>JALPQI010000370.1:0-12824 GCA_025490895.1 Thaumatotibia leucotreta
ATTGAGTAAAAGGTGATTGATAAGTTTACTCCCAACGACAAAAAAAAATCGAATCACAAAATTGGATTGTTTCAAACACGACAAATAGACCAAGTCAGAGAGGACTCCAAATTAAAAAGTAGCCCATTGTTAAACGTCTGTCTCGATTGCTTAAAGTTTTGTTGTCGCAGGGACGCACTGGCACCGTCGCCCACGAGACCAAGTAAAGCTTAGTGGACACATTGGTAAGCCACTGGAATGGAATACCTTTATTTACAGTAAATACGATATTTTCCCCTTTATTCATAAACTTCTCCTAACTCAGCAAGCCGCTAAGTACTGTTTGTCCCTTTCGATTCTTATAGACATTGTTAAGACCGAAAAGGAGAAACAATACTTAGCGGCGTGCTAAGTTAGGACACGTTTAAGAATAAGGAGGTTACTCAGCTGTCAATTCCATTATTAGTAGGTGTAGTATATCGCTGTTGATATAGGAGTACTGGTAGTCACGTAGGGTAAACTTACGCAGTGGGTAAGAGTAAGTAGCATTTAGCAATCTCATAAATTTCAGTCTGAAATATATGTGATGACGTACACTCCTCACATGGCTGTATTTTCCATTTGTTCGTAGGTGTGTCAGTATTTATTAAAAACTTGGGGGTAAAATATCTTTCGAGTTTCGTTTAGTTTTATCTTGACAGTAAAATTTTAGAAACCTTTATCTTCTACCTAGCCTCGTCATGTCCCATTGTGATTTCTAAAGGACATATTCGATTTTTGTCAAATTATGAATGAAAATCCTGTTTTGATTGAGGTTACGCAGGTTACACTCAAAAATATTTATTTCTATGTTAAATGTATGACAAAGTAAACGCAATTTTTATTTTTAAATTCATTGGGTTTAAATTTCAATAGCTGAAATTGAGTATGGTATTGACGGACAGGACGAGGCCAGCGTTATCCTGGTATTTGTCTATCGAAGGTTAATTTAACATACAAGGTAGCCAAGAATTAAGTAATAAGTTTTAAATTCAATAAGGTCATGCGGGACAAATACAACTATGAGGTAAATTCAACTAATGGAAATTTCTTTTAATCTGTTTTTAAGAACTATACCTAGAACATTCTTTGATTTATTTCAAAAGAAACACAATAGTAGGTAAGTATGATCTTTTTACAAATTAAGAGTAGGTATTTCAATTAGTCGAATTTACCTCATAGTTGCATTTGCCCCGCATGACCTTAAGTGCATTCCCGTTGCCTGTGAGGTTTTGGTTTCAGAATAGCCCCTCTAGTAGGTTTTTGGAAGTTTCAGAAGCGTCGAAAAAATTTAGAAAACATCTTAATTGAAAATTACTAGGTGCTACTACTAACTGAATTATTACTCCTACTAGTACTGAAAAAAAAATAAAACATATAATCCCCCTAGGGGACCTATTCTGGTTTTTGGTTACCTTGTATAATGGGACTAGGGACCATGTATGTAAAATTAAATAGATACCATGCGATTAGGTTCAAAATTGTAAATATAATAGTGCTGTAGTTCTCGCATACCGTTTCTTACATAATTTTATAATAACTGACATTTTGGTCAGTTTAAATGTAAAGTTTCTTAATATTTTTTTGGAAATAAAATATTTGTATTTGATAGCAAAGCTTGAACTAGAACAAAACATTACCCAGTAAGTAAGTGCAAAGTAGAAAACTAAGTGGAACTGAAATTATATCTAAATGCTAATTCCATGATCAGTTGATCACTGTTAATTTGGAAAATGCACCGTTCAGTGTAGTTCTTTTGATACACAGAAAATGATATATTTGAAAAAGATGCGTCATCAGATATCTATACGGCTTAAAAATATAGGCATATAATCGTACATTATGTTATGATACGAGTGTGCTACGTTGCTCATTACACCCAAGGCGGTATTTTGCGCGCGAGCAAGTCGCGACTGAATCTTAGTAACACTTTTCATCATCATCATCATCAGCCAATTGACGTCCACTGCTGGACATAGGCCTCCCCCAGAGAGTTCCACAAAGATCGGTCGTGAGCCGTCCGCATCCATTGGACACCCGCAACCTTAACCAGGTCACACTTTATTAACCTTTAATTACTACTAACTTAGTATATATTTCATACGTTTTATATTTCAGGCGCAAGGAGTCGAGGTGGTTTGGACTAGGTATTTTTAAATCCCACAAGTGAATAAAGACTATTGTATAATTAAAGATTAGGACATATACAGGTTGGCCGAAAAATAAGTGCATTCCCGCTGCCAGTGAGGTTTTCCGAAGCAGAATAAACCCCAAGAATAAAAAAAAAACAATTTTCAGAAGTTGTTTGTCTCAGTAGTTATAGCAGCACCTAGTAGGTGTGGACGTATTTAAAAAAAAGTTGACCATTCTGAAACTTCGAAAATTTTCGTATAACTATTCTGAATCCCCAAACCTCAAGGGCTACGGGAATGCACCAATTTTTTGGCCACCTTGTATAGCTAACGAGGTATTAGTTAAGAGTCCCCTCACGTTTCATGAAATTCTGTATTTTTTATATGTGTAGGACATGGTTTATATAATATAATAAATAAAAAACCTGCATAAAAATAGACAGTGACGTTTAATTGCAGCCAGAAGAAAAACTAAGTTTTTTATAGTTCGGGAAACATTATTTGACCGACTCTTAAGGCCCATTTAGACGATACAAGATTCTTGAACAAAAATCGGCTATAATTGTACGCAAGTTTTGTCATTCAATAATTGAATTCAAGAATTGAATCAAAGTGTTTACACATGAGCAATAATTAAAATCTTGAATGAAATTATTGTATACAATTCTTGACAATCAATGTTCTTGACCGATTTATCGTAAGGCAATAGTTGCTTGCAAGTATTGACACGTCTAAACTTAGAGTTGAATCAACTATGGCGTATTGAAGCAAGAATTGAACCGATTTGCATTGGCAGATTTTCATTCAATATTGAAAGTTCGCACGATGAACAAAAATGATATCAAATTACCAAAATTCGGAGATAATTGAATTAATAGAAATTTGTAGAGGTTACGAATGTCTCTGGGACACAGAAAATAAAAACTATAAGTTACTTTATCGAGCAAGTATGAAAACTGAGCTTTGTTCACACGAAATATGTTTTTGAACTCTGCAACATCCTCAGCTCTAAGTTCCATGCATAGGGTATTTGAAGACTTTGAAGCCCCCAGCAATCCCAGCATGTTTCTTCCTGTGGATCCATTTTCTTGACTACAATTTTTGTCGGCGTTTTTTGACTAGATTTTCCCGTAGCACAGCAGCGACAAGGAGCACACCTTCGCGTACGGAATCCATTGTGAAAAAAAAGATTGATTCACATTTCTTGAATTCAATTAACTACTTTGATGGCTTTGTTTACATGTATACCAGTTTTGAATTCAAGTTGCTGCTTGAATACAATAATGGCACGTTATGTTTATACAGTGCAATTTTTTTGTTGCTGCAACATTCTTGTATTGAATGTTCAAGAAACTTGTATCGTGTAAATGGGCCTTTATCTCACTTACGACCTTTTGTTTTGCGTCATTAACAATAGAAAAGTGCTCGACTGCTGATTGTCTAGTAAGTGTTAACGCAAAACAAAAGGTCGTAAGTAAGATAACAGTCGTTCAAATAATATTTCTCGAACTATACAATAAATTAATGATTGCTGCTGAGAAATAATTGTTCTTTATATCTTTAGCAAATGATATGTAAGTAGTGTCTTACATCTAGTATGACACGATGTCATGTGTCATGTGTAGTGTCATACTAGATGTAAGTAGATGTCTGTGCCAAGAGTGCCATTCACTCTCTTTGTCATGACTACCAGCGTTATCGTTATTGCATATCTTGGAGGGGGTGATGCTATAGGCCCAAGGTTTAACTGACTCTATTCCTGCGGTATCGGTATGACAATGGCAAGTGATGAAACATGACATGTCTAGATTGTCTAATCTCACTTGGTCGTCCCAAACGTGCCGAGAACCGATATCGAGCAAGATTTAATCTTGATCTCTATTATATTTGGCATGTTTTTACGCGAGGGCACGAGATGAGAGTAATATAGTGCCTAAATGGTGGACTACCATTACTCCAAAAATGAAACTTCAATGTAAAGCAGTCAAGTTCTATATTTCATCGTTTACTTAATTTATTTTGTACAAACTTCAACAATATATATAATAAATACTCAAGTAAACCTCTATCATTCAGCAAACTGAACTCACTTTTTTGTCATATATTTAAAGAAATAATACAATGATATCATAACTTATTGTCCTAAACTTAATTAAACACAACTTCTTTGTGCAAATATGCCTAATAGTAAAACGTTTGGTTAGACCAACTCAAAAAGGGATGTTAAAGACCGTTCGTCGTATATAAATATATAACAAGAAGTGAACGGAACGGGTCAAAGGAATAATAGAAGAACCAATAGAACGAATGAGCGGGTGGCGGGGGGCGCGGGCCGCGGCGGGGGAAGCGCCGCCCCGCGCCGCCGCCTCCGCCCCAGTACATACAGTACATACTCTTCACGTACCGGTATTATTGCAAAATATGTGCAAAACGGTAAGCATCTCTTTTAGTTTACAATACACTGACTCTTTAAATTGCAACACGTAGATTGTCTTGCCTTTCAGTTTTTTTTACATTTTATTAAAACGAATTGAAAACAACCGACACACAACAATTCGGTGACTTGTTCCTTAATGAAAAGCGAAAACTTCGTCGAGCACACGTTTACGTTTATTGCTTCAAGCTTGTACGTATCGCTGCGTTATTCGCTGATTCCATAGTAGATAGGTATTATGAAAAATTATGTGTTGCGACGTGCGGTTTGGGATTTACCCGGCGATAAGCTCTCAATATTTACAGATTTGTAAAAAATTGACAACTTCCAAAGTTTAATTACAAATGAATTACGATAGTCCTTCAAAGTACAGTGGTTCCGCAGACTGTGCCGCGGCCACTGGCGAGCGACGGGTCGCTACAAAGGTGGCATTTGGTAAACAATACATACTCAATAATCTACCTTACTCGGTAAGGGACGTTCGATCTCTTAGGTATTATCAATAAATCTTATTTGCTAGGTATGGTGACTCTTTCAGTTAGCCGAATCAGTGGGTAGTCTGGGTTAACGTTCTTGTTTCGTTTGTCGAAGATCGTCACAGCTTTATGTAAATCGCGAGAGCAATACTTATGGAAGCAGTACCGGCCCGCTTGAAGTCGTCAGTATACAGGGTCGGCGCGGACGGACGGACGGGGGAAGCGCCCGGGCACCCGCGCCGCAGCTAATGTAATCCGGGGAAAGGAAATTACATTAACTAGGTACCTACATGGAAAGTGCGCGTTACATAAAATGGCTCGATTCCTATGATGCGTACTGAATTAGGACGGAAGTGAACTCTGGTACCGATTTCACAGCTGATTTGTTAAGCTTACATAGATATAACTTGCAAAAATTTGTCTAAACTCTCTTCATCTCGAGGGAACCGACGGTGTGCCGACCTCGTATAGAAAGATACAACGCAACGTCATTTCGGTACAGTAAGAAGCTTATAAACTGGAACTATTAAAACTATTACGGACAAAATTGATATGAATCGGCGTAGCCATTGCTTCTCTTTCAAGCGTTTATTAGATACGATTACACTAAAGTCCAAACGCAACGGACGAGTCGAAGACGTTACAATGATTGTAATGATACAAGGTAATTTCGTTTATAGTCGTTAAGTTTAAAATATTGGTGTGCTACATCAATGTGCTCGCTGCGTGGCCGACGGGCGCTCGGGCGGACCCCGGGCGGAGCGGAGCGGAGCGCCCGGCCGGGGCCCGCGCGGCGCCGCCGGCGGAAGCGGAACCGAATGAAGCAACGCACTCGCGCCGCGCTGTGCGACGCCTCACTACTCTAGCACGAGTATACGGATATTGTTCGACACCATTTCGGGGAATGAAAATGATATCTTACAATTTATTATCAAATCGACGATCTCCGTCATCTTAATTAAAAGATCGTCTCGATTTAGAATTTACAGGCAGACAGTGATATTCATCGAATACAAAAATAAGCTTATAGAATTTCCTCAATATTATCCGATACCTTACATTACTTTATCATCAGTGACAAAAAACATGCTCGCTACAACGATTCTCTTAAAAAAACGGGTTTCTCTCACATGGGCAGGTTTAACGCGACGATGTAAATAGATACGAATCGGTACAATAAAATATAATAATATATATTACACTCGCGCGAACGTCAGTCGCAAAACAAACAGTCTCAAAAGCTTCGGCCACGCGAATATAAAACACTCCACTTAACACTTCGAACGTCTCTAATCGCGCACGAATTAACGTCCCAAAAAGAAACGGCGCGGACGCGCGGCGTGTGACGGCCGGGCGCGCGCGCGGCAGCCGCACCGCCGACTATGTACAGCGAACATCTAGCGTAAACAATAATCAAGTGCGCTTGGGCGGGCTGAGGAGCTCGGGCAGCGGTGCAGGCAGCGGCGCGTCGTCGACCAGCGCGGGCAGCAGCGCGAGCGCCAGCGCGGGTCAGACGGGCGCGGGCGGCGGCGCCGGCTCGGGCGGCCGCGGCGCCGCTCCAGCGCCCGCCAGCACCACGCGAGCCGAGCCCGCGTCCAGCAGCACGGCCGTGCCCGAGCCCAGGTCCCCGTCCGCCTCCGCGCCGCCCGCGCCGCGCCGGTGCCGTCGCCACGCGTGCTGGATCAGCCGCGCGCAGTACTCCTCCCGCTGCCGCCACAGCGTCGACGACACCGGCGCGTACCCGACCCCGTCGGGCCGCCCGGGCTCCATGTCGCCCGTCTCCTCGATCGGGTTCCCTTTCCGCGCGAAGAAGTCCTTGGTGAGCGCGTCGAGGATGTCCACGCAGAACATCATGTCGCCGCGGCAAATGGGGATATCCATGGATATGATCTTGTATTTGTTGGGCTTGTGGATCTGCAGCGGCGGCTCGAGCACGTCGAGGAACTCGGACAGCTGGTCGTAGCGGATGTACTGCGTGCCGTCGGGGTCGAACCGCTGCCAGATCTCGTAGTACATGTCGTAGTCGACGTCAGTCCGGCCCTCTTGCACGTCTTCCGTCGCCTGTGTAAACAAATTCAATCTTCAATTTTTCGGTCAATTAAAACAAATATTAAAATGTTGTCAGTACCTAAGTAAAGTAAATTCACTGAACAGCAACTTGAACAAATCAGTTAAGTTTGAATTGGCCTCCTGTTCCAAGAGTTTCATAGCTTAAGGTGCATGCAGACCAAAAGAGCATTCGCTGTTCTATCCCCCACTTTACGAAATCAACGAATCACGTTTCGTGTAACGATCGAATTTCGTAGAGTAGGGGCATAGAACAGCGAATGCTCTTTTGGTTTGCATGCACCTTTAGAAAATCAAAATGAATGCTCAGTTACAGGTATGAAAATATTTGGACATTAAAGACTGGCAGAAGCATAGTAATATAGAACGTTCAGTTTGTCACCCCAGGAATAGAACCCTAGACTGGAGAAAAGTATCTACAGTAGTTTAAAATTATAAAGCATTGAACACATACCTGAGAATAATTCTCGAGGATGACGGCAATGTACATGTTGATGACGATAAGGAAGGAGATGACGAGGTAGGACAGCAGGTAGGTGATGCCGATGGTGGCAGAGCCGCAGTTGCCGGGGTAGCCGCGCTCGTTGTCGGGCAGGTCGCACTCCTCCTCGTTGATGATGCCGTCTAACACGCCGTCCCAGCCCGCGGACGTCGACATCTGGGCATTGGACGAAATTAAGAGACTGAGTTAAGGTTGTCAGCCTCTGTAGCCTAGTCAGTTTTACCCTGCTTACGAAGCTAGAGGTTCCGAGCTTAGCTTATATTTTCCTCTACTTTTAGACTTCATTACAATGGATTAGAGTCGAAACGTGGCAAATATATTTGGTTTATATGGCAGTTACGTTATGCATAGTCAAGAGTAATAATTATAATAATTGACCAGGAAATTTACAAGAATTTGCCCTCGTAGATGATGGGGATTATTAGACAAACATAAATATTATTAGCTTGACTGAAACGTTTACACTGTTTTGAAACTAAAGTTTATTCCTTTACTTACTTTACGTATTTACTTATACTTTTTGTGATCAAAAATCTATCTAGCAGGTATCTATATTGATAATATTATTGAAGCTATAGTAAAGTTTATAAATTATTAGTATCGTATTTCTAACGTCACATTTACGCAATAACGCGTATGTTCTATATCGTAGCATTTAAACACGTAGCTAGTGAAACCCGTAGCGCGCTACGTAAATAAACGAGTGTATAAAAGCCCCGTACTCACTTGGAAAAGCAGAATCATGCTCTGCACAAAAGTCTTGAAATTATACACGTCGTCTAAGCCACCTTTGTCCTTGACGTGCATGAAGAACGACATTCCGAAGATGGCAAAGATGAACATGACAAGGAACAGGAGAAGGCAAATGTTGAATAGTGCCGGCAGTGACATGGCCAGAGCGAACAGCAATGTTCTAATGCCCTTGGCGCCTTTTACCAGTCGAAGTACTCGACCTACTTTCGCTACTCTTACTACCCTTAGTAGGGTTGGTGATACAAAATATTTTTCTATAATATCACTCAATACCAAACCTGCGAAAGAAAAAAACATTTAAATATTCGACTTAGGTACATATGACGTGAAAATTTGTAATAAAACTAAACGGAACGAGCTAAGTAATTAGGTATTCAAGACCTCGAGCCTGACGTCTGTATTACGAGAAGGATTTTGATAATATCTTACTTTTATTAAGTTGATCAAAATATATTTTGTATTTAATTTGCTATGCCGTAGTAAATCGCTCAACCTAGATTCAAGCCAAGTTAAGTTAGGGTATAAAATAATAACAATATAACCGCAAACTCATACTTACTAAGAATAGAGAACATTACGACGACAAAATCGAACAGATTCCACGGTTCGACGAAATAATGGTAGCGTAAGGCGAATATTTTCAATAGGCACTCTGAACTGAATATCACGATAAATATCATGTTGAGATAATCGAGCACGGTGCTGAAGGTCTCTGTCTGCTGGTAGTGGTCCAGCGTCATGGTCAACATGTTGAAACCGATGAACAACATGATGATCATGTCGAACTTCTTGTCCGTGCATATCTCGAACACTATTGCTTGTGGCCGCCACTGAAAACAAATGAGAAACGGTTGTCATTTATGTATTGGTTACATCGGTACCCGCTTATTCATAAATGTTCAACATCTTAAAATAATAAAATGTGTTTTGTCCTAATATGTCACTTTGGTAATGGTATGTTTAACACATACCATACACAAAACGCATTTTTGTACTATTATATATAATGGAAATGTTGGGCGTTTATGAATAAGCGGTTTAGATTTTATTTTAGCGGAAGATTTCACAATCGTACTAACACTCCTAACGCACCAGCACCATGCGTAAAATCTTAGTATGCCCTCTAATAGGACACATGGCTTTAGGTATTTTTTTACAGACTTCAAAAAAGGATGATATTCTCAATTGGACAATTTTTTTTTTGTATGTAAGTTTCTCAATATCTCCTAGAATCGTGAACGGATTATAATTTTTTTAATCGAACGGTATGGTCCCGTTGGCAACAAGTCGGGGTCTGATCATGGGATCTTCGACAAATCGGTTGAAGACGGTTTTTTTATTGGGTGAATATTTCATAGTTATGAAAATCTACATGGGTTTTTCATATTATTTCGCTTCGTAGTGTAAACCGTTTGCAGATACCAAAAAGAAATAAGAGTTTATCGAAGATCAATGTGTTGCGTTAAATAGGTATGTCTCTCACCTTCGGTCTAGGGATGGCTTTCAACGGTTTCTTGGAGCCCATCTTCTTCATAGCGTTGTAGTACTTCTTCTGGTCCTCAGTCATGAACATCTCCAGACTGCCGCCGGCCTTCTTCTTCTGCTCGTTGAAGTTGTCGATGATAACTCCGATAAACAGGTTGAGAGTGAAGAATGACCCGAATATGATGAAGAATACGAAGTAAAGGTACATATATATGTTTGTTTCTCGTATTGGTTGACGGCCGACCTACCGATATTAAAAATTAGATTAAATTAAGAATCGATTTATTAAACCAATTTGTCTTCAATTAAAAAACCTTAAGTTGTGTGTGGGTGGTTTCAAGTAGAACTTACCTCTCTAGAATCAATGGCATCATTCATGATCTGAATCCATCCCTTGAATGTGGCAACTTGGAACAGGCACAGGTAAGCTTTGCCCACGTGATCGAAATTCATCGGAGAGTTCTCCCATGTATAATTTTCCAAGATGCACGCATTTTTATCCGGAATGATTTCGTGGCTCAAAGTCGTGTGGTTCAAATCGACACACTAAAAAAAAAACACGATTAAATGTTTGCATTTCACAAATTAGACATTTTCAAGAAATAATAGTATGATATAATAGCATACCTTGAAGTATTTTCCAGCAAATAGCTGAACACCCATGATGGCAAAGATTAGCCAGAAGATGAGACACACCAGCAGTACGTTGAAGATGGAGGGGATTGCCTGTACTAAAGCATTCACCACCACCTACACAACATATAAGCGTTTAATAGTGTCGTTATAGCATCGCAAAGTAGATAATAGAATATCTGCATGGTTTGATTTGAATATTTAATTAATCATATCTGTAAGTGAAGTATGTCAAATGATTTTGTGTAAGCGCGTTTTTATGGAATATACTTTCTTTGTCTAACTAGGAAATTAACTGATTGTAATGAGCATGTGTATGATAGCTAAAATAGATTAGGTGGAAGATTAAGTAAATATTTAGTGTGATAGCCAATAATTATTTAAGGAAATATACGTACAATGCACAACATTAGGTATATGTTATATTACACATTGACAAATATACAAAACGTACACTACATTTGCATACAGGTTTTACAGCTCAAGTGACACAAAGCATGCTTTTAATTTTAACACAAATATAAACCAATCATACTCAACGAGAAATTATAAAATAAAACTTACCGTAATAATAATAATTTAAATAATCCAGAATATGAGAATTACAGCTACCACATGCCAATCGCCAAGAGAAAATACGATGTAGAATAAGATAAAAAATCTAAAGTGCAGAGACTAAGTTAACATTCCAAGTAGGTAACTATTACTAATAATCAGAAAAATCCAAGAGAAATAAGAGACCAAAACATGACAATGATTGTGTCTGCCGAAATGAACCAGAGTGGACCGATTTCCGACTGACTGCGAATATGACCAATGATACTAAGCCATTCAAGGGTGCCACCAACGACTTCAAAATGATTCACTACAATTTGATCGGTAATGGACTAACTACCAATGATTTTGAAAGGATTCGTGACTAAACTAAGCTATAAAACCAAAGAGACCAAATGTCAAATGTAAGATTACTGAATAGTTCGAGCGGAGATCGAGTGTTGAGAATGTTCGTGAAACGGTAGCGCTACGCGCTCGTGTCGGGGCTGATGCGAGGTGTGGTGGGCGGTGGGCGGTGTGCGGTGCGGCCCAAGCAGGGTGGGTACGTACCCTCATGCCCTGCATGCGGCTCATGGCCCTGAGCGGCCGCAGCGCGCGTAGCGTTCGCATCGTTTTGAACGCCTGAATGCCGCCCGGCGCCACAAAGCGCCGCTACGAAGTTAATAAGCGAGACTGATGGAATTCAAGGGTAATCATTTGATAAATGAGGCATCACAACATATCATAAATAACACATATTTAGTATTAAAGTAGTAATTGCCGTAGAACCTGGAACAGAAATGACGTCAGCCAGTCATACTAATACCTACGAGCAAGGCGGAGAAAATATATTGAGAGGTGAGGATAGTAATGTAGAAGAAATTTGCCGACACCTACTTGCCGAATCGATATTGACCACACAAATGGCGTAGAAGACTAACTAAGATAAGGCACCAACTAACGATCAAACCTACATCTAGATTGAGTTTGAAATATACATGTATACATATAATAATTTATAGCTTTATGTAATATAGAGTACTAGGTAACTATATGTAAACATCGATTGGTGTGCAAGTGTAAACAGGTTTTATTGATCATAGCTGCTGCATCAACCACATTTTATAGAAACGTACTAAATAAAATATAGGCACTTAAGTTTTATATGCCATGCAATCGAAAATTAACTGAGAAGTAAGTCAGGCCGATCATATCGAGTCACCTGACTGGCGTGTCGGTTAGGCACAGGTAGCCAATGTCAGGAATCACGGGGAAGGGAAAAGATAAGCGAGTATCCACAGACAGACAAGATTACGACATCGAGAGCTCGAGGCAGCGAGAAGAGTCGGCGCCTCCGCTGTGACACATCCAACAGTTAAAGCTACAACGCTTTCATGCCGCGCTGCCATTCGTGTTAAACTGTCTTTGAAACCAGTATTTGACTGAAAGTGGTAATTTGATGTAGTTTTGGATGTTCAATGAGCAGTGCGACGCGGAGACGGACAAGCCCTGGCACGGCGCGCGTACTCACGCGCATGCCCTCCATCTGGAGACGGCGCGCAGCGGGCGCAGTGCGCGCAGCGTGCGCATGGAGCGGAACGCGGGGATGTCGTCGGCGCCCGCCATCACCGCGCCGTGGTTTACGAGCGATAACTAACGTCACAACACCAACGTTACTCTGTGTTTCGCTACTCTTACACTAGATACACTACCAGTTCCAGCTGAGCCGAAGCACGGCTCGAAAGTAATAAGTGGAAATTTGGTAAAACCAATTTGGTGATTTTAAATTT
>JALPQI010000371.1:0-14573 GCA_025490895.1 Thaumatotibia leucotreta
AACGTAAGCATATAAGTATTGCTTGTTCGTTTCGGTCTTATCAATGTCTATAAGAAAAGGGACGAACAATAGAACATAATAGAATAATCATTTATTCGCAGACTTTGTGACACTTAACTAAACAAAGACGCATACTATACTAACAAAACAGAAATAACCAAAGTCACTAAATGGTCTCATCTCAGCGTGATGCTGGCGCAAGCCAGCGCTGATCATCCAATAAGACCATCCGGTGAAAAACACGAAGGGTAATACTTATCGGCTTGCTAAGTTAGACTTTTATGAATAAGAACTAATATTATAATGCGTCTTTTCTTTTGTCACCTTTACAACAGAGCTAGCAACAACAAGCCCGACCGTGCACGCCGCCTTACGTCGAGTGGATCAGTGGCAGCAGCAACTGACAGAAACTCTGGAGTCCCGCGCGCCGCCGCCCGACTATATTCCGGGGTGCTTCCCAGAACAGTTGCCCGCTGGTCCCCCTATTAATAAGTACAGGTAAACTCTATACCAGGGGGCTCTCAAACTCTTTTGTGTCACTGTTACTATAGAGCTAGCAACAACAAGCCCGACCGTACACGCCGCCTTACGTCGAGTGGATCAGTGGCAGCAGCAACTGACAGAAACTCTGGAGTCCCGCGCGCCGCCGCCCGACTATATTCCGGGATGCTTCCCGGAACAATTGCCCGCTGGTCCCCCTATTAATAAGTACAGGTAAGCTCTATACCAGGGGGCTCTCAAACTCTTTTGTGTCACCGTTACAATAGAGCTAGCAACAACAAGCCCGACCGTACACGCTGCCTTACGCCGGTAAAGCTCTATACCGTTCTCAAACTCGACGGAATCCTATTAGAATGTGAAATTTTTGATGGTACTCCAAATATAAAATAAATTATAATTGGTTAAGTATTCTACTATTTAAATTATAAATATTAGAAGTCATATACCAAAATTACCAAAGAAAAACTGGCCAAGTGCGAGTCGGACTCGCGCGCAAAGGGTTCCGTACCATTATCAATTTATTATTAAAAAAATACAGTTAAATCAACCTACCTCAAAACCTATAGGAGATAATTTAATCAAACTAAAAATCGTTGGTAGAGTTTATTAATGTGCATAACATATATTTTTTTTAGAATTTTATATCGCGTAGTTTAAAAAATACAGGGGGGGGGGGACACATTTTTCAGACTTTGATAGCTGATATCTCAAAAACGATTTGCTTAAATAAAAATAAGATTAATAAACCTTCATATCATTTTCAAAGACCTTTCTATTAATACCCCACACGCTTATATACAACTAAAAAAAAATTTCTATCCCTCAGTTACATGTATGGAGGGCCCCCACCCCAATGGTTTTTTTTACAATTTAGTATCATAATCCTGTAGCGGTTCATACAACACATATCCTTACCAAATTTCGTTACTGTAGCATTTATAGTTTCCGAGTAAATCGGCTGTGACAGACGGACAGACGGACATGACGAATCTATAAGGGTTCCGTTTTTGCCATTTTGGCTACGGAACCCTAAAAAACGACCAAGATCACCAACGTGCGAGGTGGGAATGGAACCCACGTGATCAGCTTTCGCGGCTGATGCCTGCACCGCTACTATTCTACTATTATATTAAGGTGCGGTTAAACTAAAAGAGCATTCGCTGTTCTAACCTCCCACTCTACGAAATTCGATCGGTACTCAAAACGTGATTGGTTGATTTCTTAGAACGGGCGCTAGAACAGCGAATGCTCTTTTGGTTTAAACGCACCTTTACTAACAATCATCTTGGAATCAACGGTCACGAGTTCAATGAAAAAAAAAATGTTTAATAGGAGGTATGAAAACTATTTATTGTTTTTCATCACTCTTGTTATTAGGCCTCCACTATTGCGTCATTTTGTTTTTATAACTGTGTAGGTAGCCGCATGAGTATGTTTTAAATGGATGAAGGACGTTCAAGGCCATTTTGGAAAGACGCGTACAGCTAGGGCTTAGTGCTCCGCGGAGCACTTTGAGAATGGCTGATCTATGCAGTAGTTACTAAAACTAAGATCCACAAATGGTAAAATAACAAAGAAGGGATTATTTATAGATAATTAAATTTCCTTTCCTGTCACACATTATTCCCACTACAAAACATATTAAAAAGGATGTGATCATATGTGCATAGTTTTAGAATGTATTAAAACGGTACCTATGTATTAAAACGATTTATTGTTTTCAGATGTTTATTAGAAAAACATAACACGCCGTTCAACTCGAATCTATTTAGCACCGCGCCCGCGAGACGATTATGGAGTTTTCTCGTTCGTCAGGAATTAGTTCAGGTAATACAATTCCCTTTGAGTTTATGAAAATTCAGCCTTTAAAGTTTCGCTTTTCTAGTAAAGTTAATATATCTTCAACGACTTTCTAATTATAATATGAAAAAATGAATATTATTAATTTGGAATGGATGTCGCAAATAGACTTATAGAACACACATTTTAGCTTCAGCTTTTTAAATTTTTAGTTTGTCTCGTCAATTCAATCATAGGTATTAGCCTCGTAAGGCTCATGGTCCTACCTGTAGCACTTATTTACAACGAACAAATTTAAATTTTTGTTGTGTCCTAAAAAATTTCGAACAAACTAAAATTAACTTTATTGCCTGTAAGGTAGGTAAAACTTGCATTGACAGATTTTGGATATTTCTCTTGTATGTATAGACCTTACGAGGTTATAATTGCGTCATCTAAATTTACTTAAAAGCACGAAAATCTCAACGAAACATCTTTTCAGGAAATATTCATCCGCGCTGTGTTCTCTCGGCGTCGAACAATGTCTCTCACAGCTGAAGCAAGTGGCGAGCCCCGTCCTGGCTGCCTTCCCAACCAGCAGAGACCTGGAGACGATCTACATAACCCAGTCAGGATCATCCATAAGGAACAGGACTCTATAGCTGCTTTCTGCCTCAACCGGGTGAGTTGGTATTCTATACACTTCAGGATTAGAAGATGCGTTCTCCCGATGTTGACATATGTGTTTCACGGTTGAAGCGAGCAGCGAGCTTAGTTTTGGCTGCCTTTCCAACCAGCAGAGACCAGGAGACGATCTACATAACCCAGTCAGGATCATCCATAAGGAACAGGACTCTATAGCGGCTTTCTGTCTCAACCGGGTGAGTTGGTATTCTGTACACTTCAGGATTAGAAGATGCGTTCTAGCGGTGTTAAACAATGTGCTTCACGTCTGAAGCAAGTGGCGAGCCCCGTCCCGGCTGCCTTTCCAACCAGCAGAGACCTGGAGACGATCTACATAACCCAGTCAGGATTATCCATAAGGAACAGGACTCTATAGCGGCTTTCTGTCTCAACCGGGTGAGTTGGTATTCTGTACACTTCAGGATTAGAAGATGCGTTCTGCCGATGTTGAACAATGTGCTTCACGCCTGAAGCAAGTGGCGAGCCCCGTCCTGGCTGCCTTTCCAACCAGCAGAGACCAGGAGACGATCTACATAACCCAGTCAGGATTATCCATAAGGAACAGGACTCTATAGCTGCTTTCTGTCTCAACCGGGTGAGTTGGTATTCTATACACTTCAGGATTAGAAGATGCGTTCTCCTGATGTTGAACAATGTGCTTCCCGGTAGAAGCGAGCAGCGAGGTTCGTTTTGGCTGCCTTTCCAACCAGCTGAGACCAGGAGACGATCTACATAACCCAGTCAGGATTATCCATAAGGAACAGGACTCTATAGCTGCTTTCTGCCTCAACCGAGTGAGTTGGTATTCTGTACACATCAGAATTAGAAGATGTGTTCTAGCGGTGTTAAACAATGTGCTTCACGTCTGAAGCAAGTGGCGAGCCCCGTCCTGGCTGCCTTCCCAACCAGCAGAGACCAGGAGACGATCTACATAACCCAATCAGGATTATCCATAAGGAACAGGACTCTATAGCTGCTTTCTGCCTTAACCGGGTGAGTTGGTATTCTGTACACTTCCGGATTAGAAGATGCGTTCTCCCGGTGTTGAACAATGTGACACACCTCTGAAGCGAGCGGCGGGTCTCGTTTTGGCTGCTATCCCAACCAACAGAGACCCGGAGACGATCTACATAACCCAGTCAGGATTATCCATAAAGAACATGACTCTATAGTTGCTTTCGTACTTAACGGGGTGAGTTGGTATGATGCATTCACCTGGTATCGAATAATGTCCATCACAGCTGAAATGAGCAGCGGGTCCTGTCTAGGATGCCTTTCATACCAGAAGAGACCTGGCATCTACATAAACCGGTCAGGATCATCCAAATGTTAAATAGAAGAGTCGTTGTTCTAGTTTATACAACGGGGTTCAAAATTGCGTTCTCACATTTGCATTCTCACAGCTGAAGCGAGCGGGAACCTCGCCCTGGTTGCCTATTCCAATGACTCTAGACTAGTGATATATCCGTATGAGGATATTTTTCAGGCGTGACTACTACCGAATCGACCCTCAAATTCCCGTTTCAAACGTTCGTTTTGAAAAAAAAAAAACGACTAGCTACTATAGTGATGCTTTTTCAGGTCGGTGGTGCTTTACTGGCGGTGGCAACGGCCCGCGAAGTCCAAGAGATGGACGTATCGCTCTTATTGCGTGGTGGCGCAAGCTGGGCCGAGGACGAGTGCGAAGTGGACCTGCTGGCACTCGCCGCTGACCCAGCCGCGCTGCCAGATACCGGCTTCCTGCTCATACAGCACCAGGACAGGTGAGACAGTAGGACAGTGGACGTGGCGCTCTTATTGCGGGGTGCAAGCTGGGCCGAGGACAGCGAGGTGGACCTGCTGGCACTCGCCGCTGACCCAGCCGCGCTGCCAGATACCGGCTTCCTGCTCATACAGCACCAGGACAGGTGAGACAGTAGGACAGTGGACGTGGCGCTCTTATTGCGGGGTGCAAGCTGGGCCGAGGACAGCGAGGTGGACCTGCTGGCACTCGCCGCTGACCCAGCCGCGCTGCCAGATACCGGCTTCCTGCTCATACAGCACCAGGACAGGTGAGACAGTAGGACAGTGGACGTGTCGCTCTTATTGCGTGGTGCAAGCTGGGCCGAGGACAGCGAGGTGGACCTGCTGGCACTCGCCGCTGACCCAGCCGCGCTGCCAGATACCGGCTTCCTGCTCATACAGCACCAGGACAGGTGAGACAGTAGGACAGTGGACGTGGCGCTCTTATTGCGGGGTGCAAGCTGGGCCGAGGACAGCGAGGTGGACCTGCTGGCACTCGCCGCTGACCCAGCCGCGCTGCCAGATACCGGCTTCCTGCTCATACAGCACCAGGACAGGTGAGACAGTAGGACAGTGGACGTGTCGCTCTTATTGCGGGGTGCAAGCTGGGCCGAGGACAGCGAGGTGGACCTGCTGGCACTCGCCGCTGACCCAGCCGCGCTGCCAGATACCGGCTTCCTGCTCATACAGCACCAGGACAGGTGAGACAGTAGGACAGTGGACGTGTCGCTCTTATTGCGGGGTGCAAGCTGGGCCGAGGACAGCGAGGTGGACCTGCTGGCACTCGCCGCTGACCCCGCCGCGCTGCCAGATACCGGCTTCCTGCTCATACAGCACCAGGACAGGTGAGACAGTAGGACAGTGGACGTGTCGCTCTTATTGCGGGGTGCAAGCTGGGCCGAGGACAGCGAGGTGGACCTGCTGGCACTCGCCGCTGACCCAGCCGCGCTGCCAGATACCGGCTTCCTGCTCATACAGCACCAGGACAGGTGAGACAGTAGGACAGTGGACGTGGCGCTCTTATTGCGGGGTGCAAGCTGGGCCGAGGACAGCGAGGTGGACCTGCTGGCACTCGCCGCTGACCCAGCCGCGCTGCCAGATACCGGCTTCCTGCTCATACAGCACCAGGACAGGTGAGACAGTAGGACAGTGGACGTGTCGCTCTTATTGCGGGGTGCAAGCTGGGCCGAGGACAGCGAGGTGGACCTGCTGGCACTCGCCGCTGACCCAGCCGCGCTGCCAGATACCGGCTTCCTGCTCATACAGCACCAGGACAGGTGAGACAGTAGGACAGTGGACGTGTCCTTATTGCGTGGTGCAAGCTGGGCCGAGGACAGCGAGGTGGACCTGCTGGCACTCGCCGCTGACCCAGCCGCGCTGCCAGATACCGGCTTCCTGCTCATACAGCACCAGGACAGGTGAGACAGTAGGACAGTGGACGTGGCGCTCTTATTGCGGGGTGCAAGCTGGGCCGAGGACAGCGAGGTGGACCTGCTGGCACTCGCCGCTGACCCAGCCGCGCTGCCAGATACCGGCTTCCTGCTCATACAGCACCAGGACAGGTGAGACAGTAGGACAGTGGACGTGTCGCTCTTATTGCGGGGTGCAAGCTGGGCCGAGGACAGCGAGGTGGACCTGCTGGCACTCGCCGCTGACCCAGCCGCGCTGCCAGATACCGGCTTCCTGCTCATACAGCACCAGGACAGGTGAGACAGTAGGACAGTGGACGTGTCCTTATTGCGTGGTGCAAGCTGGGCCGAGGACAGCGAGGTGGACCTGCTGGCACTCGCCGCTGACCCAGCCGCGCTGCCAGATACCGGCTTCCTGCTCATACAGCACCAGGACAGGTGAGACAGTAGGACAGTGGACGTGGCGCTCTTATTGCGGGGTGCAAGCTGGGCCGAGGACAGCGAGGTGGACCTGCTGGCACTCGCCGCTGACCCAGCCGCGCTGCCAGATACCGGCTTCCTGCTCATACAGCACCAGGACAGGTGAGACAGTAGGACAGTGGACGTGTCACTTATTGCGGGGTGCAAGCTGGGCCGAGGACAGCGAGGTGGACCTGCTGGCACTCGCCGCTGACCCAGCCGCGCTGCCAGATACCGGCTTCCTGCTCATACAGCACCAGGACAGGTGAGACAGTAGGACAGTGGACGTGTCACTTATTGCGGGGTGCAAGCTGGGCCGAGGACAGCGAGGTGGACCTGCTGGCACTCGCCGCTGACCCAGCCGCGCTGCCAGATACCGGCTTCCTGCTCATACAGCACCAGGACAGGTGAGACAGTAGGACAGTGGACGTGTCGCTCTTATTGCGGGGTGCAAGCTGGGCCGAGGACAGCGAGGTGGACCTGCTGGCACTCGCCGCTGACCCAGCCGCGCTGCCAGATACCGGCTTCCTGCTCATACAGCACCAGGACAGGTGAGACAGTAGGACAGTGGACGTGTCGCTCTTATTGCGGGGTGCAAGCTGGGCCGAGGACAGCGAGGTGGACCTGCTGGCACTCGCCGCTGACCCAGCCGCGCTGCCAGATACCGGCTTCCTGCTCATACAGCACCAGGACAGGTGAGACAGTAGGACAGCGTGGACGTGTCGCTACTGGGCCGACGACAGCGAGGTGGAACAGAATTTAACGTCACATTTTTGTGTTAAGAAGTTACCCATATAGTTTGTATTTTCATTAAGCCTTTAACTATTAATATTAATAGAAATTAATTTATTCATGACACACATTAAAGGACGAAGTAAATAAGACAGTACACAAAAGAGAAAGAAAAGGTGCCACGAAATGGTCTCATCTCAGCATGTTGCTAGCGTGAGCCAGCGCTGATATTCCGATGAGACCATTAAGTCACAATCACATTCTTGCCATGACATTTTGACATTTTCACTTTTGTATGTATACACCGTGTTTTTATTGATTTCCGTTAAATTGGACAGATTACTTGGAACATTAATAGAAGTTGATATATCGGCTTTTGTTCATTTCGTAAAAAAAATATTTTTCGTTTTTAATAATTGAAATGGCAAGTGTGAGAGAACCTTAAGAATAAGATCTCAGGTGACTGACGACACATGTCAAAATAAGTTTAATTAGGATGTAATAAAGGTTGCAATACACTTGTTCAGACATTAAACTTATTTTTTTAATAACTCAATAACAATAAGAGTTTAGATACTAGTTTCTTAGAGAAATTTATTATTTCTGACCTAAACAAGCTTCCCTTTAATTTAACGGAAATCAATAAAAACACGGTGTATATTTATGTATATCACAGGTATGTATTAATAGTTTACTACGTGTTTCCAAATGCACCGCCTACAATCTTTACTGCTTTGCCTTAAGGGTGACTGGCAGAGAATACCTCATAGCATTAAGATCCGCCTTTGTACGGTCGAGGAAATTGAATGTTTAGCAGTTTATGGCTCACTTTACGTTGGACGTGCTTAGTACATACAACACAAATAATTTAACTTGAACCGCAAAGTGCTAAACATTCAATTTCCTCGACTGTACATTAAGCTGTTCTTTTGTGCAATAAATTCTAAATAAATAAATAAATATTTTATTGAATGAAGTGACTTTCGCAGGCCGAACAACGGTTCCGTGCCGGGCACGGGTAACAGTTCACCGCTGAATCCCAACGCGCCACAGATCCCGGTCGGTATGGCCAGCCAGACGGGACGAGGTGCTAGTGTTGTAAGTATCCTTAACTCTGTCAGTATTAACGTGATAAACTTACTTTCACAGCCATTATGATGAAGACAACTGCTCTTTTTCCATCTTGACGGCAACAACGTATAAGAAGCTAAGTGCTACAGTTTTGCTCAAAACTTAGCGTACGTTGTTGTCGTCGATTTGACCAAGTCTGATCTAGCTGATCGGCAATAGCCAATCGAAAAAAGCGCCTCGTTTTGACTAGGATACCGCAACGCCATGTCAGATGACAATTTGTCAATTTAGGACAATGTAAGAACTTTGATGAGCTTTTTTCGAACGGCTTGAGCCGATCGGACATTGAAAGATGAAGTAATCCTAAATATATACAAATATTATTGTACTTTCTAAGGAAAAGGCTGTTCAATTAATTGATATATAATCTATCTATCGCCGATATACAAATGTGAAAAAGAAACCTTATACTGACTATATACCTAAGGGATATGCACTTTCTCCGGCAATATTTTACAGTCTTTCATATGTATATGAATATAATAATAATTTTACCAATTAAAATAATTCGTAACATGAATTGTCGGTGCCTTATCTAACCTCGCAAGCTCGACAGCCAGTAGCATAATAACGCACTAATTGCCGAAAACAACATTGAAATTATTTTATAGCTAAAGGAATCATTCTACTAAAACAACTAATACAAATTGGGATTGATCATTGGTATGTAATATTACTATGTATTTAATATAATATAACAAACTATTAAGGTACGGTTTCAAGGAAATTAATCATTGGATAATATACCTAAGGATAATATACGAATGTCCTGATGGTTTTAACAGTCCTGATAGCTTAAGTTAATCATTAACATAGCCTCGACAGTATGAATTAAATGAATGCAATGGAATGCTATAGTGTATAAACGACTGATTGTTGTAAATAATGACTTGATTGACAGCTGGAGCGGCGGGCAAGCCACTCAAGTACTAAGCCAACTGGCCACGAAGCGTATATCGTCACAGTACGTGGATGACATTACTAATGCACAAAACGGGTAGCTGTCGAACGAATCAATGTCCGTAAAATAGCATACACGTGGGCCAACTTGCACAATATAGGGTTAATCAACTAACACGGGGATAACTGGTTAAGTCAATACGTTTTTGACACTTAACCGTTTAACCTCTGGTTAGTTGCATAATCCTGAATTGTGTAAGTGGACCTAAGCCGGTTAACATGCTAGTACCGGATGGTCTTGCGGCGACGGAATATGGGTGAGACAGTACTATACAGGGTGTTTTTTTTTCGACCGTTCAAATTCTACGTAGTGAATGTGTAGGTCATACTCACCAACTTTTACTATGGGGACAAAGTCGAAATCGCGAAAAAAAAATCAGCTGTTTCATACATTTCGGCCGGCGTAATGCCGCCAATTTGTATGAAACAGCTGATTTTTTTTTCGCGATTTCGACTTTGTCCCCATAGTAAAAGTTGGTCAGTATGACCTACACATTCACTAGCTACGTAGAATTTGAACGGTCGAAAAAAAAACACCCTGTATATTATGCATAGCGCTGTCCCGTCTGCATACTGTTCCCGTTTACATAACTGCCAGTTGCGTCCATATCGCCTGAATGCACCACGAGTGGGCCTACAAAGCTGCTGCAGATTGCCCTCTTAATACGAGACGTGTATAAGTTGCACTAATATTTGCGCGCAGTCTGCTTGCGCACTCGCGATATTCACTTCGTGGTTTTATAATTAAATGACATTAATTCGTTCACAGCGATACTAACGTGGTGTGGATTTTGTGTATGTACGTGACGTTATCTGTATACGTGTCGTCTTTGCGGGGCTTCGCTCGTGCTTACCTTTACTTCTATTTGCCGACAGCTAAATATCGGTACGCACTGAACGCAGGGTCGATCATGATAATAAAAAACTAGTTAACACCGAGCCTAGCACAATGTCCCGTCGGTTCTCACATACTACTCTTCTCACATAGAATAACTCTGTAATGTGGTTCGCGTCGTAACTGAGCGTTGATCGCAGGTGAAGGGCTTGCAGTTCCCGGGTTGCCACGACGCGAAATACTGTCGCCTGGTGCTCCACCGTTCGAAGCTTCTCATGAAACCGGTCAGTGACAACCCTAGCCAGTCTCGTTCACTTACAGTCACTTTCTGAACCAGTGATTTGCACTTTTCAGCTCGATGTTCATTTTGTTTACTGCTACCAGTTTCTTAGTTTTCGCAGGTTTATTTTTATTTGACCAGGTTTCGTAGATTTCGGTTCGTCATCAAACATCGCTCTTTGTTTTTGGATTTATGATTTTTTTCACTCGAGATTCATTGTAGCAGATCCTGTAGCCGTCGACCGATTTATTTTGTCCTTTTTTAGGTATATGTGCGTTGGTATTGTCGTTCGGTGCTTTTGTATGTTTGTGTTGTCCGTGCCTGTATAACCTATAAATAAAGCATGTTATCGCCGGTGTCTATTTAACACAAAATACTAATTTGTTCATCAATCCTTTTTAAACTCGTACACGATTTCTTTTTTTATGCACTATGTGTAGTATGGAACGGTGTTTTTTTTAAAATATGTTAAATGCCAATTTATGTGTAGGTGCTGAAACACAAAATTGATAACATCAAACGTATGGCAGCTCACCCTTCACAACCATTGTGTAAGTACATACTATTTAGGTAATTGACAAGCAGACTACTAGAGGCAGTTACTATTTTGTTAGCGGCAAAATGTTAGATATTTAGATTATATTCGTTCCATGAGAAACTACTTGCTATGTTTACTCTTTGACCGCTATTATCGGCTGCATGCGATATCGACAAATTGTCTCATAGACACTAAAGACTGGCACAATTTTTCTAATGTAATAATTATACAGGGTGGAAAAAGATTTTGGGTCAGTGAGGGCAGCTACCAGATCCCGTGTAGCTATGCGAAAATGGTCTTAGAAGACCTTCCCGCGATTTTCAATTAAAGAAGATTAGCGTTTTCTGAATTTGGAAAAAGTATACAGGGTGCGAGGAAATGGTCATTTTTGAGAAACTTTTTTTTTTTATGCCAATCGATCCTGTTTCTGTTCAGGATCAAAAGCTTATATGGGACCAAACAAAAATTTTCGGCTAGAAAAGCCACAAATCGAGATTTTAAATTCTCATACAAATTGCATGAAAATTAAAAATTATTTTTCACCCTTATTTTTTTATGTCTATCGATTCCATTCCTACCCAGTACCAAGAGTTTCCTACGGGTCAACTTATGGCAATGTACAAAAAATCCAAAATTTCAAGAAAACCGTTTTCATACTTTTACTATGGAAAAAAAAGTCAAACCTTAATTATTTTATCTGTCACGATAATTAGTCATCCTATGCTTAATGATAATAATAATACTGTATGAAATCATTAGCAACATTAATTAGCGTCACAGATAATGTAATAAATTTTCACTTTTTTCCCATAGTCAATGTATGAAAACAGCTTTTTTTTATTTTTGTTTTTTTTTACGTTGCCGTAAGTTGACCCCTAGGAAACTATTGGTACTGAATAGGAATGGAATCGATTGGCATAAAAAAATTAGGTGTGATAAATATTTAAATTTTCATACAATTTGTATGGGAATTTTAAATCCCGATTTGCGGCTTTTCTAGCCGAAAATTTTTTTTTAGTCCCATACCAGCTTTTGATCCTGAACAGAAACAGGATCGATTGGCATCAAAAAAAAAGTTTGTCAAAAATTACCATTTCCTCGCACCCTGTATACTTTTTCCAAAATCTGAAAACGCTAATCTTCTTTAATTGAAAATCGCGGGAAGGTCTTCTAAGACCATTTTCACGTAGCGACACGGGATCTGATAGCTACCCTCACTGACCCAAAATCTTTTTCCACCCTGTATATCAGTCAGTGACTTTGAACCTGCGATGCCGTAAAGGCTTTTAGTTTCACCACAATTAACGCAGGATATCACTGGCCCATAATTAAAGAGTAACCCTCTCATTCATAAACGTCTCCTTACTAATAATTAATTGAATCAGGCGTTACTTTGCGGAAGTCCATATTAAAGGATGAACAATATTGCTTTGCTCTTCCGCGATACAGAATGTGTACTTAATTAGTGTAACCCGCTATAATTACTTGCGTATTTTGGGGAAAATTTATGCAAAAAATACGCAAGTAATTATAGCGGGTTACACTAATTAACTACACATTCTGTATCGCGGAAGAGCAAAGCAATATTGTTCATCCTTACTAATAGTATTTCTAAGTTAACAGACTTATGAATAAGGCGGTATCACTGTTACACAGACCTAACGGGCGGCGCGGACGGCTCCGTCCAACTGTGGGAGTGGGGCCACTCGTCGTGCGTGTGGTCCGTGCGGGCACCCGGCGCCTTCGCCAAGGTCACCCGCGTGCGTTTCTCCGACTACGGCAACAAGTTCGCGGCCGCCGACGCTGACGGCAACCTCGCTATGTGGCAGCTTCATCCGTCCGCGCAGCAACATGATTCGACACAACCCCACGCTTCTGTTAGACCGTTCTTCGTGAGTATACTTGTGACATGGTGTCTCTGACAGCAAATCAGCCAAGGTCACCCGCGTGCGCTTCCCCGACTACGGCAACAAGTTCGCGGCCGCCGACGCTGACGGCAACCTCGCTATGTGGCAGCTCCATCCGTCCGCGCAGCAACATGATTCGACACAACCGCACGCTTCTGTTAGACCGTTCTTCGTGAGTATACTTGTACCATAGTGTCTGACGACAAGTAAGTTATGTCACCCGCGTGCGCTTCTCCGATTACGGCAACAAGTTCGCGGCCGCCGACGCTGACGGCAACCTGGCTATGTGGCAGCTTCATCCGTCCGCGCAGCAACATGATTCGACACAACTGCACGCTTCTGTTAGACCGTTCTTCGTGAGTATACACCAAAGTCTCTCTGACAATAAGTTCGACGGCAACCTCACTATGTGGTAGCTTCATCCGTCCGCGCAGCAACATGATTCGACACAACCCCACGCTTCTGTCAGACCGTTCTTCGTGAGTATACACCAAAGTCTCTCTGACAATAAGTTCGACGGCAACCTCACTATGTGGCAGCTCCATCCCTCCGCGCAACAACATGATTCGACACAACCCCACGCTTCTGTTAGACCGTTCTTCGTGAGTATACTTGTACCATAGTGTCTCTGACGACAAGTAAGTTGTCACCCGCGTGCGCTTCTCCGACTACGGCAACAAGTTCGCGGCCGCCGACGCTGACGGCAACCTCGCTATGTGGCAGCTTCATCCGTCCGCGCAGCAACATGATTCGACACAACCCCACGCTTCTGTCAGACCGTTCTTCGTGAGTATACACCAAAGTCTCTCTGACAATAAGTTCGACGGCAACCTCACTATGTGGCAGCTCCATCCCTCCGCGCAACAACATGATTCGACACAACCCCACGCTTCTGTTAGACCGTTCTTCGTGAGTATACTTGTACCATAGTGTCTCTGACGACAAGTAAGTTATGTCACCCGCTTGCGCTTCTCCGACTACGGCAACAAGTTCGCGGCCGCCGACGCTGACGGCAACCTCGCTATGTGGCAGCTCCATCCGTCCGCGCAGCAACATGATTCGACACAGCCCCACGCTTCTGTTAGACCGTTCTTCGTGAGTATAGTTATATCATACTGTCTCTGACTACAAGTAAGTTAAGGTCACCCGCGTGCGCTTCTCCGACTACGGCAACAAGTTCGCGGCCGCCGACGCTGACGGCAACCTCGCTATGTGGCAGCTTCATCCGTCCGCGCAGCAACATGATTCGACACAACCCCACGCTTCTGTCAGACCGTTCTTCGTGAGTATACTTGTACCATAGTGTCTCTGACGACAAGTAAGTTATGTTACCCGCGTGCGCTTCTCCGACTACGGCAACAAGTTCGCGGCCGCCGACGCTGACGGCAACCTCGCTATGTGGCAGCTTCATCCGTCCGCGCAGCAACATGATTCGACACAACCCCACGCTTCTGTTAGACCGTTCTTCATGAGTATACTTGTACCATAGTGTCTCTGACGACAAGTAAGTTATGTCACCCGCGTGCGCTTCTCCGACTACGGCAACAAGTTCGCGGCCGCCGACGCTGACGGCAAC
>JALPQI010000372.1:5000-405118 GCA_025490895.1 Thaumatotibia leucotreta
ATTTATTTTAATTTTAATCAAACAGTTAGGTTCGTAAAGGTTAGGTTCGAAAACGTTAGGTTCGAAAACGTTAGGTTCCAAAAAGTTAGGTTTCAAAAAGTTAGGTTCGTAAAGGTTAGGTTCGAAAACGTTAGGTTCCAAAAAGTTAGGTTTCAAAAAGTTAGGTTCGTTAACGTTAGGTTTCTAATGGTTAAGTTCGAAAGAGGTAGGTTTGATTATTTATTATTCATTTTATTTATGACAATTCTCGATTGGTATACTCTGCCCGTCTACTGGTGCATGGTTAGTACAACACTGCAATTCCAAATAAATATTATGTGTTTATCCAATCTATGGAACATATTATATAAAAAAAAACCGGCCAAGAGCATGTCGGACCATGCTAAATATAGAATTACGTAGTTTTTCGAAAACGGCTGGGCCACTATTCGTGTTTTTTTTTTATATAATTATATATATTGTTTAGACCCACGGATCAAAAGTTAGTTAGGGGGACATCATTTATTTAGTTCTATCCGAAAATATTGACTGTAGTTTTTTATTAGTTTTTTGCCATATTCATACCCACCATGTATATTACATATAGAATTAGTAGGAATTTAGGATACCTATATCCCTGCGGCTTCTGAACCCTGTAATATGTGGTTATATAAATTAAGTAGTTTATTACCTACTCTCACGCACTCGAACGCGATTCGATGACCGCGCTCGGTAGATGTCGGCGCTTCATACCCCCACTATCCGCATAGTTTTGAGGTGTATATATATATATATATATATATATATATATAAAAGGGTAAGGGACACCCTGAATGTTTTCATTATACTAACATGATGTCTAGCTGACCGCGTCTCGCTATTATGAACAATTTTAGTGCAATTAAAAATTGCGTAAAAAAATAATAATATAAAAACAAAAGAAACCTACCTACATCATGTACACGTATTTTACTAGGCATTAAAAGGTGTGCAATAGGTACTATACCCCATATATACCAACTATAAATAAAATTTTCACAACGTTCCATATGGGTATTATATATGGGCGAATATATACACCATCTACTGAAAACCTTGAACGGGGTGATTTTGTAGGCTATACTGAACAACTTTTACTATGGGGCCAATCAAGAAATGTAAAAAAAAAACAATATCTTTTTCATACCTTGTGACCGATGGCGATAACGACAAACGACATTTTATATGGAGGAGGCAAATTTTTTTTGCAGATTTCTGGGTTCAGCTCCATAGTAAAAGTATAACCTACTAATCCACCCCGTTCAAGGTTTTCAGTGGGTGGTGTAGATAGATAAATAGGTAGATAATATTATATTTAATCCCCACTGCCGAAATTTTGGTCGGCCGACAGGACGAAATATGAAAACACGCCATTGGTCGAGAGACCAGGTTGCACCTATCGCTATCCCGTCCCCCCATTCGAGGTCCGAAGTCGAACTAACACTAAATGAAACTCCGAATACTAGCTGTTACTATTATGTCATAGCTATGATTGATTATATACACACCTTATAATATATTACTATGAAATGCATATTTTTTAAATAAGTAGAAAACCGGCCAAGGGCATGTCGGGACATGCTCAGTATAGGGTTCCGTATATATAGTCATTCGAAAACAGCTGGGCCCGATTATGTATGTTCGTTGTTAGTTTTATTTTAAAGTACCCTATTCTATAAGGCCACTATTCGTGATTGTTCTCACATTTTTGTCAGCCTCCGTAGCCTAGTTGGTAGTGACCCTGCCTACGAAGCTGGAGGTTCCGGGTTCGAATCCCGGCGAGGGCATTCTTTGTTTATTTATTTATCACAAATGTTTGTTCCTTGGTCCTTGGCTGTCTATGTATATAAGTATCTATGTATTATATATATCGTCGTCTGGTACCCACATCACAAGCCTTAATTGAGCTTACCGTGGGACTAGGTCGATTTGTGTAACATGTCCCGAGATATTTATTTATTTATTTATTTTATTTTTTGGATCAGTCACTTTGTCGGCATTATTAATGTACCAAATTGCAGATTTCTAGTATTTCTAATAATACATACCTCTCTACCTACTTACGTTAAGAAATACTACTACTATAGAACGCGCGAGTACAATATGCAGGCAGGCCGCAGGTATATAGGAGAATATATATATATATATATATATAGTATATGGGTATATCAACTTTTTTTCGGTATGTTATTTACGCGCCGGTTTCCTTGATGGGCCAGGGCCATCTATCTACAAACATGGTAACTATAATACCATACAGTACTATATATATACACCTATATGGCTCCTCTCCCGACTTCCCGACTCCCGACTCCGACTCCGAGATTAATAAAGGGGTTTTCATGGCACTTGTATTTATATCAAAAACCCGCGCATGACCGCGCATGCGCGCGCGGTTCTCCACCTCTCGCTCGCGCACGCGCTGTCTGAGTGAGACGGCACATCAGAAAGGGGCCCAGAATTTTGAAAAATAACTATGACGTCCGCAGTGCGTTCGCCGACACAGTGACGAAGCGGAAGTCTTATATATAACACGCGTAGCGTCAAGTGATTAGTTGGTTTTATTGAATATGAGTGCATTTCTTCAGTTTATTAGTAGTAAAGTTCATTAAGTATTCAGTATTGATCGTGGCGTAAAAGAACAATCGTGCACATATAAAAAATCGTGATATTGTAATGAAATGGTATGTTTTCAAAACGTATTATGTAGTACATAGACGTAGACATAGACTTGTTTCTAATTATGATTTTATTCAATGTATTGCACTATGCAAGTTCATATTTTGGCGTTATTCCATAATCATTTGCTGTGATTTAATATAACATCATCGTTGAGAACGCCATTTCCATTATAATATTATGTACAATTTCACGAACTGTAAAATCAATCAAAGCTCATATTCAGTGCATTAAATTGTCTTTTCTGAAATCTCGAATCTGCACATTTGGGAATTGCAATTTCAACGACGATATAATGTATTTGAACTATTAGAAGAAGCCTTAAACACCGAAATTCTATCATTCTACGGTATAGCACATCTTCTAGTACATAAATAGGTATATTGTATGTACGTTAATAGAACGATAAGTAGGTATATACATGTTATGACGCAATAACGGTTTTTGAATGACTGATCTGGTGGTTTTTATGATAACGCGTTTTCAAATTTAAAAATGTTACTAGTAAGGATTTCTGCTAAAATATATACAAAATTCTGTGCGACTAGGTATTCTTATTTAGTGCAAAATTAGGTTAGATTAGATTGCTCGTTTTAAATCTTTATGTTGAGTCTAGTAAGTAAAATAAGACGTATTGACATGTATTGTGTCTGTTTTATAGGTCATAAATCTCGTCATCTAGGCTGAAACATATACAAGCATGTAGATTTGCGTACCTGCTACGTAGATGGTCTGTCGTTTGATCATCGCAATCTTCATCCTATGCATTATCGAAGTTTTGTTCAACACTGAAAAACAGAAACAGGTATTTTAAATGTAAATTTCTATTATTATGCCTGCAACGCGTTCATTCTGACTATCATGTTGCTATGGATGGTTTTAAATGTATTTACTTATTTTATTTTTTAACCTGTAAATTAACATTAAACTATCTACAAATATGTTTAGTTTTACAATACTAAAAATCCTATCCTACAATAATTGGATGGAAATATTGAATAATGTCTTTGCAGGACAATTAATTTTAGTTTCTTGTAACAACTAAATCAATATTTATTTACTTACGGTCAGATATCTGAAATTTGCTGCATCTATTTACTATTTAAATATCTGTTTCCAGAGCATTAACTTTGGGTTTTGGACCAATCACTTCATTTATTTGCAATCATCAGTGACAAAACTGTTCTTTACAGAACAAACAATCAACTATTCTTATGAGAACACTTACTTCTCGTTTCTGGCACTGACCGACTAAATCAATCATATCATCAGTGATAAAAATGTTCTTTTCAGAACACTTCTCGTTTCTAGCACAGTCTACATCAATCAATATAAAAGCATCAGTGACAAAAATGTTCTTTTCAGAACAATTCTCGTTTCTAACACAGACTATATCAATCAATATACAATCATCAGTGACTAAAATGTTCTTTTCAGAACACTTCTCGTTTCTAGCACAGACTACATCAATCAATATACAAGCACCAGTAACTAAAATGTTCTTTTCAGAACACTTCTCGTTTCTAGCACAGACTATATCAATCAATATACAATCATCAGTGACTAAAATGTTCTTTTCAGAACACTTCTCGTTTCTAACACAGACTATATCAATCAATATACAATCATCAGTGACTAAAATGTTCTTTTCAGAACACTTCTCGTTTCTAGCACAGACTACATCAATCAATATATAAGCACCAGTAACTAAAATGTTCTTTTCAGAACATAAACCAAGCTGTTCTTATCGGAACACTTACTTCATGTTTCAGACACAGACTACATCAATCATTATACAATCATCTCTGACAAAAATGTTCTTTTCAGAACATAAACCAAGCTGTTCTTATCAGAACACTTACTTCGCGTTTCAGACACAGACTACATCAATCATTATACAATAATCGCTGACAAAAATGTTCTTTTCAGAACAAAAACCGAACTGTTCTTATGAGAACATTTATTTCTCGTTTTCTGGCACAGACTAAATCAATCATTATACAAATATACAATCGTCAGTGACGAAACTGTTCTTATCAGAACATTTACTTCTTGTTTCTGACGCCAACTAGCTAGATCAATCATTAGGTTATAAAATGCTGTAATTTCATAAATGTCCACATGCTTTTCAGATCTACAACGGACGGAGAGAGAGGATAGGAGTCTCCATCGTGAGTAGCAGCTCACCTTCACGAGCAGAGGTTTAGAGATGAACTGCGAAGAGTTCAGATCATCGACTCCGGTGACAGCGCTGAAAAAAGGTATATTTCATTATTAAGTTTCTATATAGGTGGAAACCAAAAAAAATGTCATGTGAGTTGAAATTGCTCCACAATCCATTTAAAAAACTTAAATCAGTATAATATTTGAAGAGTGTTTTTCAAAAGAGCTTATTTCCACCCTGTCAACAAGGGTTTTCTTTTAGATGTTTTTATAATAGAAATAATCTTTATTGACAAAATGGAAATAAGCCCATTTGAAAATACACTCTTCATTTTAATAATATTATATTACATCAGATAATGAGATCCAATACTTATGATATCTATATTATAAGACTCATGTGACAATTCTGTGGATTGTGAAAAAGGTAACAACCCCAAAAGGTATTTATGCTGTTTTCCAAAATGGCCTAGGTCGCGTTTTGTAAAGTAACATTTTACAATTTCGCTGTTTGCCTCTCTAACGCACGCAAATATTGGCTAGAATGAGAGGCAAACAGCAAAATTGTGAATTGTAACTTTATAAAACGCTATCTTTTTTAGTTAAGTCACAGAATTGCAGGAGTTACGCCGAAAAGTTGGTAATGGGGAAGGCCTACGTCCAGCAGTGGACGTCATTTGGCTGATGATAATGATGTAATGTAAAATCGCCGTTTATACAATTAGCGAACAATTGAAATCAATCTACATATCATCATGCTGATAAATCCATGTTATTTAATCATCTCTCATCATTACATTATCAAAAAATTGGTAGTCTTATTTGTTACCAAAATGAAAAGGAATCTGGTAACAAAAATGGAAACATGAGACGACTTTCCCACGTAATAATAATATCATATTAATTATGTTTTCAGTTCTTTAATGAAGATGACATGCAAGGCGTGCGTAAACAAGAGCTTTACTAACCTAATGACAGAAGAACTTCGCTCGCGCTTGCAAACCGATGTGCCAGAAAACTAGGGCTGTGCCAGACGCCACTGAAATACACAGAAGGTACTTATATTAGTCTTGCTACTATAACATTTATGCAGTGTAATTGCCACTACCATTCAGGGTCAATCACTTTTTGCGGTTCCGTAGTAAGCAAGGAACCCTTATAGTCTCGCCATGTCTGTCTGTCTGTCTGTCTGTCTGTCTGTCTGTCTGTCTGTCTGTCCGTCCGTCTGTCTGTCCGCAACATAGCTCAGTGGCGCTGATACTAGAAATCTGCAATTTGGTACAGGTATACATATTAATCATGCCGACAAAGTGGTAGAATATAAACTAGAATTTTTTTCGGGTTCCTCAACTGGTGAAGAGGGGATGATTTTTGACCCACCTTGGAAGGGCCCCATAACTACCAAAAAATTCAAAGTTTCGTTAATTTAAATGCTATTAAACTGAATTTAAGGGTTACCCAGGAGAACGCAACCCTAAACATGCTTACGACCCAATGAGTGAGTGATATAAAAAAGTGATCGACCCATCTGACGCGAGTGGTAAAAACTGGGATTTTTTTCCCATCTGTTACCAGTGGGAACGACATAGTACGTATATAGGTACCAAATATTATAGTAGTAAAAAGTGGGGAAAAAAACCAGTTGTTACCACTGGTGTCAGATGGGAATAACCGACAATTTGCTGCTAATAATAAGATGTAATGATAATAGTTTGAAATGTTTTTCCTAATTTCTTTGAACCTAATTTGCATTAGTTCATTCAGTGTGGGAACGGTTAATGATATGAAGTAGCAAAAATTGACCCTATTTAACAAATCTTTCGCGGTGACAGCAGAAATAATACATTTGTTACCACCCCAACTCTTCCCGTGAGTATTGAAACTGAACATTTATTTAATGATGATATTGATGGTGGACAGCATCGTCATCATAGTAGAAACACTACTCCCGTCAACTCGCTTACCCAGCGTGGCATTTACCTCCTTTTGCGTCCATATACATAGGCAATAGGAGAGGCTTTTGTGAGAATTACAAAGTTACATTAAACGGCCAGGTTTGAATGCTGGTTGATGGCATTGTATGATGCTGACGAGATGAGTACAGATGTTTTCTTTTTGTGTATCAAAAATGTGTGACATTGTATTGTTGTCCAGTACAAGCTTTAACTCTGCTTTGATATTGGAGACTGACTCTCCGTAACATGTCGCGCCTAGTACACTACAAATAGACAGACTAGTAGTAGTTTAAATATAAAAAATACTATTGTTATAAATTAACAAAGAAACAACGTTTTTTTCAGAAACAAGCTACAAACTACGAGCAACGGGCTTCATACGACGCCCTACGAACACAGGGCTACGATACTACGAACTACGTAGCGTGAGAACCACGAACTACCAACTACGTGCTGTGAAGTGAACAACCGGCTTCAAACGACGCCCTACGAACACAGGGCTACGATACTACGAACTACGTAGCGTGAGAACTACGAGCTACCAACTACGTGCTACGAACAACGGGCTTCAAACGACGCGCTACAAACAGGGCTACGATACTACGAACGACGTAGCGTGAGAACTACGAGTTACAAACTACGTGCTACGAACAACGGGTTTCAAACGACGCGCTACGTACATGTCTACGAAACTACGGACTACATAGCGCGACAACTACGAGCTACCTGCGTGCTACTATGAAAAGCAAGATATAAGAGCGTATCTACTAGGAGCGTATGAAGAACTCTTTTAGGTTCAGGTGGCTTATGATGGTCCCGTTTCAACTTATCGTGTTCGCACTTGCACACTTGTTTGAACGTGATAGCAAAAAGAGCTTGTCCATTAATCACGTCATACTGTATAGGGGGAGGGGGGGGTTCACGAAAAAATGACCAATTATCACCATAGGGGAGGGGGGGGGGGGTCATCGGACAAATCACGTGTAATTTTTTGTTACTCTCTGCTGAACAGCATACTTCTTTTAAAACATAACCAGACGTCAAATCCTGAACTGAGTTTAAAAACTTAGCGGACATTTACCTCGTAGTTTGCAAAAAAGTTTTTTTCCATCACGTGTCCTTAATAAAGTACGTAAATAGAGTTATTAAAAGGACTATGTAAGTTAGCAAAAAAATACACGTCATATTGGCTAGGGGGGGGGGGGGTCCTGAAAATATCACCAAGTATCACCATGGGGGATGGGGGGGTCTAAAATAGGCCAAAATTGTATGACGTGATTAATGGACAAGCCCAAATAGCAAACGATTAGACGCGATACCATCAAAAACCTACCTATAGTATGTAGCTGAGAGATAAACTATCCATCACTCTTTTAATCATGTTAGTAAAAGATGGAAAATCTATCTCGCGGCAACATACTGTCGTACAAATCATATGCTAATCACATAATTAGTGCTACAATATGTCGCCGCGAGATAGACTATCCATCCCTTTTTTATTCTTATAATAGTTATAATTAGTAGAAGATGGAAAATCTATCTCGCGGCGACATACCGACACAGCAATCATGTGCTAAGCATACTGGTCGACTACGCCGTGAACGTCTAAAATTTTTCCCTAGTAGGTTTTATAGGGTACTATTGTAAGGTTTAGGCATTTACGTGGATTCGAATCCCACCTCCAACATTTGTAAGCTCAGTATTTTCTATAGTATATGACGTCTATTATTTATAATTGATTAATTATTTTGCACTTAAAAACACATTTAGTAATAATGTATGTGGTTCCTTCAGAAATTCTTATAGCAGATATCTACTACGTATTGTTTGCTCTTAGAGTATGATCAAAGGCGCCTAGCCTTATAAATAAGAGATTGCATATATCCAAGAAATTCGATAAGTGTTCGCTAAGTTCGTGTGGCCAAGTGGTTCAGGCATCAGCCGCAAAAGCAAAGTACGTGGTTTTGATTGTAGTTTTTCATTGGTAACAATATTTCTAACCTAATCATGAACGCCTAGTTTTTTAGCAATTGAATAAAAGCAGTCAACAACATAGTTGAATTGGATGTAGCTAACTTGGCTTCTAAATGATTGAATATTGTTAGAACTTCTAATAGGTAATTATTATTAGAACAATCCTTGTAACATTTTGTACTCATGAGCTGGGCAAAATTTAAATTATCATTTTTAGTACAGATGGTGCCTTGTGAGAGAAGTGTGTCATTTTACGTCAGGTCCAAAACTTCGGAAGGCCATCTGCACTAAAAAACGTCGTACGTGTCTTAATGTAGGTACTATTATTTTCATTATTTCTCTTGAGACATACATACAAACTTCAGCCCTAAAAGGTATTACATTGCATACACCTTAATGTGCAAGAAATCTTACTAATGAACAATGTCTAGTTACTAAAGTATAAAAATAAAGGAATAATGTCCACGCTTAACTTAATCAGTTACGGTCAGACTTAATTCCTAAAAGGTAACCTAGATGGCGCTGTATGTTCGATAATGTGTCATGTCCAAGTAAAGTGTTGGGTAGCTAATTGATATAGTACATTGTGCAGTAAGGTCGGTAAATAAGAATTTGTGAACGAGTGTGAAACTTCTTTCTTCACACGAGTTCATTAGTACATTGTGCATCAAGGGAGGTAAGTACGGAATTACTAACGAGAGTGTTAGAAGCCCGACGCCGTCAGGCGGAGGGCTTTTATGACTCAAGTTAGTATTCCGCTTACCGACCGTGATGCATACAATGTTTTTCATCACACTTGCCAACCAAAAAATACGTTTTAAGACATAATATTATTAAATGACGTACTGACATTTCTATTACTCCCTAGGGAATTTCACTTTTCTATTACTCCCGTTACGCGCGCAAGTAATGGCGCGCTTAGACAGCAAGTGTGATGAAAAATTCTTGAACCGCCCGTGGCACATTCAAATGTTTTTCATCACACATGTGAGGCATAAAAAGTAAATAAAACAATATATCTTCACAAAACTACTCTAAAATTGTCTAAATCATTTCTCAAAATCAGGGATGACTTTAATTTATCATTTTTATAAAAGAAATCTCGGCGCGGCGCGCGCCGCGCTAGTGCGACGTAATGTTGTATGAAAATCCTTGACAATGACACATCTACGGCGCGCATCGCCGCAGCGCATTAGCGCACTTACCGAACAGGTGTGATGAAAAGTATAAAAATAAAGGAATAATGTGCACACTTGAAAGGACAATCTGTTATGGTCAGTCTTAATTCCTAAAATGTAACCTAGATGGCGCTGCATGTTCGAAAATTGGTAAGTTTTCAAAAGGCGCATATTAGGGCCTGTGTCATGTCATGTCCAAGTAAAGTGTTGGATAGCTAATTGATAAATAAATTAGACACCAAGTAAAACTTACCGCTTAACATTTCGCGTGTCACAAACATCTTCTTGTAAGTTACGGGACGGCAACGTCGCTTTTTGAGGTTTCGATGAACTTGAGAGCGCGCCGCCAACAAGAACCAAGAACTCGTTAATTTTTCGTCGTTTCGCCTGCAAAGACCAACAAATGATGGTTTTAATTATAGTACATTGTATAGAGGCCGGGAAGAAAGTTTTTTTTTTATATACATAGTATTGCATAGTGGCAAAATGTCATGATGTCTGTGCCACAAATTCTTGTAAATGGGTGAATCCACTTTTTTCTGTCTTTTTTTTTTATATACCACGTCGGTGGCAAACGAGCATACGGCCCGCCTGATGGAAAGCAGTCACCGTAGCCTATGGGCGCCTGCAACCTCAGGGTGTCACCTGCGCGTTGCCGATCCAATAAAAATAACGTTGGCACAACAAAGTGGCTCCACTCCACCTGATCGTAAGTGAAAAGTAGAGCCCAAATCGCGGCGGCAACGAACAGGAGACAATCAGTAACCTGTTAGTTGTCACCGCCTTGCTGGCCCGCTAGATGCTGGTAAATGTGTCTCTTATTGCTATGGTTACGGTCGCCTGAGTCACGCAGGTTTTATGCAAAATTATTACACTTAAATTACGCAATCATGTATGTAGTGCAAGCTTGTAGGTAGGTCATTAAGGAACGTACTTAACAACACCAGCAAAATGCAAGTTTGCGTAGTTTAAGTAGCAAAATTTTGCATAAAACCAGCGTGACTCAGGCGACCGTAACCATGGCAATAACATACAGAAAAAAGTTGATTCACCCAAATGAATGAAAATTACCAAAAGCGCTATGTATAACATTTGAAGAGATCCCTCGATGTCTCCAACATTACTAAGCCTGTTTTTTATTGTCTCGCATAAGGTAAGACAAGTAGAGTATATACCTCGAGAATAAAACTGTTATTGTCTTGGGCGCTCGATTCCCTCACTGCACTCAGAACTCAGTCTTCGCATTCGCTGCGCTCGGGAATAAGAAGTCCTTCGTTACGTTCAGGATTCAATATCGCGCCCGTGACATAAAACAGTGCTTAATCCTCTTGGTGTATAGTCTACTATTGTTAGATAACACTTGTATTATTTGTTACCTTCGTAATATACATTTTTAGTGAATTTTAACCGAATTTTCATCACACTTTCTTTCTAAACGCGCTATTGCTTGCATGCGTCACGAGAGTATTTATAGTCAAGTGAATTTCCCTAGGGAGTTATAGAAATGTTAGTACGTCATTTTATAATGTGTTTTCTTAAAACTTATTTTTTTGTCCGTAAGTGTGATGATTTGATGAAAAACATTGTAGTACAATGTAATATTAATGGTACTAACATTTCTATTACTCCTTAGGGAATTTCACTTTTCTATTACTGCCGCTATGCACGCAAGCAATGGCGCGCTTAGACAGCAAGTGTTGTAATGAAAATAATGTTTTGTCTTAAAACTTATTTTTTTAGTACAGATGGTGTACTTTTTAGGCTCTAGTGCGAGAAGTGGGTCATTTTACGTCAGGTCCAAAACTTCGGAGGGCCATCTGTACTAAAAAAACGTCGTAAGAGACACGTGCACTTGTGTCGTAATGTACTATTTTGTTGGCAAGTGTGATGAAAAATATTGTACGCATCAAGGGAGGTAAGTACGGAAATACTAACGAGAACGTTAGAAGCCCGACACCGTAGGCAGAGGGCTTTTAATGACTCGAGTTAGTATTCCGCTTACCGACCGTAACGTTCTATTAAGAGAATATTTATAGTACATAAATACCTCTGATCTTTGCAGGATTAAGTGATTTTAAAACCATAGAATACTTATGTGAATAGGTCAATATTATAGTACTCAGTAAGTATTTTACTAATAGGTAGGTACTGTAATTCTGTCTTTCTACATCCAGAAATTATATAGTAAGTTGATCAGGTTTTGCCCACCCCGTCGCTTTATCCACTCACATGCTTTGATTTTTGCGATAGACTCTATGTCTATGTAAAATAAGAGTGATGACATGTAACAAAAGCTACATGAAGCAAGTGAGTGGATAAACCCACATTTTGAATACAATAGCAACAAGTACAAGGTATGGGCCAGAATCTCTACCGAGCTTCCCTAAAGGTAGGTCTAAAGATGAATATGTCCAAGATTTAAAGTTATGACGAATATCTCTAGTGATTCTATTCCAACCATAATGGTTGGGAACGAAAACCTGTAAGTGGTAGAGCAATACTTGTATTTTGGACATATTCTATCTTTTGACACAAACACCAACAAACGGAGATCTCCAAGAGAATCCAACTGGGTTGGGCGGCGTTTAACGAACTAGCGAATATCCTCAACTTCAAACCCGCTGACATTCCACAATGCCTGAATACCCGCCTCTTTAATCAAAGATACTTAGATACATACACAGCCACGACCAAAAGAACAAATATTTGTAATAAATAAATACACAAAGAATGCCCTCGCCGGGATTCGAACCCGGAACCTTCAGCTTCGTAGTCAGGGTCACTACCAACTAGGCTACAGAGGCTGAGGCATTATAATCCGGTTTTTGTCAGGGGATATAATGTCTTGCATTCGGTGAGTATAATCCGGCTTTATCGAGCATGTCGTGTGAAAACGTTATAACTTGCTTAATATGGTTATATCTATCCTATTAGAATATTAGGTAAGTATGGTTTTATCCACAACGTAGAGTGAAACTGCTTGTTGTGGGTATCTACAGTTATTTTATAATTATACAGACGATAAAAATAAACTTAGAAAGAAAGTAAATGTTCATGTCCACCATAATCATGAGGTCATGACTTTTTTTCAAATTTTCCTTTCTGCGGGCCTATGATGAAACATTTTACGTCGCATGCGTGTCTCATTAACCAGCGACGAGTATGTAAGTGCGAGAGGGATGGCAATAGACAAAGCGTTTCTTCATAGCCCCACTAATGTTTGCGGAGGTTACCGAGTGTAAGTAAGTATACATATGTATGTGTGTGATACATATTCACCTTATTTACATCAGACATCACTAAACAAGTTTACATAACTAAATTTGGATATTTATTATTTAAATTGTGTGTTTTATTTGCAAAATTTTATTGGTAATTGCAAGATATATAAAAGTCGTAAATATGACGCTGCTTTGACTTTTATTTTATGTAATGACTATATTTTAATTATAATATTACGGTTACAATCGATTCCGAATTATAATATAATATTGTAATAACATTGTACTGTAGTATTTCAATTTTATCGCACAGCGAGTCGTTTAAATAACGTGCTCAAACAGTTTTTTTTATGTCAGTGGCAACACAATTATTTAAGTCAGATTCCCCGGTTTTGCCGGTGTTGTGAGTGTCGTTTGTTTATGAACACCGAGAAGTTTAAAATGATGTAAGTACTGAATGTTTGTACAACAATATTATACTTAGGACTGATTTTTCAATCCCCAGTTAACAGTACCTGTCAAATAAATGTTAGCCCTGTCCTTTTTTGACTTGTTTTTAGAAAAGGATGGTGATAATTTTAACTAACGGATAGGTTTATTTGGGGATTGAAAAATCAGCCCTTAGTAAAGTAATTTCAAGTAATATTTGATCTTATCACTAAAAATCGGGCTGGAGTGGATTTGAGTCTTATTCCGGGGTACAACACCGTCCATGAAACGTCGAAAGATAATTTTAAATGTTATACGATTAAGGCCTGGTTTTTAGTGACCATCTGATCATGTGTAATAAAAATCGTGAAATTTTAAATCACATCTTTATCAACAGCTTGTGTTAATTGTTTCAGATCATCTGTACTATCCATATTGTCGCAATTTTATCAAAAAATACCTTATGGAGCCCCGGTGGAGCGTAAACAGTAAGTTCGCCTGTTTATATCATTTACATGCCAACATAATATACATATTTACATTTACATAATCCTAAGTAGTTTAGGTTAGATATGGTCGTTGAACCTACACGAACCTCAAACTCTCTACTTAACCCTTAAATGCATAGTGATGTATATATGCATCATGTATTCTGGACTCTATTGACAGCATGTCAGAATTCAAATTTGAATAGGTTTTTGTCAAGGTCATGCATTTAAGGGTTAAGCTGCGGTTACACTGCGTCGTTCACCTAATGCGGCCGCCGCACTTGTTTCATACTGCTAGTTTGATTGAAAGAAATGCAGCGACCGCATTATGTGAACGAAGTAGTGTAACCGCAGCGCTAGCGAGCGGAGACAGTAATCTGTTGACAACGACAAAGCATATGTACGTATGTAGGTACTTATATCGCCGCCGTGTTTGATAGCTTTTTCGTCGTTTTCGAATTTCGTCGTTTACCCAGATATGTTTTTAAACATGAACAAGTATCCATATTAATAAGCGTGTATATGGTAAACGAGTAAAATGAAATGTTTAAGTACTTAAGTAAAAAAATCAAACGTATTGTATTGTCTCGTCTCATTGAATCTTACGCCTTAATTTTTCGAGTTATTTTCTACACCCGAGATCGCGAGAATATACGTAATACAATCCGTATAATTTGTTTTACCTTTTCACCGCCACAGTCGGCTATAGACGACAACGGAAAATCGTGCCTACGACGCCATTGACGGCACTGGCCGACAGCTGCGTCAATGCAGTAGGAACTCACGCGGGACGCCTTAAAGTTCAATTTCGTTTAAATAATCGCGAACGCGTGGCGTCTCGAGCTCATCATATTCCATCGACATCTGGCGTGAAAAGGTTTATTGAAATAAGCATCAATCGCTAAAACTACATAGAATATTTAAGTAAATGTTTGTTTTCAGAACAATACGAGATGAAGATGAACATCGGAGATTGCCTGCGGCGCCGTCTCTACCAATCCCCATCCCAGCCCCAAGGGCTGATGTTCCTTGGGAATGGGAACTACGGGATGGTCTAAAAAGACGGCTACAACTGGAGGAGGCAATAAAGGAGAGGCTGGCGATCCAACAGCGGCGGGGTCACGTCGTAACGATATAAATTTACGCCATGGCCCCGCCACATCAATAAAAATAAATGAACTTTTATAAATTTTAATATTTCATTGAAGACCTGCCTATGTAGTCTTTAATTTTGTCATCCTGGAAAATTCGAAAGGTATCTTAGATATATATAGCACAGAGTACACATAACTATAGGGTCCATTTCATAGTCGCCAAGACTAGTTCGGAATATGTTCAGCTTCGTATCCACTAGAGGCAGCCTCGGGTCGAGCGGCCTCGACTTGAAGCAAATAGCCTCGGTTTGAGGCTGCTGCTCGCTCTGAGGCAACAGCTACGGATCAGCTCGAGGCGTGTCGCCTCAGATTGATCCACCCGCGGCGCAATGCGCATTTAATAGTATATTGTGTATTTAGGGAGGTAAGTAAGAATTTGCGAACGAGTGTGAAAGTAAAGCCCAAGCCGAAGGCGCGGGCTTTACTTCACACGAGTTCATAATTCTCTTCTTCCGCATATTATAGGTTATAATCTTTATTTACCGACTCGAACACGCATAAAAATAGTAAACTAAACAACTTTCAGGGCGTTCTGTTATAATTTTGTAAAAATAATGAATGAGAATGATTTAATAATGCATTGGCGTTGGTGTGCAACTACAGGAATGTGTTAAAATCGTGCTGCGTTTACTTTTTCGTGGTAAGTTTACTGCGACAAAATCTTGCATTAAATACATGATGCATTTGGAAAATTATTATCACTAACGATGATCTATGATAATGATGATTGTAATGTGAACAAATAATTACCTTTTTTGAGTTTCCTCGCTATAGTGAGGGGAAAAGTTTTGTGTTACACACGGGTGCAAATGTATTTTACTTCTCGTATGTTAAAACACTCGCTGCTCAGGATTCTATTTTAGAACCACTCGCTTCGCTCGTGGTTCAACTATAGAATCCTTTCGCTTGCTCGTGTTTCAATTTCATACTCGCGGGTAAAATACAACTTTGCACCCTTGTATAACAAATAACTATTTGTCCGAAACGCTTAGAACATAACAGACTTGGTATAATCTATTTTGGCATCAACTTAATGAGACAGAAACTTGCTTGAATAACAATATTTCGAATATTATTTTGTCCGAAACTATCTTGGCGTAACATTAATTACGCCGAGTGTTATAAGACAGAAATTAGATTTGCATTTTTTTTTTGGGCATGTAGCCACATGTTCGAAACTTGCCTTTTTCGTCAGGCAGAATTTGCTGTGAGGGTGAAAATTTCTGCAGTGAGCGAGCGAAGCGAGCGAACAAAACCTTCCGGGGCAGATCCGACTCGGATAGGTTAGGTTAGAAGACTAAAGTCTTCGAGGTTATTTTCTTTTAGCAACCTAGAAAGTACTCAGCTCAGTAACACAGTAAGTAACGTATGGAATATTACTACTACCTCGATTATATTGAGAGGTTGCAAATGTTGCAATTATTGTTATGCTAAAACAAACTATGCCGATACTTTTTATGCACATCCAGATTATGCCTCATCATAAATAGGAGCATCGAAATTATGCTCGAATAATATTCGAACAACTCGAAATCTGCAACAAAGAAATATGCTAAAGTTGAGTATGTTACAACAGTTTCTGCACAAAGCCCATTATGACTACATAGTTTATGTTATTCATAAAATAATTATACCACAACAGAGTGAACCTAATGGGAAAATGTTTATAAATAAACAATTTATTTCAAATAACTTTATGAGTATAGATTAATCTACTTGACGAATTTAGGAGGATAAAATTTCGAAATAAAAATCGTTATGAACATTGTAGGTAGAAGTATAATTTTTAGTAAGAAAAAAAGTATGAGAAAATTTTTTCGGAAAAATGATGATTATGAGTAAAAAACGGTATTAGTAAAGATATTCGAAGAAAAAATTGTATAAGTGCCAATATGGACCCCTCTAGTAGATACGCGGCTTTACCATAGATATATGAAAGAGGGAGATTTGTAACGAAGCGAAATCGTAATGAGTATCGGTGTCTCCGATGTCGGGCCTTTGCCACGCTGTGATTGGCTAAAGTGCTACCATATGACGCGGCACTAGAGAGGAGGCTACGTCGATAAATTATTATCCATAGATACAGTCGCCTCTCGTTAATTCGAAACTCGAAGAACCTATCCAAATATTACGATTTATCGAGAGTTTGAAATATCAAACGGTCGGAAATATTCGGGAGAAAAAATTAAAGTACAAGGTGTTAAGTAATAATCAACAGTTGTTTTTTATTAAATGCATTTTTTAACAATATCAAAAGATTAGAAGCACATACATGTACAAACATAATGTTAATTAATTATTAGTTTTCGATTAAGTCCTTCTTTTCAGCAATAGTCAAGCATCTATACTTTCTAGGACTCATAACTAACGTAAACTTTTAATCTGTACACATAACCAACGGAAAAGTAGCTTAAGTAAGTAGTAAACTGATAGGCAAACAAATATGTAATTAACAACAAATGCTAGTGCAACTTTTCTAAAATGTAGGATACTTGCCTCTTTAATCTCATAACTTTGAATTGGCGAATGTTTGACGTCCACGAGTTCGAATTAACGCGTGGTTTTGTTGTGTAGCTATTACTTTTTTGTTTGAATTACCAAGTGTTTAAAAATGTATTAATTTTTTTCGAAATAGCAAGAGATCTTCTAGGGAACTCGTGATAACTTCGAATTATCGCAGGTTTGAAATACGAGAGTCGACTGTATTTGATAAGGCCGGAATATGATGAACAAAGCAATTTATTAACGAAAATTGTTGCTGGGAATCAAATGAACAAATAATTATTTAGACGGCTGTACCCTTAATAAAGATAATGTTATCTTCCGTTTCCGCGATGGTCACATATTTAAATAAAACCATTTCAACTTTTGACAACGGTTATTGTAAGAGGCTCGAAATAATGAATATACGCGATATAATCCATTTATATTGGTTTACCTTTATAAGGATAAGATATTGATACAAAGGTCAAAATATGAAAGAAAAATTGAATATGATCGAATACATCAACAATTTATCGATCTTATTTAAGTCGTACCTCTAGTTCGCAGCCTGCTCGCAGCGGCCGTACCAAGAAATGACAGTACGGTTGTGAATATCGCTAGCAATTCGATACATTGCATGGCCGCTTACCAAATTGCAACTTGCTTGCTATTCTAAGCCGTCAATGTAAAACGCACATACAATTTGTCACTGAAAAGTTCAACTAATTGGTACGCCCAAGAAAAACATTATGACATTTATGTCAGCGGTTTGTTGTTACACATTATTTGTAAAAATACGTGGTTTTGTCAAGTAATAACTAAGAAAATCAATACTTACATGGGGTACGTAACTCCATAGCCCTTGAAATTTTTATCTACACTTCTAGTTTTACAAGAAATAACGGCACAATTCGGCATTTTGCGGATATATCCGAGCTCATTCTGCAGTCGCGGGTAAGTTGCGACTGGCTCATAGGGCGCGCATCTGTCACACTATAAAGGCCAATGGGCCATAACGCTGCGACATGTTCCATGCCTCCGTTAGCTATCTATAGGCTTTACATAGTTGCCACTTGGAGCACGATTAATTAATAATATAATAATAGATAATATTTTTTATCTACATCCATATCATAAGTTGTCTACAATATGTTTAGCGGTGGTAAGCAAATAGCCTACTTTAAGAAATCTGTATCTGTGGGTGTATCATAATTTTTACTTTACGATATCGGCAACCGATATCTTAATCACAATTTCGAACATTCTGTTAAAAAGAAAAAACACACTTTAATTTCGATTATCGAATTAATCGATTTGTAATTTCATTCACATTAAAATTCATATTCCATACATTCTTCTAAATCTCGAATACTGAGAATCGATATCGACTCAAGACCTTACCTGGTTTATGAATAAAAAAAACTAATGTCAGTTCAGTCATTTGTTTTGTTTGAATTCTTTCAAACATCCAACTTTTTTGGACTGTTGACTTGAAAGTTAAATATTATCGAGTTCGTTGTGAAATATTTACACTGAAAAATTATTTATGACGACGAAGACAGTGATGTTGAAATGTGTGAAACACCACCAGAAATCCGGGACGCCGCTACAACCGTGACCAATAATTTGCTGCCACAAAAATAAACATATTGTAGAAAACTTATTATATGCATGTAGATAAAGTTATGTATGCAACTGTTCATAATTAGGCATTAAAACATATATTAATGCCTCTCATTATGAACCAGTCACATAAAATACTAATATAAAATCGAGATATTTAGTATCTGTTAGTTCACAGTTTTAATTAATTTAGCGAAAACAGTCAAAATCACCTTTCCTAAAAGTGCAAATAAGTGTATAATAGTAGATTATACACCAAGGGGATAAAGCACTGTTTTATGTCACGGGCGCGACACTGAATCCTGAACGTAACAAAGGACTCCCAGTTTTACTCCCGAGCGCAGCGAGTCCTGAGTGCAGTGAGGGATTCAAGCGCTCAAAGACAAAAACAGTTGTATTCCCGAGGTATACAATACACTCTATTTTTCTCACCATATTCGAGACGATAAAAAACCGGTCTAGTAATATTTCATCATCATCATCATATTAGCCGAAAGACGTCAACTGATGACCTGGTGAAGGTCGCAGGGGGGGATTGCGCATGTTTACTACGGTCACACAGATCCACTTAGACTAGGCAGTAGTGGGCCATAGGAATTAGAGCATAGTCAAATTACTTTATCCACAAGTTGGTAAAAAGCATTTTCACCCGCTCGTATTAAAGGATAAACCGAGCGCTTTACGAGCTAGTGAGGGGAAAAGATTATAACCTATAATATTCTCTGACAATGTTGACGTTGACATTTTCTGCGTTTTGTGATTGCATCTAGTCATCTTATCATCATTCACTAAAACAATTGTTACTTATGGAATTTTAGAATTTATATGTTAAAATCATCATATTATATAAAGGTTTGTATTTTACACTAAATTCTCAAACAAATTATTTCATTATGAAGCACGGGGAGGCGAGGGGGTGAAGAAGAAGAGGCGCGGAGTAACAGTATAGCCCGTTTATTGCACACTTGTTACAACTTATGCGAACTCACTACGTCTAGGCAACCTAACTTGCGAGTGGGGTAGGCGCACCTAGGCTTAGTGAGGAAGTACTAAGGTCTAGACACTTTAGTGCTCAAACCGAGGTTGGGTCACAAAGCGTGCTAGGTCGTAGTCCCTACTGCTGCTCAAATAAACCTCGGTCGCATGCCGAGGGTCATGATTCTCAGGGAGACAAACGATAGCGCGATCCAACTCGACCACGGGGCCATCTAGCGGCGGACGGCGGAACTACGGTACTGCAGTAGTGCAGCTCGTGGCATCGTCGCAGTGTTTGCGCTTGCATTGCGCGTACCTGCGCGCCTTCATGGCTTGCCGTTGGGTGTCGCTAGTAGGGTGGTGTTACAACTCTCCCCCTATGTCCACGCAGGCGTCCCGACAAGTGAGACATAAATGGTTAGAGGTTGGTTTGGATGCGCGCTTTGTCTCGGGATCCAATCACTCTCGTTATTTTTTAATAACTATGGGTGGCTAAGCCAGAGTCTGTTTGTTACATTATCGCTGGAAAAGCGTGTCGTCAGATGTTAAGGCGGAAAGTTCGGTTTTCGTGTTCAGTTACGTAACCAAGACTTTATGCAGAGCAGAACCCAATCTTCGGTTGAGATTTCCGACTCCTACTGGCATGGCACGTCGGGCAGTGCGATCTGACCACACCGGGAGCACCACAGCCATAACACCTGAATCTCGCCACAGGAACATGGGTTTCAGACTCAGAAGCAGATTCTTCTTCCTTGCTCTTCCTTTCGCTTCTCCCGCTCATTAGAATAAGGTCGTCTGCGTAGCGTAGCGTAGCGCGACGGTTCTGCGAACGGCGTAGCACATTGATGACGTCATGTCTCGTAGCAAGCCACTGACTTCATAGGCTCCGCAGCACGATGACACAAAATCCCGTAGCACCGCGATGACGTCACGCAGACTAGCCTCACGTAGGGCGCCACTGAAGCACGGGGAGGCGAGGAGGTGAGGAAGAAGAGGCGCGGAGTAACAGTAGAGCTGGTTTATTGTACACTGGTTACAACTTAGGCGAACTCACTAGATCTAGGTAACCTAACTTTGGGTAGGGGTAGATGCACCTATGCCTAGTGAGGGAGTACTAAGGTCTAGACACTTTAGTGCTCAAACCAAGGTTGGGTCACAAAGCGTGCTAGGACGTAGTCCCTACTGCTGCTCAAATAAACCTCGGTCGCATGCCGAGGGTCATGATTCTCAGGGAGACAAACGATAGCGCGATCCAACTCGACCACGGGGCCATCTAGCGGCGGACGGCGGAACTACGGTACTGCAGTAGTGCAGCTCGTGGCATCGTCGCAGTGTTTGCGCTTGCATTGCGCGTACCTGCGCGCCTTCATGGCTTGCCGTTGGGTGTCGCTAGTAGGGTGGTGTTACAATTATCATTAATATGGAACAATTTCCATGAGCATTTTACGTATTGTTATTCCAAAACCTTTGCCACACAAGTGAATAATATGCGTTTTTACACGTTCGTATTAAAGGATAAACGAGCACTTTACGAGCTAGTGAGGGGAAAAATACATTTGCACCCGTGGGTAACACAAAACTTTTCCCCTCACTATAGCGAGGAAACTCAAAAAAGGTAATTATTTGTTCACATTACAATCATCATCGGGTTAGTGATAATAATTTTCCAATATTTAATGCAAGATTTTGTCGCAGTAAACTTAGCACGAAAAAGTAAACGCAGCACGATTTTTACACATTCCTGTAGTTGCACACCAACGCCAATGCATTATTAAATCATTCTCATTCATTATTTTTACAAAATTATAACAGAACACCCTGAAAGTTGTTTAGTAGCAGCGTTTTACCTGAAATAAAACGCATATTAAATACCTCACTGGAAGCTTTATAATTGAGAGAGCATATCCGTTTCCGTCAAACATTTATCAATTTCCATACGAATTTGACTTAAATTTCCTGCTCAGTGGCAACACCTGGCGGTAGCTCGCTAGTTTTCTTAAAACAATGTGGAGCTACCTTCCCTCATTGGCTCAATTACACCAGGCAGAATTAAAATGAAAGCTTCCAGTGAGGTAAGTATTTAATATGCGTTTTATTTCAGGTAAAACGCTGCTATTAAATGACTTGACCGTCACTGGAAGCTTTATAGTTGAGACCTGTTTGTTATCGCCTGGTGGGGCCACACAAGATTCATCATAAGGAAATTTCGCCAATGTGATATGTGTAATAAGAACACATCTATTGATTTACAACTTTAATTAGGAAATGACACAATTATATACATATCATTTTCACATTTGTATTACCTTAGAACTTAGAACTTTGTTATATGATATATTTAAAATAATTACAATTAATAATCATTGTAAGATTTGTAAGCAGACCAAACAAGTTCATAGTGTTTTTCGCTATGTATTATCATGAGGTTCTACTTAAAACAATTAACAACCTCTAAATTTCACATTTTTCATAATTATTTAATAATCAAAACTGACAAAAGTTTATTGATTCTAACATAATTTCAACCATTGTAAGCAAGTCAGACAAGGTTAGAGTGTGATTTACTCATACAAAATTACCATCTTATTAAATGGGATTAAATAATCTTGTAATATTATTTGAATCAATATCACTTACCGTGCTAAAATATCTTCTAATGAATGGTTATTTAGCCAATTTTTGGAAGCCACCGCTGATCTGGTGCTTCCTGGGGCTCCTTCAATGCCAGCTTCTTTAAATAAGGTTTTCACCCAACTAGCTATTACCGTACGAGACGCAACTCACCCTTAATCGTCACAAACAAATTAGACGTCTTTGCTATGTTACGTCCTTCATTTAGTAAAAATATAGTTCTTTGTATCCAAAAGAGGGGATTTAAATTATGATTATTCGTGTTTGGTAACAATTTCCATCCTGACTGTCTATAAGTACTGGTATCAGTTTTTGACCCAAATTGGGGCCAAAAAATAATACTATCGTCTGTGATAACGCAATGGTCAGGATCTGTTGCAAGGAGTGTCAAATCGTGTACGCGACGTCCCGAGCAAAGCAACAATAAGATTGCGGTGTGTCGGGATGTTTGAAAAGCATTGTTTATGTCTACGACGCAATTAGTTAGAAATAATGTTAATTTATTAACGTCCCAAATAGGTGGCTTTGATAATGCAGGCTTTGGATTTTTAACAGCAATGGACTTCAGAATATGCTTTACTAAAACATGTGAACTAAGTTGGCTCGACTTTTCAGTGTTACATAATGTAGACACAACAGATTTGTGCAACAAGATTGTGTTATACGAAAATTTGTTAATTAAGTATACAAATCTGACAAAAATTGAGCTAATTGCCCACCAGTCGGGTTCTTGAAATCAATGTTTTTAACTTTACACCAAGAAGTCCAACGCGTCCAAGCTACTTTATATGTTTTTAACGTGGATTTACGCCATGAATTCTGCAGCAGGCTTCGTTGCTCATCATTCCACGTTGCTAACGTCTCAGTCCACCCCCACATTTCCATACCTCGAGGGTGATGTCTTTGGCTTTCGGGGGTGGTAGACCCGACGACGTGTCGATCAGGTGACGATGTAACCCTTTCAGGGTTATTGGTGCTGCGAGGGCTCTGGTTTTGAGATCGGCGCGCCAAAACACCATCTTCCATCGTGGTACTACTACTAGGAATATACCCGACGATTGATTCAGATGAATCAGTACTTTCGGCACTAGAAACGGCGGGGGAAATACCCACGCCAATGGGTAATTCCAAGGGACACTGAACGCGTCGTGAAACAGCGCTTGTGGATCTGTCAAGTCTCGAGATACGTAATTGCTTACCACGTGGGCAGTCTTTGATGCGAACAAATCTATCACTGGGACACCCCATTTCGCAAAGACCCTCTCTACACAGGCCGGTAGTAGATGCCACTCCGGTGGTTGGCGGTGACGTGACAAGTGATCGGCTTGGTTGTTGTACCTGCCTGGGAGATACTGTATACTGAAGTGAATGTGATGTTTGTCTAGTAAGCCCAGGATTTGATAGGTAATATTTACCAGGGCTGGAGATTTTGCACCCCCTTCTTTCCGTAGATAGGCCACTGCTGTTTTGTTGTCGCACTGTATTAGGATCGTGCTGTGTCTTAGTTGGTGAACGTGAGCTTGAATAGCGTATAGTTACGCTAGCATTTCTTTTTGGTTGCAGTGTAGACCTTGCTCCTCTTGTGACCAACTGCCTGAGAGGGCTAGATCGTCTACTTGTGCGCCCCAAGCCAAGTCTGATGCATCTGTCACTAGGAAATGTGTCGATGGTGGATAGTGCAACGGGGTTGATAATGGGCAATTCTGAATCCACCAATTCAGTTCTGTTACAACGTTGGTCGGAATTAGGAACTGCCTCGTCGAAGGGTTTGGTAACAGGTTCATGAACATTAATAACTGTCGGTGGTTGAGCCGACCGCGTGGAACTACGTAGCTGGAAAAGTTCAGAAGGCCTACTAATCTTTGCACCTCTTTTAAGGTCATTTTGCCTTGTTCGAGCACACGAGCTACTCTTTTGCTTATGGACACGACTTTTTCGTTTGGAAGAGCTTTTGTATGTTCCCAAGTGTTCCATAAAATTCCTAAGAAAATGATGCGCATCTGAGGATAAAGTATTGATTTTTCGTAATTGATTTCCCAGCCCAATCTTTCTAGTGTTTGCACTGTGAGACGAACATGGTCGCGGAGTAACTGGAAATCCTGATTTACTATCAAAAAATCGTCCAGATAAACCAATATCCTGATATTCCACCGATCGCGTAGTATTTGTGCTACAAAATTTGTCAGAATGGAGAATGTTTTGGGGGCGGAACTTAACCCGAATGGGAGGGCAGTCATCTCTAGTAATTCCTGGTTGTAAATAATTCTTAGAAAGCATCGGTGCGACTCCGTTATTTTCAAGTGGAAGTACGCCTGGGACAAGTCGATTTTGCACATCCAGTCGTTCGGTTGAAGAAAATTGGGCACGCGGTGCATATTTATGAGGTGGAAGGGTTCAGTATTCACATAATCGTTTAAAGCTTTGATATTGAATATTGGACGGGCAGTTCCGTCGGGTTTTGGTACAAGAAACAGGGGGGATACGAAACTTGGCGAAGTTTGAACTGCCCGTAGAATGTTTTGTGACTTCATTTTTTGTACTATTACTGTCATTTTTTCTGACACGGGTCTGTGAAATGGGCCCTTGGTTAGATTTGGCCGCAAGAGTGGGGGTTTCAGAAAAAATGGTATGCGGTAACCCTTGATCAATTTGAGAATTATTCTTGGAGCCCCTATTTCCTTCCAAGCATGGTAAAAATGTGCTAATCGGCCAGCTCGAAATGGTTTCGAGTCATTTTTTGTATCTTTTTTGGTTTCCTTTACTTTTAGTAACGTATGGGTGACCTCTGGTACTTCCACGCTCGGGCCGCGAGCCTCGGTTATGAAAGGAGCCCCTACCGGTGTTATGGTAACCTGTTTGACCACTAACCGGTTGATTTTTATACACTTGGGCGTAGGCAAAGTGATTGTGTCCACCCCGCGAGGGTAGGTTGTAATTACCATAATTTTGTACTGGCACGAATTGCTCATAATACTGTGGGTAGTTTTGAGTTCCACGCGATGGAACGATTGGTTTTCGAATGCTTTGCCCCCGCGAGGGGCCGCTATTCGATTGATTGGGTATTGTGTGTTCTCATTTGGGAGGCCAAAATGCTTTGCGAACCCCGCCTGCCTTTTCTAAAGTCTCAGTAAAGGGCTCTGAATCAAAAATGTAACTCGTGGATGGAGGAATTCTATTTATTTTTGCCTTTATTAAAGGATCTTTTATTTGACTTGAAATTGTCTCTCGACGCATTTCGATTGCCTCTGCTCGGTGACCACAAGCTAATTGTAATAAATCAGAACTAATTTTTGCAAGGCTACCCTTTTGAAAAACTTCCTCAACTTTTTCACTTAAATTTTCAAAAGGCCATAGTCGGATTTTCATAGTAAGTCAGCCTTTAAATCAACCAGACTCTAGTATTTTTTTGTGAGTACCTCTTATGGTGAAGAATATTTCTGCTGAGTATCAACGTCCTATCGGTGACAGTTTTTGACTTATGATATTTTTTAGTTTTTTCTTTAATATGTTGTATCTCAGGATGTATGAAAGCGAATTGCTTCAAATTTTGAAATAATGTTCTTTATTTAGATATGCATCGAATTTAAAAAAATGAATATCGATTGTCGTATAAAAAAAAGAAAAAAAAAGACCAAAAAATTTTTCATATTTTTTTTGTGTACCTATGAAGTAGTGACACCTCTATTTTCTTTTTCTAATTATAGACCATACATTGGCCTACTAGTTGCCTAAGTATCAAAATTTTCCAAGCGGTACTTCTTACCAAAAATCGGCAATATGTGTGGTCAAGTTCTGCATTCAATCGGTGTTTTTCAATGTAGTATACAAACTCTTCATTTATATTTGAGTTTTCTTATCAGGTTATCTTATTTAAGAGTAAATGCTAATGACAACTTAATGTCATCATGATGCAAGCTGTTTATTTCATTATTAATCGGCCGTTTATTATTTTAACTAGCGTAATTCGATATTATTTATGAGATATTCATTAAAAATAATATATTGCAGTTAAATATTATCGAGATACGCTAGTTGAAATGGTAAACGGCCGATTAATAATGAAAAAAACAGCTTGCATCATGATGACATTAAGTTGTCATTAGCATTTACTCTTAAATAAGATAACCTGATAAGAAAACTCAAATATAAATGAAGAGTTTGTATACTACATTGAAAAACACCGATTGAATGCAGAACTTGACCACACATATTGCCGATTTTTGGTAAGAAGTACCGCTTGGAAAATTTTGATACTTAGGCAACTAGTAGGCCAATGTATGGTCTATAATTAGAAAAAGAAAATAGAGGTGTCACTACTTCATAGGTACACAAATAAAAATATGAAAAATTTTTTGGTCTTTTTTTTTCTTTTTTTTATACGACAATCGATATTCATTTTTTTAAATTCGATGCATATCTAAATAAAGAACATTATTTCAAAATTTGAAGCAATTCGCTTGTATACATCCTGAGATACAACACATTAAAGAAAAAACTAAAAAAAATCATAAGTCAAAAACTGTCACCGATATATAGGACGTTGATACTCAGCAGAAATATTCTTCACCATAAGAGGTACTCACAAAAAAATACTAGAGTCTGGTTGATTTAACTTCCTGCCGCCCAGACAGTAATATTTGCCAATGAAATTTGGATTGACATTGTAAGAAATAGAGTAACATTTCTTTTGTTTCAGGAGACCTTTTTATAGGTCTCTGGGCGGCTAGAGGTTAAAGGCTGACTTACTATGAAAATCCGACTATGGCCTTTACATTTGAAATCTTAGCCCAAGATAACAGGCAACGAATAGCCTCTTGCAATGTTTCTTTTTGCTTTAGGATGCAGAACGTCAAGGCAGCGTAGGATTTGTCAGCGTAAGACAGGTGACGCAAGGAGTCATAATTTTTTACCTCCTCGTTTGTTTCAAGCTCGATAAATCCTGGTGTATGATTATATATTTTCTGTGTGTCAGCGTATCTTACTTCTGACCAAGCCTTGCTACCCAAACGCTGTACCTCATCAAGCATTTTTAGATAATTATCCGGAGTTTTGGGCACAGACGTTCGGGCAAGGAATTATTTGTAAGCGGTTCTGGTCCATCGTATAAGTCGCCACTAACCCCAGAGCCTATAGATACATTATCAGTATACTCTGGTTGCATTGCAGGACAATTTGAATTAATCTGCTGGCGAAGCTCAGCCATTACTATTCATTACTGTAATAAGACACAATATTCTTACCTGACTCCCGTATCGTATGAAAACTGTTACTTCGACGGAATCGAAAACGCCAATGTGGGAAGGTAGCTCCACATTGTTTTAAGAAAACTAGCGAGCTACCGCCAGGTGTCGCCACTGAGCAGGAAATTTAAGTCAAATTCGTATGGAAATTGATAAATGTTTGACGGAAACGGATATGCTCTCTCAATTATATGGTAATATTAGAACACATCGTGGTAACATTGTAATCAAAAAGAAGTTTTATGACGACTTACGTCGAAAAACTTATTTCGAAAAAAGGTTAATTATCTCTGGAACCAAGCCGAATCCAGGAAATTTTAAATAACATTAAATACTCTAAAATATGCTCAGGAATTCAGCATTAAAATTTTTCGGAATGCTCACGAGCACCGTGTATTCTATATGCTAAAATCCAAATTAAATATCACATTGTGTTGTAAAAGGCTTTTTCTCAAACTTGCTACGGAATGTTGATGTTACTTACTTTAAATTAAACCCGGAAACACTATGTATCCGGTGGCATATGCTAAGATGATATGTAAAGAGATTTGATGTATTTATTTCACACCTAGGACTGCAATCAAACTGTCTTTTGTTTTGTAACGTCAAATTGTGACACTATGTCTTGAGATTCAGCCACAGAAAAAAAAATAACCTAAAAACTAATGTCTATACTACCAGGTAAAAGGATACCTCAAACAGATTAAAAAAAAGTTAGGCGCGAATGTTTTTTTTTAATGTTGTACGATACTGTACTATTGGTTTATTTACAAATCAAATAGTATGGTTCGGCGAAATCAGTTAGTTTTATTTCATGGCAAGTTTGAGAAAAGCACTATACAAATCTCGGCGAGAAACAGGGTTACAGGCCTCGTATTCCTATCTGGCCTCAGTTCCTTCGGCCAGATATATCTACTTAGCCTGTAACGGCTGTAACCCTTCGTTTCGTTTCGAAACAAATCATATTTAAATTGTATTTAAGCTCAAATGCGATAATGCAAGATAATATATGACCTATTACCTTCACCAACTGCTTATATTACAAGTATGTAACGTCTGACTCAGTGCGACACGACACGTAAGTACGTTAATTGACATATTCCCGTAACTAATGGAGATCCCATTCTACAACTTCTAGTGTATTTTAAACATACCATAGGTTATATTTTTTGACAAAAAAATATAAAAAAACTGGTCAAAGTTTTTCAAAAACTGTCAAAAAAACTTTACTTCCGGTTTAGTACCTACCTGATTTTTTTTTATTTTCAAAAATTAATTTATTCAATAAAAAGAACTATAAAGAGTCTATACAAAACGCTTTGTTTAATATTAAGTTATGTCTTTTAAGTATTCAATAAACTATTTCCAAAAAATGGAAATTTCAATTAAGTTCTTTTTTTTAAATGCCCATAATTTCTAAACTAAACATAATCAAATAATATTTGGTGCCCGCTTTTATATCTACTAGGGCAACAATTAAACCGACTATCAACAAATTTGGAAACCTCACCTTTTTTCCCTGTCCGCTTCATATGAAATGCCCCATGTGCCAAATGTGCGCCAAACTCTAGCAATGTGCTTGATATGATAAAACTCGCCATTTTTCCGATAGACTTAACCTCATTTAAATAAGGCTCATTTATAAACTATCAAGTGTTCGTTCTTACTGAAGAGCATAGATGACAAAGAAGAATTCTTAAAATTTACGAATTTCGATTTTCGCGTTAGTACAGTCGAAGACAAAATAAGGGGTATACAAAAACGTTCAAAAATATGTCCCAGTGCACTCTAATTCCGTGTAATAAGAACATCGTAACATATTTATGAACGGATTCTTTCGATACTTATTTTTGCACTTGACTGTAGGCCTGATTAAGTGTGCGATAGATAATAGTGTTTCATACAACGAATACTTGAACGGTTCGAGTTGAGGCGGTGCTGATCAAGTGCCGAGCTATTACTGCCAACCCAGGTTGTCGCCCTTGTCGCAAGGGTAATGGCTCGGCTCAGCCATTACCTTTGCGACAAGGCCTACATTGAAGATATGCTGTTGGCCTGTCGCTGTTCAAAACCGACAGGCGCAGGCCGATTTATTAAATTCCATATAACTTTTTAACAGCTCTCAGGCTTTGATTGTGCTTCAAACATATGGAAGCGCATTTTGCGAGCACTAACCTTAGACAATACTTTCACTCTTCAGTAGGCAACTATCAGCTAGAACTGGAAATGAGTCCGCCAACCTGACGTCAGAATGGCGGACGTCATTAATTTATTAAATATGGAACTTAAAGAGCACATTGCTCGAATTTTTGCGCACATTTGGGACACTGCGAGCACTAACTCCTGACGGACATCGCAGCTCCATTTGTTGATGTACGGTCGGCTCTAATAATATGTATACGATTTTGATCCTTATGCCTTGGACATATGTTTCGAAATGTATACATATTATTAGATGTGACTGTACACCAGCCATCCTGACGATCACGTCTCAATCGTTATGCCAATAAATTCGTGTTCAGATCTTTTTGAACGCTCCGGACCCTACGATATATCTGTTATTGATAATTAAATTGTACATAAAATTACGCATTTGGCCAATCTACCAAGAGTATCAAGTTGATATTCCAATTTATAATTTACTACAAAACAGAAAAGCTGAGTTTAGATTTTTATTCTGAGAAAAACAAACTGTGATTAAGATTTATATCATTTAAAAAATAAAGAAAAACTATAGTATATACCAGCGGTCGGCAACCGGCGGCCCGCGGACCTCCTTGACTATTTTGTATATCGTGTATGTTAAAATCACGAACCTCATCAAAGGTCATACACATGAACAGAAAACCTTATTAAAAAACGGAGGCGACAATTATTATTATTAAAATATAGGTATGTTATGTATTTCTAGTCAGTGGCATGGTAACAAACAGAGTGGGGCAGCAATACGGGCGCTTGTTGTCCCGTTTTTCCTCCGCGCCCCGCAATGCAATTTACCTTTGCAGTCGGGCCCTCTTATATTTAAAAAAAGAAACATTCATTTTTCGACCTATTGCAGTGAAAGTAAATTCGTCTACCTTATCTTTGAACGTTAATTTTGTACCGGGTTTCAGAGGCGAAGTAAAGAACTTCTTGAAATACCAACAATGTCTGAAGTAGTCCTAACACGCTAACATCGCGGGCTGCCGCGCATCTGTCGGACGCTCCGGGCCTTCGGTCCTACGCGCAGCTCGGCCTGCGGCCTTCGCAAGGGCTTGAAGCGAACCGTCGGGTCTCCGGGCCACCAGTTAGCTTGTTAAGACAGTTAGGTAGGGCAGTTGTACTGCTTGAGCTGTTCGTGACGCTCCGGGCCTTCGGCCCTACGCGCAGCTCGGCCTGCGGCCTTCGCAAGGGTTTGAAGCGAACCGTCGGGTCTCCGGCCCTCCAGTTCGCTTGTTAAGACAGTCTGGTAGGGCAGTTGTACCGCTTGGGCTATTCGTGACGCTCCGGGCCTTCGGCCCTACGCGCAGCTCGGCCTGCGGCCTTCGCAAGGGTTTGAAGCGAACCGTCGGGTCTCCGGCCCTCCAGTTCGCTTGTTAAGACAGTCAGGTAGGGCAGTTGTACCGCTTGGGGTGTTCGTGACGCTCCGGGCCTTCGGCCCTACGCGCAGCTTGGCCTGCGGCCTTCGCAAGGGTTTGAAGCGAACCGTCGGGTCTCCGGCCCTCCAGTTCGCTTGTTAAGACAGTCAGGTAGGGCAGTTGTACCGCTTGGGGTGTTCGTGACGCTCCGGGCCTTCGGCCCTACGCGCAGCTTGGCCTGCGGCCTTCGCAAGGGTTTGAAGCGAACCGTCGGGTCTCCGGCCCTCCAGTTCGCTTGTTAAAACAGTTAGGTAGGGCAGTTATACTGCGTGGGCTCGATCGTGACGCTCCGGGCCTTCGGCCCTACGCGAAGCTCTGCCTTCGGCCCTCTGGCTCGGCTTATTTAGCTACTGGGGTAGTTGAACGCTTGGTAGCTAAATTTTCTTGGAGCTCGGCCTTCGGCCTCGCTTTAAATTACTTAGAGGTGGCTCGATTGGGGTAAAGCTCCGGGCCTTCGGTCCTCCGTAAGGTCGGCCTTAGGACTCCCACCCTGAAGATTAGAATAGATTTTCTGGCAATGTTCCGTCCCCTCCACAGCGAGTCTTCAACCACGCCCAAAATTACTAGGGTTCAGGACCCCGAAGTGAAGTCCCGGGCCTTTAACCTACGGCTTCCCGACCTGAAAGCTCGCCCTTCAGGCTCGCTTACTCGGGATTTTGGCTTTTACTTCCGGGGCGCCGTCATTTTGATTTTATTCTTAAATTTTTTTCTGAGTATCACTCTTAGCTCTTAGCCCACATAGCGCCCGTATGCCAAATAGCGTGATCGGACTACGATTAAAAAAAATTCATATAAATGCCTTTTTAACCGACTTCAAAAAAAGGAGGAGGTTCTCAATTTTGTTGTATGTATGTTACCTGATATCTCCGAGAATAGTGAACCGATTCTAAAATTTCTTTTTGTGATCGAACGTGTATTACCCCGAGATGGTCCCATTGGCACCAAGTTGGGGTCTGATGATGGGATCCTGGAGAAATCGAGGGATCTCTTCAAATGTTATAGGTACATGTATGGCGCTTTTGGTAATTTTCATTCATTTACAAGAATTTGCATTCAGAAAGTAGGATTTGAGGAAACCAATGATGGAAACAAATCGAAAATCTTGGAGAAACCGGTTGAAGTCGGTTTTTTTAAATTTTAATTTGGTGATTATTGTCTAATAAATAAATAAAAAATTTGGAATCTGGAAAACCCAAAAGTCACGCACACGGATTTCCAGTTTCCAGCGCGAATAGATAAAATAAAAAATCGTCGATAAGTTGTTATTTGCATAATACTATATTGCTCCTAGTCCTGATTGACAACCGATAATGCTTTTTTTTAACTACTCGTAAACCTACATATTAACAATGTGCGGCCCGCGTCATTTTCTTTATCTACCATGTGGCCCTTGGATGCTAAAAGGTTGCCGACCCCTGGTATATACCATAGACTTACCTGTAGTTTAGGCGAAGATTTCATGCATGCTAAAACTCTCAAGCGGCACTCTCAGCAATGCAGCCACGTGGTTCTAGTGACGAAGAAAGCACATAATAAGTAAAATTTAAAAGCATGTCACTAAAAAACAGTGTAAAAACACATGCAAGCAGAGCGAAAAATTAACAACAAACGAAAAGGCCTGTAACTTGTAACTAGTAATACAAGTGGAAGTCTCTTTTGTGATAGTGAATATACACTTAGGTGCAAAAGTGTCCCAATGTTACTATCTCAATTAAATGTAAATAATTAAATTATAGAACGTATTGCGAAAACACAAATCAAATTATTTATTAACTAAATATGTTGATTTGTACTTTTTTTCCCCAGTAGTCACACTACTTAATACTATATAAATTATAAATATTACATGTCATATACCAAAGAAAAACGACCAAGATCACCTAACGTCCGAGGTGGGGATCAAACCCACGTGCTCAGCTTTCGCGGCTGATGCCTGCACCCCACTCGGCCAGTTGGTCTTAGCAACCACCGGTCAATTTTCTCGGGTATATGCAATCCCTTAGAAGGCTAGGCGCCTTTGACCATTATCTAATGGCAAGCAATACATGCCTGCACCTCCTATTAATAGTACATTCATTACTATAGAGGACGGGAAACGAAGGGTTACAGGCCAAGTAGATATATCTGGCCGAAGGAACTGAGGCCAGACAGGGATACGCGGCCTGTAACCCTGTTTCTCGCCGAGATTTGTATAGTGCTTTTCACAAACTTGCCATTAAATAAAACGAACCGATTTCGCCGAACCATACCTACTATTTAATTTGTAAATAATCCAATAGTACGGTATCGAAAACATTAAAAAAAATAATTCGTGCCTAACTTTTTTTTTAATTTGTTTGAGGTATCCTTTTACCTGGTGGTATAGACATTTAAAGGTTCTAAGGTTTTTATTTTTCTGTGGCTGAATGTCAAGACCTAGTGTCACAATTTGACGTTACAAAACAAAAGACAGTTTGATTGCAGTCCTAGGTGTGAAATAAATACATGAAATCTCTTTACATATCATCTTAGCACATGACACCGGACACATAGAATTTCCGGGTTTAATTTAAAGTAAGTAACATCAACATTACGTAGCAAGTTTGTGAAATAGTTATTTGTTTTACTAGGGAGCAAAGTGATTGTTTAACTCTCGTGCAAATATTGAAACCGGAGCTCGCTTAAGATTCCAGAATTTGATTTATTATTTTAATTTATTTGCAAGTCCTCAACTGCCAAAAAATAAACAAATCAACAAATAATAAAACAATAACCTCAAATATTTATCTTGGCGTGGCTTGTAATTTTAAAAGAAAAAAATATTCGGATGCGTTCTGAAATTTGCATAGTGAAAACACTTTCATTTTCCTATTGTTTTTATTTGTCGTATTTTTAGAACTTTTAATTAAAAGCCTTTTACAACAAAATGTGGTAATTAATTTGGATTTTAGCATATTGAATATAATATTATGAAAGGTTCATGTGCATGAATCTGTTTGAAACTATTGTGTTTTCGAACGTACTGTCTAGTTCAAACGTCAAAAAGCTTATTGCACTCTCAGGCCGTATAAGTTATTGCTTTAAAGTAGCGGCATCGTAAGAAGTCGTTTTTGACAGCTCACAATAGTGTTGTGAAACGCTCGATTTTACCGTCGTAAAATTTTCAGTCAAGTGCGAAAAGGCGTTAGATCTGGTACTTGCCATTGAAAAAGTTTAATTAAAAAAGTGTTAGGTAATCCGAATTAAAAAAGTGCTTGGTAATCTTACTTAGAATCATTAGCAGGCAGCGAAACTTTGGAGCCGGTGACGTCATAATGACGTAAAGTCGCATTTAGGTAAGATGTTTTATAGGACGGATAGGACGTGACCTCTATAAGCAAAATTCATAGCAAACCACTCCCAACCCACGTTGGCAAACTTGCGTGCTGCTAGCTCAGAGTGCAATGTAGATATGCCAAATAGAGAAATGCCGTAAATACAGTATATAAACTCACTAAAACCATTTATTAAAATCAGAGCACATCTAGGTGATAAATAACGTAGTGGTATATAAATTATTATTCCACGAAAAATAAAATTATACGTGATTTTATAATTGAATTTGTAATTATTATGTGTTTACTATTATTTTAACATAATTTTAATTTTTTATTTATTTTTATGATGTAACTAGTAAGTGATTTGGTGTTAATACTAGCTTATGTGAATAAATACATTGAATTGAATAACAATTATGACATTTATCTGGTTGTCAAGTTCCACACAGTCTGTAAAGCCGCGTATCCACCGGGCACACGGGCTCGCGAGGACCTGTCGAAACCATGACAAACTTTTAGAAAATATGTGCGTACCTACTATTATAGCAATTATTCGTACCTCCATAAAAAAAGGTTTACTTATTTATTTCGATTGACGTATCGGTAAATTGCAGCAACAGCAGTAACATCACTATTCCGTTCAGGCAACAATGAAGTTTGACATTTGCTCCATTATACCAACTGTCAAATTTTTACAGAACTTCATGTGCAAACAAACGTCAAAAACGACTTCTTACGATGCCTCTACTGTAGTCTATCCAGAAGATTAAAAAAAAATTACTTTAACCTCTAGAGATTAAAACACAGTTTTGCGCTCTGAAATTGAAGGACAAACAGCGTGTTTACGAGCAGTGTGGTGAAAATAGTAGTTTATGCAACTGTACGTAATGAGGGGCATTACAACTCGAGTGTGGGTTTATGAAACGAACCGAAGGTGAGTTTCATAATAGCATCACACGAGTGTTGTAATGCCTGATTACGTATAGTTGCATACACTACTTTATCTACACACATATCATAAGTGCTCTAAGATGCGTTCAGAAACAAAGCCTTCTCATACTTGGCTCTCGACTTTTCCGGCAACAGGTTGTTAGTTGCGGCCATAGCTGCATTGAGTATGTCCGGCGGAGTGCTCATATCGTTATCCGAGTCACTGCCACTCATTATCAAATAATTATCAGTATTATCACAAAGTATTCACAATTTTTCACTTGTAGTACTAAGCCAACAAACAAAAGACAGCTCGGAATGGCAGCGATTTCAATCTCTGTCATTTTTTTTTAATCATAGACAATCGAGTGCTGTCCCTATTCTTGTGTCACTCGATATGAAAATGTCATCCGATTAAACTAAAAAACATACTGAATTAACTGTTTGTGTCGATGACTGGCTGAATATCTATAGATATCAGAATTGACACCCCAGTTGAATCTGACAGCTGTTCCAAATTTAAAACTCATAACCTCCGGAAAAATCGTATATAATGTTAACTTTATGTGTGTGTCAAGTTCTGATGGTGGGTAATGCTGGTCATTGTCTATTGTTTCTGAACGCATTTTAGAGCACTTAACGATATTTGTGTAGATAAATACTATTATGTGGCTGGTGCATAATAAGAGGCATTAAACATAAGTATGGTGTAATAAGATCACACGAGTGTTTAATGCCTAATTATGTACAGTCACATACATAACTTTATCTACCTCCATATCATAAATTTAGAATGCCAATTTACCTTTATTTACATTGATATCCACTAAGTAAAATACCTCTAAATATAACTATTCAAATCAGTTGAAATCACTCAATTTGTGTAAAAATATCCTACAATAAATATTTTATTGATAAAAAAAAACAAAAAGAAGTTGACTATAACATTCATGTATTGACACCGATACTTTAATGTTAACATTATGATGCATTGTACTTTAATGTTAACATGATGATTAGACCCCGGTATCGGAGGTGCAAAATGGTAGCGGACAAGTTCTTACTTAGGGATAGGTAAACACATTTTTCTCAAACATGCTATAAAATGTTGTAGTTACCTGCCTAAAAGGTAAGTACCTCGTTGCCGGCCAAGTGCCTCTTTTTTAATTTTCATTTGACATACGGTTGTGACCTGGCATCTTGGCTTTTAGCCAATAATTAATTATCTGTAAGTAATATTAGTGTTAAAAAAATGATTGGCTAACATTTTGCAGTTATAATTAGGTATTTAAATGATATAATTTAAAATATGTACAATAACTACTCAAAATTATATTTAAAAAGCAGTATTATAAGGTGCGATCCGTCGGCCATGGCAGCACCAAAATCATATTCTAGAAAACTGTAATAGTACATTACTACCGAGGCCGGGAAGTGACTGGTTGCCGGCCGAATATATGTAGACTTTGGACTACATAGGTATTTTGCCGGCCGGATAGTATTCGGACGGCAACCCGTCACTTCATGGCCGAGGTATGTATGTATTTCTCAAACATGCAATGAAATGAAACAAAAAAATGTATCTTCTTTCTAAGAAATTATAATCACCAAATTAAAAATTTAAAAAAACTGGCCAAGTGCGAGTCAGACTCGCGCGCGAAGGGTTCCGTACCATTATCAATTTATTATTCAAAAAATACAGTTAAATCAACCTACCTCAAAAACTAATAGTATTTTATGTGACTGGTTCATAATGAGAGGCATTAATACACGAGTGTTGTTTTATGAAACGAGCCGAAGGCGAGTTTCATAATAGGATAACACGAGTGTTTTAATGCCTAATTATGAACAGTTGCATACATAACTTTATCTACATGCATATAATAAGTTTTCTACAATATGTTTATTTTTGTGGCAGCTAATTATTGGTCACGGTTGTAGCGGCGTCCCGGATTTCTGGTGGTGTTTCACACATTTCAACATCACTGTCTTCGTCGTCATAAATAATTTTTCAGTGTAAATATTTCACAACGAACTCGATAATATTTAACTTTCAAGTCAACAGTCCAAAAAAGTTGGATGTTTGAAACAATTCAAACAAAACAAATGACTGAACTGACATTAGTTTTTTTTTATTCATAAACCAGGTAAGGTCTTGAGTCGATATCGATTCTCAAATCGATTCTCAGTATTCGAGATTTAGAAGAATGTATGGAATATGAATTTTAATGTGAATGAAATTACAAATCGATTAATTCGATAATCGAAATTAAAGTGTGTTTTTTCTTTTTAACCGAATGTTCGAAATTTAATTGTGATTAAGATATCGGTTGCCGATATCGTAAAGTAAAAATTATGATACACCCACAGATACAGATTCCTTAAAGTAGGCTATTTGCTTACCGCCGCTAAACATATTGTAGACAACTTATGATATGGATGTAGATAAAAGAGATAATTTAATCAAACCAAAAATCGTCGATAGAGTTTATTAATGTGCATAACATATATTTTTTTTAGAATTTTATATTGCGTAGTTTAAAAAATAGAGGGGGGGCACATTTTTCAGACTTTGAGAGCTGATATCTCGAAAACGATTTGCTTACATTTAAATAAGATTTATAAACCTTCATATCATTTTTAAAGACCTTTCTATTAATACCCCACACGCTTATGTACAACTAAAAAAAAATTTCTATCCCACAGTTACATGTATGGAGGGCCCCCACCCCAATGATTTTTTTTACAATTTAGTATCATAATCCTGTAGCGGTTCATACAACACATATCCTTACCAAATATCGTTACTGTAGCATTTATAGTTTCCGAGTAAATCAGCTGTGACAGACGGACAGACGGACAGACGGACATGACGAATCTATAAGGGTTCCGTTTTTGCCATTTTGGCTACGGAACCCTAAAAACCGACTTCAACCGGTTTCTCCAAGATTCCCGATTTGTTTCCATCATTGGTTTCCTCAAATCCTACTTTCTGAATGCAAATTCTTGTAAATAAATGAAAATTACCAAAAGCGCCATACATGTACCTATAACATTTGAAGAGATCCCTCGATTTCTCCAGGATCCCATCATCAGACCCCAACTTGGTGCCAATGGGACCATCTCGGGGTAATACACGTTCGATCACAAAAAGAAATTTTAGAATCGGTTCACTATTCTCGGAGGTATCAGGTAACATACATACAACAAAAAAAAAAAAAATTCAGTCGAATTGAGAACCTCCTCCTTTTTTTGAAGTCGGTTAATAAGTCAACTACATAACTTAGTCTTTGAAACAACAAAAGTCAAATACGACACCGACACCTCATTTTTTTTTAAGATTGACCTGTTTGAAAGTTGCAAATTTTTAATTTAAAAAAGCGGTATTAGACGACGCGGTCGGTTGGGTCCAATGAATCGCATGCAATGGTCGCATTTCATTTACTGCAAGCAATTAGCGGCTAGGTTTAACAAAAGATAACAATGCCATTCATCGGGCGGTAACCTTTAAGTGGAAATCTTGATTTTAAAAAATTTACACTAAAATTTATACTATTATTTACCGACTCGAACACGCATAAAAATAGTAAACTAAACAACTTTCAGGGTGTTCTGTTATAATTTTGTAAAAATAATGAATGTGAATGATTAAATAATGCATTGGCGTTGGTGTGCAACTACAGGAATGTGTTAAAATCGTGCTGCGTTTACTTTTTCGTGCTAAGTTTACTGCGACAAAATCTTGCATTAAATACATGATGCATTTGGAAAATTATTATCACTAACCCGATGATGATTGTAATGTGAACAAATAATTACCTTTTTTGAGTTTCCTCGCTCTAGTGAGGGGAAAAGTTTTGTGTTACACACGGGTGCAAATGTATTTTACTTCTCGTATGTTAAAACACTCGTTGCGCTCAGGATTCTATTTTAGAACCACTCGCTTCGCTCGTGGTTCAACTATAGAATCCTTTCGCTTGCTCGTGTTTCAATTTCATACTCGCGGGTAAAATACAACTTTGCACCCTTGTATAACAAATAACTATTAACTTCATTCCGACGTTTCGAACACATTTTTAATCTCAATCGCTATAGATAATAGTACATTACTACCGAGGCCGGGAAGTGACTGGTTGCCGGCCGAATATATGTAGACGGCCGAGCGAAGCGAGGCCGGATAGTATTCGGACGGCAACCCGTCACTTCATGGCCGAGGTATGTACAATGCTTTTCTCAAACATGCAATGAAATGAAACAAAAAATGTTATCTTCTTTCTAAGAAATTATAAGTCAACTACATAACTAAGTTTTTAAAACACAACAAAAGTCAAATACGACACCGACACCTCATTTTTTTTTAAGATTGACCTGTTTGAAAGTTGCAAATTTTTAATTTAAAAAAGCGGTATTAGACGACGCGGTCGGTTGGGTCCAATGAATCGCATGCAATGGTCGGGGCCGACGGATCGCGCCGTATAATACTGCTTTTTAAATATTATTTTGAGCAGTTATTGTACATTTATTTTAAATTATATAATTTAAATACCTAATTATAACTGCAAAAATTTGCCAATCATTTTTTTTATACTAATATTACTTACAGATAATTATTGGCTAAAAAAATTGGTTGCCTGTAAAATCGGTATACGGGCGAAAATTTTACGTGACAACGACAAGGTGAGTGGAAGGGACGCGTGCCTCTCACTCGCTCTCATTGTGAGCGCATAACGTGAGCGGAGCGTAACGCAGTTTCTTGAAGTGTCACCCGGCAAACCAATTTATAAGACGTTGTCACGTCAAAACCAAGATGCCAAGTCACAACCCTACGTCAAATGAAAATTTAAAAAGAGGTACTTGCCGGCCTAGAGGCCGGCAACGAGGTACTTCCCGGCCACTTTTTAGGCACGTAACTACAACATTTCATTGCATGTTTGAGAAATAGTACATTACTACCGAGGCCGGGAAGTGACAGGTTGCCGTCCGAATATATGTAGACGGCCGAGCGAAGCGAGGCCGGATAGTATTCGGACGGCAACCCGTCGCTTCATGGCCGAGGTATGTATAATGCTTTTCTCAATCATGCAATGAAATGAAACAAAAAAATGTATCTTCTTTCTAAGAAATTATAAGTCAACTACATAACTAAGTCTTTGAAACACAACAAAAGTCAAATTCGACACCGACACACAGTGGATCGAAATGAATAAAAGATGGACATTCGCATTTTTTTCTAGGAATCCTATTTTAATAAATGCTCTTCTGTTGGAAATGATATGAGGAATAAAAAATGTTATATAACATTTTTCAAAATGAGGCTTATTTTTAGCAGAAAAAAATAAAATGTGTTTCATTTGTATGAAACTGAAAAATAGGTATCTTATTGTAAGAAAACCGTTACCGATCCCGCTTTCAAACCTTTATAATATCATTGTCCTACTTTAGAACAGTAGAAAATAGTTAAAACCTTATCTCAGTAGGTGCCCGTTACTGTTTTATAGTCCAATCAAAAGTCAGTAAATACAACATTTTCTTAGTTAACTATTTTTTTATTTTCATTCAAAATACGGTATATTTATGACAATTTAGTATAAAAATAAAATATTTGTGACATTTTCGTACAGATAAATACAAGTTTTCCCAAGAAAGTGGTTAAAAATTAAGACATTGAAATCAAACATTTATTGCGATGTTTTTACTAACTAATTAACTATGGTACTAACAAAAAATTTAAATATACTTGAAATCAACAATTACAATGTAATTAAATATTTTTTCTACTCCTGACCTTTTTTTTGCTAGTTACATAGCTACGCACACTATTGTAAAGATATACATAATTATATCTGTCAAAAGTCTATAGTCTATTTCTCAAAAACGCACTCTCAGCCGGTAACGTAATGTCGCAGCGTTGTTCGGAAAGAGAAGGCAATCGAGATATATGGGCGTCTCTCGCTGCCAGACGCCGTCACTTTCCGAACAGACTCAAAAACGTACTGCGGTCTGCCACAGACTGCCACATCACACCCATGATGGACGCCATATTGGATTTGTTCCCATCTTCGAGTTTTTACACTGCTACCAACATTATTACGAGATTATTTATTACAATAATTACAATTATTTACTAAATATTTAGAAAATAGAATAAAAATTAGTTTTTTCAATAATTTTTATTTGATATAATTATATTTTTGTAGCAATACCTAATTTCATATTATGCAAAAGTATTTTTGTCACAGGCAAATAAACACGATTTTAAAAACAAAGTTATCCATAGACAATGACAGCTGCATTAAAAAAAAACCTTCCCGCTTTCCGCTAGCAGTTGAAAGTCCTGCCGCGAACTTCGACATTGAGTTTCGATCATTTGTCTCTGTCACTTGAACAAAATTATTATTAGAGTAACAGAGACGGATGCTCGACTTTTGCGAATTTCAAAGTTCGTGGACGGCCCCCAGTTTAGTATAGCGCTCGGTTTGATTTGAGTCGATTTGCATTAAAGTTTGTGCAATGTGCAGTACCTAAAATCTATCTAAAATACGAGTTTTTCATCATTTTGTAATGTTCTGCCTGCTCTTCTTGGGAATGCAGGTAGGGATGAGCTATCAATGTTATATTAGTTATAAAAACTATGTGCTTATTGGTGACAACTGGAATACGTGTGTGGCGCTCAGTAATATAGGATATTTTTTATGAGTTTTGTGAATGCTAGGCCTCTTAGTCGTAGAAAAAGTATAGTATGCAACGTTGTATTACTAGTTCAAAAAATGCTCGCGACGTCCTTAATTGCGATACTCGCCCTTTGGGCTCGTATCGCAACTCACGCCGCTCGCACTTTTTGACCCTCCTAATACCACTATTGCATAAAATACTATATCAAACGGGTTGCCCACGTAATTTAAAGTCGATAATTGCTCGACATGTTTCGCATCCTCATCATGGAGTACCCGCGACCAAAGCCCGATGTGCACTGCGTCGCTGCACGTGGTCGCGGGTTCTCCATGATGAGGATCCTCTAAATGGATCGAAACATGTCGAGTAATTATCAACTTTAAAATACGTGATTAAACCGTTTGATAAATATTCAAATAATTATGTTTGACTCTCACGTTAGTTATAATTCTAAAATTACAATGTAAGTTGTAAAAAAAATACATAGATCTATTTTATTCACCACTTTCTTCTACACTTTCAAACGTATATTTTCAGCATCATCACTGTCATCAGTGCTTATGTTTTCTATTAAAAAAAAGTATAGTCTAAGGAGGTAACTAAATAATAAAGATTTTTAAAAGGCATTTTTTATTTACTTTTATAGTTATTGTTGATTTCAAGTATATTTTAGCTATATGCTTACTATCAATAAAATCACCGCAATAATTAATGATTCTATTTCAATGCAATTTTCTTATAAAAAAATGTATTTATTCTTAATAAAATGTCACAAATATTTTATTTTTATACTAAATTGTCATGAATATACTGTCTTTTTAACGAAAAAAAAAAATTGTTAACTAAGAAAATTTTTGTATTTACTGACTGACTGACTGATTTGATTGGACTATAAAACAAAAACGGGCACCTACTGAGATAAGGTTTTAACTATTTTCTACTGTTCTAAGGTAGGATAATGATATTATAAAGGTTTGAAAGCTGGATCGATTACGGTTTACTTACAATAAGATACCTATTTTTCAGTTTCATACAAAAAAAACCATTTGATTTTTTTCTGCTTAAAATAAGCCTCATTTAGAAAAAAATTATATAACATTTTTTATTTCTCATATCATTTCCAACCGAAGAGCATTTTTTAAAATAGGATTTATAGGAAAAAATGCGAATGTCCATTTTTTATTCATTTCGATCTACTGTGCGACACCTCATTTTTTTTTTTAAGACTGACCTGTTTGAAAGTTGCAAATTTTTACTTTTAAAAAGCGGTATTAGACGACGCGGTCGGTTGGGTCCAATTAATCGCATGGGGTGATCGGGGCCGACGGATCGCGCCGTATAATACTGCTTTTTAAATATTATTTTGAGTAGTTATTGTACATTTATTTTAAATTATATAATTTAAATACCTGATTATAAGTGCAAAAATTTGCCAATCATTTTTTTAATACTAATATTACTTACAGATAATTATTGGCTGAAAGCCAAGATGCCAGGTCACAACCCTATGTCAAATGAAAATTAAAAAAGAGGCACTTGCCGGCCTAGGCCGGCAACGAGGCACTTCCCGGCCACTTTTTAGGCACGTAACTACAACATTTCATTGCATGTTTGAGAAAATAACTATAATTAACCCTTAAATGCACGATTTTTTTCTTTTCGTTCCAGAAACAAAATATGCATACCTAATAGCGTCGCAAGCACGAGAAAAATTGAAAAAAAATCTGTGGACATATTTTGGGTGGAATTTGTACTACTAATCAAAATTTCGATACATCATACATTATCCATTTTTTGCAAAATCGTACATGATAAAACATGCAAACTTTTAGATTGAAAAGTATATTACATTTAATAATTGTAAAATTTTTATGGTATGAATTACAAAATTCCAATAAAAAATAATTTCTTACTTAGTTAAAAACCGCTAAACGCACGCAACGAAAACAAATTTCCGCCATCTTGCTTATAAACACATGTAAGTTTTTTTTAATACAGTTACGCCCACGAATCAGTAATAAGTTTGAAAGGTCATTAAATTTCCTTGCAAAATTAACCTTAAGAACATAATATACATATCTGGTTTTCAAACACCAACTACGTTTTGGTTAAGTACGATACATCGTACACCATGCATTTAAGGGTTAAAATGTACTACACTGTACGAGTAGTAGGTAGACCAGGAAACCTGGACTGGCGATGGCGAACTTATATGAATACAACAAACAGTCTGTGCAATACGAGTATTCAAAGAATTATCCCATATACTATCGAGGAGCTATACATTATATTTTTACAGCTATTTGGGTTTTTGCGTTTAGGTCGTCATGATTATGGAAGGTACAACTCCTTAGCGATTAGGAGTTGGGGAATAATTCTTTAAATATAGCATAACTCATATATTTTTCCCCTCACTAGCTCGTAAAGTGCTCGTTTATTCTTTAATACGAACGTGTAAAAACGCATATTATTCACTTGTGTGGCAAAGTAATGATCTTGGTTTTGGAATAACAAAACGTAAAATGCTCATGGAAATTGTTCCATATTAATGATAATTAAATAATTTGTTTGAGAATTTAGTGTAAAATACAAACCTTTATATAATATGATGATTTTAACATATAAATCCTAAAATTCCATAAGTAACAATTGTTTTAGTGAATGATGATAAGATGACTAGATGCAATCACAAAACGCAGAAAATGTCAACGTCAACATTGTCAAAGAATATTATAGCCATTATAGGTTATAATCTTTATCTACACAAATATCGTTAAGTGCTCTAAACGCGTTCAGAAACAATAAATCAAAATCAAAATCAAATCAAAAATTATTTATTGTCTGAAAACTTATTAACTAAGTACAATAACCTTGCAGAATACATGCTTATTAAAACAAATACATAATAAAAGTACCTAGTCTAAGTTTCGGACAAAGGGTTCCAATCTCAGCGTGTGCCAGGCTTAACGTCTGGCGCTGGTTTTCAGACTGGACCCTTAGAGTCGATCGATCGCAGGTTAACATAATTATTTTAACCAGCGCTTAGTTACACAAAAAAAAAGAAATAAGGTAATAATAGACATAAGTAGGTGAATGGGTGCCGTGCAGTTCTATGTGTTAAGGTGTGTGAGTGTGCGCGGGAATGTGTATGTGTGTGAGTGTATGTGCGTGTGTTGATGTAACCGTGAGTGCTTGTATGTTCTTGATTTACTGTTTTCTTGCTTATAAATTATAAATTTAGCAATAGACAATGACCAGCATTACCCACCATCAGAACTTGGCACATACATAAAGTTAACATTATATACGATTTTTCCGGAGGTTATGAGTTTTAAATTTGGAACAGCTGTCAGATTCAAGTGGGGTGTCTATTCTGGTATCAACAGATTTTCAGCCAGTCATCGACACAAAAAGTTAATTCAGTATGTTTTTTAGTTACAATCGGACGATATTTTCATATCGAGTGACACAAGATTAGCGACATCACTCGATTGTCTATGATTTAAAAAAAAAATACAGAGATTCAAATCGCTGCCATTTCGAGCAGCTGTCTTTTGTTTGTTGGCTTACTACTACAAGTGAACAATTGTGAAAAAAATTGAATATTTTGTGATAATACTGATAATTACTTGATAATGAGTGGCAGTGACTCGGATAACGATATGAGCACTCCGCCGGACATATTCAATGCAGCTATGACCGCAACTAACAACCTGTTGCCGCAAAAGTAGAGAGCCAAGTATGAGAAGGCTCTGTTTCTGAACGCATTTTAGAGCACTTATGATATGTGTGTAGATAAAGTAGTGTATGCAACTATACGTAATCAGGCATTACGTACGGTTGCATAAACTACTATTATTTACCGACTCGAACACGCATAAAAATATTAAACTAAACAACTTTCAGGGTGTTCTGTTATAATTTTGTAAAAATAATGAATGAGAATGATTTAATAATGCATTGGCGTTGGTGTGCAACTCTACAGGAATGTGTTAAAATCGTGCTGCGTTTACTTTTTCGTGGTAAGTTTACTGCGACAAAATCTTGCATTAAATACATGATGCATTTGGAAAATTATTATCACTAACCCGATGATGATTGTAATGTGAACAAATAATTACCTTTTTCGAGTTTCCTCGCTATAGTGAGGGGAAAAGTTTTGTGTTACACACGGGTGCAAATGTATTTTACTTCTCGTATGTTAAAACACTCGCTGCTCAGGATTCTATTTTAGAACCACTCGCTTCGCTCGTGGTTCAACTATAGAATCCTTTCGCTTGCTCGTGTTTCAATTTCATACTGGCGGGTAAAATACAACTTTGCACCCTTGTATAACAAATAACTATTATCTATGGCGGCAAACAATTTTTTCACGATACGCCAAGCGTGCCTTACGCCATAGAATATGATGACACGCCTATCGTGTCATACGCCATTCGTTAAAAACATTCATGACACGCCTGGCGTGCCATCCGCACTGAAACGGTTAATGCAAGATTTTGTCGCTGTAAACTTAGCACGAAAAAGTAAACGCAGCACGATTTTAACACATTCCTGTGGTTGCACACCAACGCCAATACATTATTAAATCATTCTCATTCATTATTTTTACAAAATTATAACAGAACACCCTGAAAGTTGTTTAGTTTACTATTTTTATGCGTGTTCGAGGTGTTCGAGTTGGTAAATAAAGATTATAACCTATAATATTCATTGACAATGTTGACGTTGACATTTTCTGCGTTTTGTGATTGCATCTAGTCATCTTATCATCATTCACTAAAACAATTGTTACTTATGGAATTTTAGGATTTATGTGTTAAAATCATCATATTATAGTTATACAGGGTGGTCCAAGAAACCTGGACGTCAAAAATTTTTTTTTAGGTTCCCTACGTCATGGGCTATCAGAATATACCCCATGTATGTTAGCCGATTTTTTGTAGTTTTCGAGTTATGAATTTTTGAAAAAATTTTTTTTTTGAGAAATTCTGGAATGAAGAAATTTATTGATAAAAAAAAACTACTGGGTTTTTTTTATAGTTTCTTTTTGTAAAAGTATTACTACAAATAAAGCATTTAGTGACAAAAAAATTAGCATCCTCACTTTGATACAAGTAGGATAAAAAATACCAAATTCAAAATTTTACGTTAAAAATGCATCAAAATAGCATTCATGTACGTAAATAAAAAAAAAACATATCCCAAGGATTTTTGGTAATGTAAGGACTGCCCTAGACCTTAAACCTTCGTAAAAGCAAAAAAAAAGTTATACTTAATAATGAGGATTTTTCGGAGTAGTCGGTCAAATAAACTTAAAAAAGTTTAAAATTTTAAAGTAGTAAAAAATGACTTCAATAAATAAACAAATTGAGTTTTCGTGGTATTTTCTGACTTTGTTTATTGATAACAACAACAAAAGAGACGAAATTTCACTTTATTTTTAAATTAAAAATTAAGAAGTTTTTTTTAAGTTTATTTGACCGACTACTCCGAAAAATCCTCATTATTAAGTATCATTTTTTTTTTGCTTTTACGAAGGTTTAAGGTCTAGGGCAGTCTTTACATTACCAAAAATCCTTAGGATACGTTTTATTTTTTTTATTTACGTACAATAATGCTATTTTGATGCGTTTTTAGCGTAAAATTTTGAATTTGGTATTTTTTTAACCTACTTGTATCAAAGTGAGGACGCAAATTTTTTTGTCAGTAAATGCTTTATTTGTAGTAATTCTTTTACAAAAAGAAACTACTTAAAAAACCTAACAGTTTTTTTTTATTAATAAATTTCTTCATTCCAGAATTTCTCCAAAAAAATTTCGAAAAAAAAAAAATCGAAAACTACAAAAAATCGGCTAACATACATGGGGTATATTCTGATGGCTCATGACGTGAAGAATCTAAAAAAATTTTTTTGACGTCAAGGTTTGGACCACCCTGTATAAAGGTTTATATTTTGCACTAAATTTTCAAACAAATTATTTAATTATCATTAATATGGAACGATTTCCATGAGCATTTTACGTTTTGTTATCTGTTAAACGAATGCTACTTCGCGCTACGCTCCACTTTGCCACACAAGTGAATAATATGCGTTTTTACACGTTCGTATTAAAGGATAAACGAGCACTTTACGAGCTAGTGAGGGGAAAATTATATATTTATGTAGTCAAGCTTTTTAACTAAACCTCAGTACGACAAACCTTTTAATGTTTTTATTTTAGGAGATTTTGATTATTTTGTTAACTCATAGTGTGTGAACTGAGGGACCACAAACAAATATAAATTTGGCGAAATTGATTAATAGTTGTTCTTTCCTTTAACTTTTACAATCTTCCTTGCGATTTTTACTAATGTTTGCAAAGAAATATTCATTTATTTTTTGTACGAATGTACCGATTTATTAGTTATTATATTATTATATGTGTTCCCTCAGGGACCAAAAAAGGAAGACTTTTTAATGTATAATCATTGCTAAATTACGTTTCGGTCATTACGAATGCTTTCAAATATGTTTTCACTAAATCTATAACATTAAAATAAGCCAGCATATTAAACACTTGCCCAGAAGTGTAAGGTTCAGTGTGTGAACTGAGGGACCACACGTTTGGCTGTATAACTTTTTTCATCACACTTGCTGTCTAAGCGCGCCATTGCTTGCGCGCGTAGCGGGAGTAATAGAAAAGTGAAATTCCCTAGGGAGTAATAGAAATGTCAGTACGTCATTTAACAATATTATGTCTTAAAATTTATTTTTTGGGTGGCAAGTGTGATGAAAAACATTGTATGTAAACTAATGTACTATTAGTGAATTCTTTACAAATTCCAGGATTTTTCAACAAAATAATTCTCTACTACTACAAAATTTTCACCAAACACCCGCGCCTTCAGTAAAGCCCGCGCCTTCGGCTTGGGCTTTACTTTCACACTCGTTCGCAAATGCTTACTTACCGCCCTAAATACACAATGTACTATTTTTAGCTCTAAAACTTGCATTCATAATTTAAGGGGTAATAGATTTAGCTATTCAGCCAACTCAAACGTTTTTATTTGAGAATACATAATTTACAAGTAAGAAACAAGTTAAATCTACAAATATTCACTTTTAATAACCTTCGTAACACCATGTTCAATTATCTGTGTATATAAATATTTAAAATGTATAAAATCAAAAACAAATTATTGCCTTTAGATACTTAATAAACATTCCTGCAGTTAAGAAAAACGCCTGTTTGACAGGCGGTTCGAGACCGTTCCGTTCTCACAAATGTTTTTCAATATTCAATATTTAAAAAATGTATATGATGATGAGGAAGTAAGTATAAAATATGAAATATCAATATTTTTAATCGTTTTGCATTAGCAGTAGGTTTTTAGTTTCATTACGTCTCGGTAAAGCGAAATACCTTAAAACTTTTTAGTATGCAGTCGTGAAATGGAACACAACTTGATTTAAAAAGATTAGAAAAGTAAAAAGCACTAGTTCGCAAAAACGAACTTTGCGAACGCAAAACAGCCAAGATAATAGTTATTTGTTTTACTAGGGAGCAAAGTGATTGTTTAACTCTCGTGCAAATATTGAAGCCCGAGCAAGCGAAAGATTCCAGAATTTGAACCACGAGCGCAGCGAGTGGTTCATAAAATGGAATCTTGAGCGATGCGAGGGTTTTAAGGCACGAGAGTTGAACAAGCTTTGCTGCCGAGTGAAACACAACATTTTTCACCACACTAAAGCGAGGAAACATGCGAAATAAAACTCAAACATAACAAATTAGAAGGTATTTATTTGCAAGTCCTCAACTTCCAAAAAATAAACAAATCAACAAATAATAAAACAATAACCTCAAATATTTTTCTTGGCGTGGCTTGTACCTTTAAAAGAAAAAAATATTCGGATGCGTTCTTAAATTTACATAGTGAAAACACTTTCATTTTCCAATTGTTTTTATTTGTCGTATTTTTAGAACTTTTAATTAAAAGCCTTTTACAACAAAATGTGGTATTTAATTGGGATTTTAGCATATAGAATATAATATTATGAAAGGTTCATGTGTATGAATCTGTTTGAAACTATTGAGTTTTCGAACGTACTGTCTAGTTCAAACGTCAAAAAGCTTATTGCACTCTCAGGCCGTATAAGTTATTGCTTTAGTCTATCCAGAAGATTAAAAAAAATTACTTTAACCTCTAGAGATTAAAACACAGTTTTGCGCTCTGAAATTGAACGACAAACAGCGTGTTTACGAGCAGTGTGGTGAAAACACCTTCTGTATTGAAATAGTACATTTCGATGCTAGTGCGGAAGGTATGTCATTACTTCACGAGTCCCCGCGATATTTTGCCACGAGCCAAAGGCAATACTCGGGACGAGTGAAGAATGACATTTACACTCTTGTATCGAACGACGTTTTCCAATACAGTTGCGAAAAAAATAAAAAATGATAAACAAAATACTTATGTAGTTATGAGTTAAAACTTTGACAATTAACATTTTTGACAGACAAAAGGCCTTTTTTTTAACTTTAAAACTTGTATTCATAATTTAAGGGGTAATAGATTTTGCTACTCAAACGTTTTTGTTTGATAATACATAACATACATGTAAGAAATAAGTTAAATCTACAAATATTCACTTTTAATAACCTTCGTAACACCATGTTCAATTATGTGTATTCTGCCTCCCTTGATGCACAATGTACTATTCATCATCATCATCTCAGCCATGAGACGTCCACTGCTGAACATAGGCCTCCCCTCTGGACCTCCACATGTACCGGTTAGATGCGACCAGCATCCAGCGTGTCCCGGCGACCTTCACAAGGTCGTCTGTCCATCTTGTGGGTGGACGTCCTATTAAGACATAATATTATTAAATGACGTACTCACATTTCTATTACTCCCTAGGGAATTTCACTTTTCTATTACTGCCGCTACGCACGCAAGCAATGGCGCGCTTAGACAGCAAGTGTGATGAAATAGTACATTGTGCATCAAGGGAGGTAAGTACGGAATTGCTTTTTAGAAGTATAAATATAAAATAGGTACAGTAAAAGAAATTGATTCACGCACCATTTCGCACTTTGTCGCTGTAATAATGAATATGAAAGTTACCTACTAGGAACGGGAGGCCCGGTGCGTAGGAGGGCCAGAACATAACCAGAACCAGTATAAATCTACGTTAACCCCGCGAGAGTGTGGTGAGTAAAAGTTAAATAATAATAAACGCTAAATATATTGACATAAGTCAAACGCAGGGTAGGAGATACCCTGCCGTCCCTGCCACACTTCCGCCGGGTTAAGCGAATTTCAGGGTGAGAGGCCGAAGGCCAACTCCTAATCGTTAAGGAGTTGTACCTTCCATCTTCAGTTGATCAACATGAGATGATTACTAGACTTAAATATGTGAATAGCTTTACAAAATAAATGAAACATATTTATAGAATCATGCCCCAACTCCTACACGTTTAGGAATGTCAGCCTTCCAACATCAGGTCACCACCATGACCCTATGACCACCTAACGCAAATACTCGAATAGCTTCAAATAGTTATTTGTTATACAAGGGTGCAAAGTTGTGTTTTACCCGCGAGTATGAAATTGAAACACGAGCAAGCGAAAGGATTCTATAGTTGAACCACGAGCGAAGCGAGTGGTTCTAAAATAGAATCCTGAGCGCAGCGAGTGTTTTAACATACGAGAAGTAAAATACATTTGCACCCGTGTGTAACACAAAACTTTTCCCCTCACTATAGCGAGGAAACTCAAAAAAGGTAATTATTTGTTCACATTACAATCATCATCGGGTTAGTGATAATAATTTTCCAAATGCATCATGTATTTAATGCAAGATTTTGTCTCAGTAAACTTACCACGAAAAAGTAAACGCAGCACGATTTTAACACATTCCTGTAGATGCACACCAACGCCAATGCATTATTAAATCATTCTCATTCATTATTTTTACAAAATTATAACAGAACACCCTGAAAGTTGTTTAGTATACTATTTTTATGCGTGTTCGAGTCGGTAAATAAAGATTATAACCTATAATATTCTTTGACAATGTTGACGTTGACATTTTCTGCGTTTTGTGATTGCATCTAGTCATCTTATCATCATTCACTAAAATAATTGTTACTTATGGAATTTTATGATTTATATGTTAAAATCATCATATTACATAAAGGTTTGTATTTTACACTAAATTCTCAAACAAACTATTTAATTAACATTAATATGGAACAATTTCCATGCACATTTTACGTTTTGTTATTCCAAAACCAAGGTCATTACTTTGCCACACAAGTGAATAATATGCGTTTTTACACGTTCGTATTAAAGGATAAACGAGCACTTTACGAGCTAGTGAGGGGAAAAAGTATTTGAAAATGGAACACGCAACGAATCGGTTAAATACATGATGCATTTGGAAAATTACTAATATTATTATCACTAACCCGATGATGATTGTAATGTGAACAAATAATTACCTTTTTTGAGTTTCCTCGCTATAGTGAGGGGAAAAGTTTTGTGTTACACACGGGTGCAAATGTATTTTCCCCTCACTAGCTCGTAAAGTGCTCGTTTATTCTTTAATACGAACGTGTAAAAACGCATATTATTCACTTGTGTGGCAAAGTGGAGCGTAGCGCGAAGTAGCATTCGTTTAACAGATAACAAAACGTAAAATGCTCATGGAAATCGTTCCATATTAATGATAATTAAATAATTAAATAAAATACAACTTTGCACCCTTGTATAACAAATAACTATTTCGCAACTGTATTGAAAAACGTCGTTCGATGCACGCGCGGAAATGTCATTCTTCCGCATACCTTCCGTACTAGCATCGAAATGTACTATTAGAGGCCTAAGCCTGAAAATGTAATTCCATTTCCATCCCAGTGAGTTACTGCGCCCTAAAAGCGATACTTCAGTCTATTTTAAGGAAAGACAATATTTCATTGCATGTTTGAGAAATAATACATTGAGCATCAAGGGAGGTGAGTACGGAATTACTAACGAGAGTGTTAGAAGCCCGACGCCGTGAGGCGGAGGGCTTTTATGACTCGAGTTAGTATCCCGCTTACCGAACGTGATGCATACAATGTTTTTCATCACACTTGCTGACAAAAAGTAAGTTTTAAGACATATAACGACACAGTTATAGTCTTCGAGGGTAAAACGTGGAAGTCGGTGTTTGAAAGTGCCAACTTGGGGTTACGCAAGATATCATCCTGGTTAAGATTGAATCTCTTAACGCTCAATGTCAGCAAAACTAATTATATATGTTTCACTAAATATAACAGTACTCAGCCAGAAGGTAATTTAATATTAAAAATCCATACGTGTCAATACACAAATGATATATCATGTAACTGTCAAGAAATAATAAAAGTGAACTCTATTAAATACTTGGGTATTATACTAGATCAACGACTATCATGGAACGCCCATATTGATTACGTTAACAATAGAATAAGAAAGTTGATTTGGATCTTTGGAACTCTTAAACATATTGCAAACGAAAAACTACTCAACCAGATTTATATTAGGGCTACCGGTATCCGTGTTACCCGCAGACACGTGTACACGAATCCTTAGCACCGGCGGTACTAAGAACCCGAACGACACGAAACGCCAAGAAACGTTTCCAACTTAGAAACGTTTCCAAGCGCGGGTCCGCGGATCTACTTAGTAACTTTTCCAAGCTTGAGTCTTGCGGATCCATTACAATTGAATATTCGAAAAACCTATGTTTTTATTAGTAAAAAGTCTGAAACAAAAAAATACCTACCGAAAAATTCGCAGTTTTTTACGAATTACGCAGCTAGAAATTTTCTTTGTTGCAGGTTAAATGCGGTTCAATACTTTGTTCAAATATAAAATCGTACCTATATTTTAGATTGCCACTGCCACTACACATTGAGGGCGGATCAGACACAGGTACTCGGGTATCCGTGTCTTAATTACACGGTTCCTAATGAAACGTTTCCAACGGGTAAGAAACCCGTTTCCCGGTAGCAAAGAAACGGGTACACGGAAACGGGTACACGAAACCCGGACACGACCGAGAGCCCTAATTTATATCAGTCTAGCCCAATCCATTATCTGCTACTGCATAACTGTATGGGGTGGTGCAGCTAAAACGAAATTTCTGGAGGTGGAGAGGGGGCAACGTTGTTTGTTAAAGGTTATGTGCTCAAAACCGTACAGGTTCCCCACACACGAATTATATCAGATGAGTGGTCATTTGTAGGTGCGGAGGCTCTATGTTTTGAGTACGGTCCTTAAGGTTCACAAAACACTTATATACACCCCTAGTCTCCCAACTCGAAGGCGTAATAATACTAAATCTATTTTTGCTAAACGACAATATGCAGCACAATCGGCTTTTGTGTATAATAATTTAAATAATATAATAAATATTTTCCCGATGCAGAATTATAAGTGTAAAAAAACTGTCACTGAATGGTTAAAGAACCTTAATTACGTAGGTTGCCCTGAAAGTTTCGGGAATCGGAAAAAATACGCATTTTAATGAAATAATAGTTATTTTCCCCTCACTAGCTCGTAAAGCGCTCGTTTATCCTTTAATACGAGCGGGTAAAAACGCTTTTTACACACTTGTGAATAAAGTAATTTGACATTTCTCTAATTCCTATAGCCCCCTACTGCCTAGTATAAGTGGATCTGTATGACCGTAGTAAACATGCGCAATCGGAGCTCACATGTTAAATTGGTCGTTTCTCATGTGACTTTGTAAGCCATTGGCAATATTTAAATTCCATAAGTAACACTATTCTATGATACGTTTCGACATTGAGTTTTCAATAGTTTCTTTAAGTTAATTTACATTTGGATGAGATTTGTAATCATATTTCCTCGCGATAGTGAGGGGAAAAAAGTTGTATTACACTTGGCGGCAAAGTTTGTTCAACTCTCGTGCCTTGAGACCTTCGCAATGCTCAAGATTCCAGTTTTTGAACCACTCGCTACGCTCGTGGCTCAATTTTGGAATCTTTCGCTAGCTCAGGTCTCAATATTGGCACGACAGTTAAACAACAACTTTGCCCCCTTGTATAATAAATAACTATTGTTATACAAGGGTGCAAAGTTGTATTTTACCAGCGAGTATGAAATTGAAACACGAGCAAGCGAAAGGATACTATAGTTGAACCACGAGCGAAGCGAGTGGTTCTAAAATAGAATCCTGAGCGCAGCGAGTGTTTTAACATACGAGAAGTAAAATACATTTGCACCCGTGTGTAACACAAAACTTTTCCTCTCACTATAGCGAGGAAACTCAAAAAAGATACCTACTTAATTATTTGTTAACATTACAATCATCATCAGGTTAGTGATAATAATTTTCCAAATGCATCATGTATTTAATGCAAGATTTTGTCGCAGTAAACTTAGCACGAAAAAGTAAACGCAGCACGATTTTAACACATTCCTGTAGTTGCACACCAACGCCACACAGTAGATCGAAATGAATAAAAAATGGACATTCGCATTTTTTCCTATAAATCCTATTTTAAAAAATGCTCTTCGGTTGGAAATGATATGAGAAATAAAAAATGTTATATAATTTTTTTCTAAATGAGGCTTATTTTAAGCAGAAAAAAATCAAATGGTTTTTTTTGTATGAAACTGAAAAATAGGTATCTTATTGTAAGTAAACCGTAATCGATCCAGCTTTCAAACCTTTATAATATCATCATCCTACCTTAGAACAGTAGAAAATAGTTAAAACCTTATCTCAGTAGGTGCCCGTTTTTGTTTTATAGTCCAATCAAAAGTCAGTAAATACAAAAATTTTCTTAGTTAACAATTTTTTTTTTTCGTTAAAAAGACAGTATATTCATGACAAAAAGTATAAAAATAAAATATTTGCGACATTTTATTAAGAATAAATACATTTTTTTATAAGAAAATTGCATTGAAATAGAATCATTTATTGCGGTGATTTTATTGATAGCAGAAAAAAATAAAATGTGTTTCATTTGTATGAAACTGAAAAATAGGTATCTTATTGTAAGAAAACCGTTACCGATCCAGCTTTCAAACCTTTATAATATCATTATCCTACCTTAGAACAGTAGAAAATAGTTAAAACCTTATCTCAGTAGGTGCCCGTTTTTGTTTTATAGTCCAATCAAAAGTCAGTAAATACAAAAATTTTCTTAGTTAACAATTTTTTTTTTTTCGTTGAAAAGACAGTATATTCATGACAAAAAGTATAAAAATAAATTATTTGTGACATTTTATTAAGAATAAATACATTTTTTTATAAGAAAATTGCATTGAAATAGAATCATTTATTGCGGTGATTTTATTGATAGTAAGCATATAGCTAAAATATACTTGAAATCAACAATAACTATAAAAGTAAATAAAAAATGCCTTTTAAAAATCTTTATTATTTAGTTACCTCCTTAGACTATACTTTTTTTTAATAGAAAACATAAGCACTGATGACAGTGATGATGCTGAAAATATACGTTTGAAAGTGTAGAAGAAAGTGGTGAATAAAATAGATCTATGTATTTTTTTTACAACTTACATTGTAATTTTAGAATTATAACTAACGTGATAGCTGGAGAGCCAGTGAACCCTGAGAGTAACGGTCTTCCTGTAAGGTTAGAAATTTGTATACTAACGGTTTATGGAATTCTAAGAGCAATAGCCATGACCTGGCAGGCGTCAGCCCTGCACGTCATCAGGCCCTTTATTTTTTGAACTGTTAAGTAAATTGGAATTCAAAACTTGTTTCTGTAAGTTTGAAAAATTTATAGGATAAAGTTCATTAATTTTACATCTTAAAAAAAAATTGACAGGCGATTACAATAAGCAGAAGTATATGACAGGTCAATTAGAAAATGCACAGTTGATGAGGTAAAATAAACTTCATCCTGTATACTCGAAATTTGTATGTCTTCAAATAAACGTCTCAGAGTAAGTATGTGCAATGCCAGGCGGTTTTGAACAGCATAAGACCTTGCCAGGCGAGGGGACAGTTAAGTAAATTGGGTTTCTTAACTTGTTTCTGTAAGTTTGAAAATTTAATAGGATAAAGTTTATTTATTGTACATCTTAAAAATAAATTGACAGGCGATTACAATAAGCAAAAGTATATGACAGATCGAATAGAAAACGCACAGTTGATGACGTAAAATAAACTTCATCCTGTATACTCGAAATTTTTAAATGTCTTCAAATAAACGTCTCAGAGTAAGTATGTGCAATGCCAGGCGGTTTTGAACAGCATAAGACCTTGCCAGGCGAGGGGACAGTTAAGTAAATTGGGTTTCTTAACTTGTTTCTGTAAGTTTTAAAATTCAATACGATAAAGTTAATTTATTGTACATCTTAAAAAAAAAACAAGCGATTTCAATAAGCAGAGGTATATGACAGATCAATTAGAAAATGCACAGTTGATGAGGTAAAATAAACTTCATTCTGTATACTCGAAATTTTTACATGTCTTCAAATAAATGTGTCAGAGTAAGTATGTACAATGCCAGGCGGTTATGAACAGCATAAGACCTTGCCAGGCGAGGGGACAGTTGCACCTCTCAATCGCACGCCCTAAGTAACTACTCTACTACTACTAGCGACTAACTACCGATTACTCGCCTGTATTTTTTTTAAAGATGTAAGTACAATAAATAAACTTTATCTATTAAATTTTCAAACTTACAGAAACAAGTTAAGAAACCCAATTTACTTAACTGACCCCTCGCCTGGCAAGGTCTTATGCTGTTCAAAACCGCCTGGCATTATAAATACTTACTCTGAGACGTTCATTTGAAGACATCTAAAAATTTCGAGTATGCAGGATGAAGTTTATTTTACCTCATCAACTGTGCGTTTTCTATTCGATCTGTCATATACCTCTGCTTATTGTAATCGCCTGTCAATGTATTTTTAAGATGTACAATAAATAAACTTTATCCTATTAAATTTTCAAACTTACAGAAACAAGTTAAGAAACCCAATTTACTTAACTGTCCCCTCGCCTGGCAAGGTCTTATGCTGTTCAAAACCACCTGGCATTATAAATACTTACTCTGAGACGTTCATTTGAAGACATCTAAAAATTTCGAGTATACAGGATGAAGTTTATTTTACCTCATCAACTGTGCGTTTTCTATTCGATCTGTCATATACTTCTGCTTATTGTAATCGCCTGTCAATGTATTTTTAAGATGTACAATAAATAAACTTTATCCTATTAAATTTTCAAACTTACAGAAACAAGTTAAGAAACCCAATTTACTTAACTGTCCCCTCGCCTGGCAAGGTCTTATGCTGTTCAAAACCGCCTGGCATTGTACATACTTACTCTGAGACGTTTATTTGAAGACATATAAAAATTTCGAGTATACAGGATGAAGTTTATTTTACCTCATCAACTGTGCGTTTTCTATTCGATCTGTCATATACTTCTGCTTATTGTAATCGCCTGTCAATTTATTTTTGAGATGTACAATAAATAAACGTTATCCTATTAAATTTTCAAACTTACAGAAACAAGTTTTGAAACCCAATTTACTTAACTGTCCCCTCGCCTGGCAAGGTCTTATGCTGTTCAAAACCGCCTGGCATTGCACATACTTACTCTGAGACGTTTATTTGAAGACATATACAAATTTCGAGTATACAGGATGAAGTTTATTTTACCTCATCAACTGTGCATTTTCTAATTGACCTGTCATATACTTCTGCTTATTGTAATCGCCTGTCAATTTTTTTTTAAGATGTAAAATAAATTAACTTTATCCTATAAATTTTTCAAACTTACAGAAACAAGTTTTGAAATCCAATTTACTTAACAGTTCAAAAAATAAAGGGCCTGATGACGTGCAGGGCTGACGCCTGCCAGGTCATGGCTATTGCTCTTAGAATTCCATAAACCGTTAGTATACAAATTTCTAACCTTACAGGAAGACCGTTACTCTCAGGGTTCACTGGCTCTTGGACTATGAGAGTCAAACATAATTATTTGAATATTTATCAAACGGTTTAATCACGTATTTTAAAGTTGATAATTACTCGACATGCTTCGATCCATTTAGAGGATCCTCATCATGGAGAACCCGCGACCACGTGCAGCGACGTAGTGCACATCGGGCTTTGGTCGCGGGTACTCCATGATGAGGATGCGAAACATGTCGAGCAATTATCGACTTTAAATTACGTGGGCAACCCGTTTGATAAATATTTAATTACATTGTAATTGTTGATTTCAAGTATATTTAAATTTTTTGTTAGTACCATAGTTAATTAGTTAGTAAAAACATCGCAATAAATGTTTGATTTCAATGTCTTAATTTTTAACCACTTTCTTGGGAAAACTTGTATTTATCTGTACGAAAATGTCACAAATATTTTATTTTTATACTAAATTGTCATAAATATACCGTATTTTGAATGAAAATAAAAAAATAGTTAACTAAGATAAAATATTTTAAAATAAAAATAAAACCGCCTTCAAAAATTCGCCCGTACTAAAAAGTAAAAAATAATTTTAGTTCCTACTTCTTAGGATTTCCTACCCAAACCTTTAAACCTTTTACCCTATTCATTGAAATAAAATATTATGGCTAGGTATCCTACAGATTTCTTAGAAGTCGGTGCCAAGCCAAATACGTTCATAGGTATATATTAGATAGAGCTTTGTAACTTACTGTCACTCCGATTATGTTTTTATCAACAGAATGATCTATCTCAGTCATTTTGATGAAAGCATAACCGGAGTGACAGTAAGTTACAAAGCTCTATCAAATACAGTCATAGGTAGGTATTACGAGTATACTCGCGAAGTGAACATATTTGGCTTGGCACCGACTTCTAAGAAATCTGTAGGATACCTAGCCATAATATTTTATTTCAATGAATAGGGTAAAAGGTTTAAAGGTTTGGGTAGGAAATCCTAAGAAGTAGGAACTAAAATTATTTTTTACTTTTTAGTACGGGCGAATTTTTGAAGGCGGTTTTATTTTTATTTTAAAATATTTTATTTTTTGCTTTTTAGTGGTGTAAATATTTTAAGAATTATTTAAAGAGTCACTAACCGCTAACCAACTTGTCATAACTACTAAGCAAACACTTGAATAGATCTCGAAAATGTATGACAGTTGTTATATTCAAGGAATTATCCTCCAACTCCTAATCGTTAAGGAGTTATACCTTTCGTCATCAGCTCACCAACATGAGACTATGACCACCTAAAGGCAAATACTCAAATAGCTTATAAAATACATGAACTATGTTATATTTAAAGAATTATCCCCCAACTCCTAATCTCTAAGGAGTTGTACCTTCCATCATCAGCTCACCGACATGAAAGGATGACCACCTAAAGGCAAATACTTAAATAACTTCCAAAATACACGACATATGTTATACTTAAAGAATTATCCCCCAACTCCTAATTGCTAAGGAGTTGCACCTTCCATCATCAGATCACCAACTTAAAATGTTCATGACTAGACGCAAATACTTGATTAGTTTTCGAAAATAAATGAAAAATGTCATGTGTGCCTACAACATTTGAAGAGTTCCCTCGATTTCTCCAGGATCCCATCATCAGATCTGAATTCGGTGACAATGGGACCAACTAGAAGGTATACCCTTTCAAACAAAAAAATAATTTTTCAAATTGGTCCACGCATCTTCGAGTAATCGGGGAACATACATAAAAAAAAAAAAAAGATTTCGACGAATTGTAAACCTCCTCCTTTTTGAAGTCGGTTAAAAATGTTGTATTTACTGACTTTTGATTGGACTATAAAACAGTAACGGGCACCTACTGAGATAAGGTTTTAACTATTTTCTACTGTTCTAAAGTAGGACAATGATATTATAAAGGTTTGAAAGCAGGATCGGTAACGGTTTTCTTACATTAAGATACCTATTTTTCAGTTTCATACAAATGAAACACATTTTATTTTTTTCTGCTAAAAATAAGCCTCATTTTGAAAAATGTTACATAACATTTTTTATTCCTCACATCATTTCCAACAGAAGAGCATTTATTAAAATAGGATTCCTAGAAAAAAATGCGCATGTCCATCTTTTATTCATTTCGATCCACTGTGCGCCAATGCATTATTAAATCATTCTCATTCATTATTTTTACAAAATTATAACAGAACACTCTGAAAGTTGTTTATTTCACTATTTTTATGCGTGTTCGAGTCGGTAAATAAAGATTATACGAGTAATATAACCTATAATATTCATTGACAATGTTGACGCTGACATTTTCTGCGTTTTGTGATTGCATCTAGTCATCTTATCATCATTCACTAAAACAATTATTACTTATGGAATTTTAGGATTTATGTGTTAAAATCATCATACTATATAAAGGTTTGTATTTTACACTAAATTCTCAAACAAATTATTTAATTATCATTAATATGGAACGATTTCCATGAGCATTTTACGGTTTGTTATCTGTTTCGCGCTACGCTCCAAGGTCATTACTTTGCCACACAAGTGAATAATATGCGTTTTTACACGTTCGTATTAAAGGATAAACGAGCGCTTTACGAGCTAGTGAGGGGAAAAAGTACTTTTATTGTTTTTCAAAGTATTCTCCTTTGTGTTTAATACACTTTTTCATTCTCTGAAACCAGTTTTTAAAACAGTTATTGAAGTCTGAAGTGGGGGTTGACAAAATGGCCATTTTATAAGCGTCGACTGCTTCTTCCGCGGTCTGAAAACGCTGACCACGCAACCGATTCTTTATTTTCGGGAAAGTAAAAAAATCGTTGGGACTTAGGTCGGGGCTGTACGGAGGATGGTCCAGTAATTCGACGTTTTCGCCCTTCAGATAGTCGTCTGTTTTCTGAGCGGTGTGAGGGCTGGCATTATCATAGTGTAGTATAATACGGCGGTTAGGGTTAGTTTTTCGCAGTTCAGCAAAAACAATCGGTAAACAAACGCCTATATACCAATCGGCATTGACAGTTCTTCGATCTTCAAGAGCGATAGTCGCCACGTGACCCGATTTGGAGACAAACGTGGCTACCATTTTTTTGATCGTGCTGCGAGAACGAACAACTTTTGTCGGCTTCGGATCGTCTTCGTAAACCCAAACTCGAGATTGGTTTTTCGATTCAGGCTCATATGCGTAAATCCATGATTCGTCACCTGACACAATACTAAAAACGGCATTTGAGCTTCCTCCATTAAATCTTTTTAAAGTTTTGCGGCACCAATTGACACGTACCGTTTTCTGGTCGTCAGATAACAAGTGAGGAATCCACCGGGAAAATAACTTCCGCACGCCCAACTCTTGTTGTAAAATAACTTGTACCTGACTCATTCCAATGCCTAAAGTCTCCTGAATCTCCCGATATGTAACATGCCTATCTTCGTTTATCAGTTGGCGAACAACATCGATGTTTTGATCGGTAACGGCCGTTTTCGGTCGACCCTCACGTACGTCATCCGCAAGCGACACACGGCCACGTTGGAATTCCGAATACCACCTGTATATGGTCGTCTTTGAAGGTGCTTCACTACTAAAAGCAATAGTTAATCGGTCTCCACATTGTTGTTGTGTTAATCCACTTTTAAAGTCATAATAAATCATTGCTCTAAAACTTTCGCGGGACAGCTCCATTTTCACCAGCGACTCAGCGACTTTAAAAAACAATTGAAAATCGGACATTGTTTTTTTTTCTAAGTGGCCAGTGTTTTCGAATAATGAGACTATGCTTGTAAGAAAGAGGTATAACACATGTCTAATATACATTCCTAAGTATTAAATTCCCGAAATTTTCAGGGCATCCTACGTATGATGAAACTGAATCATTATTGTACCATTAGCTATAAGAAATAGTAATACTTTACTTTTTGATATAACAAGTGAATGTAATATTACACACGTTTCTACACACCACACACACACACACACTCGCATGCATAAATATGTTATTTAGAATTATTAGATTTATAACCTCTCATTTTGAATTAATTGTTAGTACTATTTGATAAGGAGGAGCGAGGCTTCCGGATACAAGTATTATTTACTTAATAGGAGGTCTCAACCCACTCGTAAACTGCACCAAAATTGTTCAAGGAAATAAATATTTTTCATTTTCATAAATACGTATTAAATGATGAACTGACATTTCTATTACTCCCTAGGGAATTCCACTTTTCTATTACTCCCGCTACGCACGCAAGAAATGGCGCCCTTAGACAGCAAGTGTGATGAAAAATAATATTCACACCTCGGCCGTTAAATGGGAAAGCCTGTTTGGCAGCCTCGGCTTCGCCTCTGCCTACAATTACACGTCATCCGAGGTGTTTCCCACTTTAACGGCCTTGGCATGTAATCTACTATTCCTAGGTTCAACTGATATGTCATACTACCAGCAGCCTTATACAAGGCACATAATATAAGATTTTTGCTCTCGATTATTATGTACTGAAGGAAGTCATACATATCCACAAACCATATATCATTTTTTAATACGTAGCCATCAGTCAATTCGTAACACAAAGGGATAAGGTAGACAGTGGGAAGTGTAGGAGGAAAAGCCGGAAAGCGGACCCCGGGTTTCGAGGCGCAGGCCCCGAACGCAACTGGGAACTACGCTAGGATGTGATGATTAGGGTGTCCCATATTTTACGAGTTTTAGAAATTAATAACGCATACCCCCTAAATCGGTTTCTTTTACCTCAAAACACTCTGAAAAAAAATTTCAGTTCATTTCTGTAACTGCAACCCGTGCCGACTTTCATGCCATTTTCCTATACAATGTATGAAAATGACCATATTTTTTTTTCGTTTTTATTTATTTTTTCTATGGCATTAACTTATACTACTGTCTTATAAACATTTTATCATAAAATTAACTTGATGAGAACAGAAAAACAATACATTATTATCAACTTACTGTCTGACTAATTTTTTTTCATTGTAATTTGTATGGGAATTGGGATTTCAGATGAAAGTCGGCATGGGTTCTTGTTACAGGAATGAGCTGATTTTATGAGCTGATTTTTTTCAGAGTGTTTTGGGGTTCAAAAAGCCGATTTAGGGGTATGCGTTATTTATATCTAAAATTCGTAAAATACGGGACACCCTAATGATGATGATGAGTAAATTCGCAATCAAGCATATAAATTCGCAGGCGAGCGTACATCCAATCAATTGGAACCCTACGCCATTCTAGAATCATGGCAGCATGACAAGTCATAAGATGTAATAGTACCTACATTGTGTATTTAGGGCGGTAAGTAAGAATTTGCGAACGAGTGTGAAAGTAAAGCCCAAGCCGAAGGCGCGGGCTTTACTTCACACGAGTTCATAATTCTTGTACCGCCCGTGGTACACACAATGTTTTTCATCACACCTGTGATGCAAAAAGTAAATAAAACAGTATATTTTCACAAAACTACTCTAAAATGGTCTAAATCAGGGATGACTTAATTTCATCATTTTCATAATAGTACATTGTGTACTTAGGGCGGTAAACAAGAAATTACGAACGAGTGTGAATTCAAGCCCGAGCCGAAGGTGAGGGCTTAATTCTAACACGAGTTCGTAATTCTTGTACCGCCCGTGGCACACACAATGTTTTTTATCACACCTGTGATGCAAAAAAGTAAATAAAACAATATATTTTCACAAAACTACTCTAAAATGGCCTAAATCAGGGATGACTTAATTTCATCATTTTCATAAAAGAAATCTCGGCGCGGCTACGGCGTGCGCCGGACCGCGCTAGTGCGACGTAATGTTGTATGAAAATGCTTAACGGCCTACTAGGACGTAATGACGCACCTACACAGCGCATCACCGCAGCGTATTGGCGCACGCGCCGAACAGGTGTGATGAAAATTAAATTCAAACTATCACGAGACTTTAAATATTAACCCCTAGAGTGCCTAGTGACAGATCCATCACAAGCCATTTGGACTATAATATAATAGTACATGTACATTGTGTATTAAGGGCGGTAAATAAGAAATTGTGAACGAGTATGAAAGTAAAGCCCAAGCCGAAGGCGCGGGCTTTACTTCACACGAGTTTATAAATATTGTACCGCCCATGGCCACACAATGTTTTTCATCACACCTGTGAGGCAAAAAAGTAAATAAAACAATATATAACATTGGCGCACTTACCGAACAGGTGTGATGAAAAATAATTAAAGTAATTAATCAACAATTTATGACAGCGGCGTTCCAGGGGTTAATAGGGGTCGGAACTACAGGTGCAAAACTTAAACAAAACTTCTCAAACTTCTGACACTCTCGTTAGCAATTCCGTACTTACCTCCCTTGATGCACAATGTACTATTTCATCACACCTGCTCGTAAATGCTGATTTTACAAGCAGGCATGCATGAACGTAATGAGCTATATTATGCCCATGGCCGTAATGACTTTTTTTTTAATTTTCATACAACATTACGTCGCACTGGCGCGCCGCGGGACTTCTGTTATAATAAAATATTTTATAATAAAAATTAAACCGCCTTCAAAACTTCGCCCGAACTAAAAAGTAAAAAATAATTTTAGTTCCTACTTCTTAAGATTTCCTACCCAAACCTTTAAACTTTTACCCTATTCATTGAAATAAAATATTATGGCTAGGTATCCTACAGATTTCTTAGAAGTCGGTGCCAAGCCAAATACGTTCATAGGTATATATTAGATAGAGCTTTGTAACTTACTGTCACTCCGATTATGTTTTTATCAACAGAATGATCTACCTCAGTCATTTTGATGAAAGCATAACCGGAGTGACAGTAAGTTATAAAATGTCTCGACTCGGCCGACGGCATCAAAGGCCATAGTCGGATTTTCATAGTAAGTCAGCCTTTAAATCAACCAGACTCTAGTATTTTTTTGTGAGTACCTCTTATGGTGAAGAATATTTCTGCTGAGTATCAACGTCCTATCGGTGACAGTTTTTGACTTATGATTTTTTTTAGTTTTTTCTTTAATGTGTTGTATCTCAGGATGTATAAAAGCGAATTGCTTCAAATTTTGAAATAATGTTCTTTATTTAGATATGCATCGAATTTTAAAAAATGAATATCGATTGTCGTATAAAAAAAAGAAAAAAAAAGACCAAAAAATTTTTCATATTTTTTTTTGTGTACCTATGAAGTAGTGACACCTCTATTTTCTTTTTCTAATTATAGACCATACATTGGCCTACTAGTTGCCTAAGTATCAAAATTTTCCAAACGGTACTTCTTACCAAAAATCGGCAATATGTGTGGTCAAGTTCTGCATTCAATCGGTGTTTTTCAATGTAGTATACAAACTCTTCATTTATATTTGAGTTTTCTTATCAGGTTATCTTATTTAAGAGTAAATGCTAATGACAACTTAATGTCATCATGATGCAAGCTGTTTATTTCATTATTAATCGGCCGTTTACCATTTCAACTAGCGTATCTCGATAATATTTAACTGCAATATATTATTTTTAATGAATATCTCATAAATAATATCGAATTACGCTAGTTAAAATAATAAACGGCCGATTAATAATGAAATAAACAGCTTGCATCATGATGACATTAAGTTGTCATTAGCATTTACTCTTAAATAAGATAACCTGATAAGAAAACTCAAATATAAATGAAGAGTTTGTATACTACATTGAAAAACACCGATTGAATGCAGAACTTGACCACACATATTGCCGATTTTTGGTAAGAAGTACCGCTTGGAAAATTTTGATACTTAGGCAACTAGTAGGCCAATGTATGGTCTATAATTAGAAAAAGAAAATAGAGGTGTCCCTACTTCATAGGTACACAAAAAAAAATATGAAAAATTTTTTGGTCTTTTTTTTTCTTTTTTTTATACGACAATCGATATTCATTTTTTAAAATTCGATGCATATCTAAATAAAGAACATTATTTCAAAATTTGAAGCAATTCGCTTTTATACATCCTGAGATACAACACATTAAAGAAAAAACTAAAAAAAATCATAAGTCAAAAACTGTCACCGATAGGACGTTGATACTCAGCAGAAATATTCTTCACCATAAGAGGTACTCACAAAAAAATACTAGAGTCTGGTTGATTTAAAGGCCGACTTACTATGAAAATCCGACTATGGCCTTTCAAGAGCGCTGACCGGCCCGCTACAAACGCTGAGCCTGTACGATCGCGTGCTGCTGACGCTGCTCCATGTGTCGCGGCCGCCGCCCCGCCGCCCGCGCGCCCCTCGCGCGTGCCGCCGCCTGTTGCAAAGTCACGTCAGCGTAACTACGCTGACGTCGCCGGTCAGCCTGTCGCCGCTAACCGGGCCACCTTGCCTCCTGAGGGAACGGGTCCCAATAAGGGCAAGGCTTCCGGCATCTTTGTGGACAAGGAGGGGTTCACATTGGTGAAACGGAAGAGCAGGGCGCGCAGGGCGCCTCGAAAAACTCTGTGTGGCACTGCCGAGACGGTTAATTCCGGTCTTCCGGTTGCAACACCGAGTAGGGCGCTCTATGTGTCGCGCCTGCATTACTCCGCCGTGCCCAACGATGTGGTGGAGTACGTCCGCCGGAAGACGGGTTACTCGCTGAGGGTGCAGCAGCTGCGGTCGCGCCACTACGTGCACTTCAGCTCGTTCGTGGTGCGCGTGCCGCGCCCGCTGCAGGACACCATCGCGAGTGCCGACTTCTGGCCGAAGGGTGTCGTGTTTCGGCAGTTCCGAGGCAATCTGCCGAATCCTACGCCGGATCAGACGACGCAACGGGGCCACGTCGTTTCGTCGCCTAAATCAAACTAGTTTTAAGTTGTTTTTAACCGACTTCAAAAAGGAGGAGGTTAACAATTCGTCGAAATCTTTTTTTTTTTTTATGTATGTTCCCCGATTACTCGAAGACGCGTGGACCGATTTGAAAAATTCTTTTTTGTTTGAAAGGGTATACCTTCTAGTTGGTCCCATTGTCACCGAATTCTGATCTGATGATGGGATCCTGGAGAAATCGAGGGAACTCTTCAAATGTTGTAGGCACACATGACATTTTTCATTTCTTTTCGAAGACTAATCAAGTATTTGCGTCTAGTCATGAACATTTTAAGTTGGTGATCTGATGATGGAAGGTACAACTCCTTAGCAATTAGGAGTTGGGGGATAATTCTTTAAGTATAACATATTTCATGTATTTTGGAAGCTATTCGCGTATTTGCGTTTAGGTGGTCATCCTTTCATGTCGGTGAGCTGATGATGGAAGGTACAACTCCTTAGAGATTAGGATTTGGGGGATAATTCTTTAAATATAACATAGTTCATATATTTTGGAAGCTATTTGAGTATTTGCCTTTAGGTGGTCATAGTCTCATGTTGGTGAGCTGATGACAAAAGGTATAACTCCTTAACGATTAAGTAATTCTTTGAATGTAACAACTGTCATACATTTTTGAGATCTATTCAAGTTTTTGCTTAGTAGTTATGACATGTTGGTTAGCGGTTAGTGATTCTTTAAATAATATAGGCATGCTAAGGCTTGGAAGCTATTTGAATATTTGCCTTTAGGTGGTCATCCTTTCATGTTGGTGAGCTGATGATGAAAGGTACAACTCCTTAGAGATTAGGAGTTGGGGGACAATTCTTTAAATATAATATATTTCATGTATTTTGGAAGCTATTCGAGTATTTGCGTTTAGGTGGCCATCCTTTCATGTCGGTGAGCTGATGATGGAGGGTCCAACTCCTTAGAGATTAGGAGTTGGGGGATAATTCTTTAAATATAACATAGTTCATATATTTTGGAAGCTATTTGAGTATTTGCCTTTAGGTGGTCATAGTCTCATATTGGTGAGCTGATGACGAAAGGTATAACTCCTTAACGATTAAGTAATTCTTTGAATGTAACAACTGTCATACATTTTCGAGATCTATTCAAGTTTTTGCTTAGTAGTTATGACATGTTGGTTAGCGGTTAGTGATTCTTTAAATAATATAGGCATGCTAAGGCTGTTACCTATAATCTTTGAAATTATTCATACCTACTGATGATACACTGTATATCTCCTCGATAATGGGATAATTCTTTGAATATTTAAGTTATCCAGTTCAGGTTTTCTGGCCTATTACAGTGCAGTGCATACTAAATAACGATTTTACACTACTAAAAAGCGTAAAATAAAATATTTTAAAATAAAAATAAAACCGCCTTCAAAAATTCGCCCGAATTAAAAAGTAAAAAATAATTTTATTTCCTACTTCTTAGGATTTCCTACCCAAACCTTTAAACCTAGGTATCCTACAGGTATCCTACAGATTTCTTAGAAGTCGGTGCCAAGCCAAATATGTTCACTTCGCGAGTATATGACCGTATTTGATAGATTTTTGTCTATAGTCAAGTCATAGAACTTACTGTCACACCGGTTATGCTTTAATCAAAATGACTGAGGTAGATCATTCTGTTGATAACAACATAATCGGACTGACAGTAAGTTACAAAGCTCTATCTAATACGAGTATATACCTATGAAAGTATTTGGCTTGGCACCGACTTCTAAGAAATCTGTAGGATACCTGTAGGATACCTAGGTTTAAAGGTTTGGGTAGGAAATCCTAAGAAGTAGGAAATAAAATTATTTTTTACTTTTTAGTTCGGGCGAATTTTTGAAGGCGGTTTTATTTTTATTTTAAAATATTTTATTATATTTTTGTGTTTTTGTAGTTCACAGTGCCTTGGTGTTTAACTGTTATGCTGTGTAACTTATTTGAATAATAAAATAATAGTACATTATTGCAGAGGCCGGGAAAGCGAATTTCGTGGATGAGTATTTTTTGTCGGACGAAGCGAAGCTGAGGCCGACAATTACATACGAATCCACGAAATTCTATTTCCGTCCGAGGCACATATAGGACTTTTCTCCAATATGCTCGGAAATGTTCGCATTAATGTAGCAAAAACGAAACGCGAAGTACCTTCTTATGTACCAGCTCAAATTAAAAAAAAAAATTTTCATTATTGTACAGTTTTTGCGGCCGCGAAATTGTACTAAAATCCATTAATGTATTGTTTTTTACTTCTTAAAAACTACTTTTGGACTTTGAAAAAAATGCATACAGCCAAATTCTAAAGCCACGACCAAACGCCTGGTCTGGATAGAGCGAGAGACGGCGATCAAATCTATGGCCGTCTCGTTCTATCATGAGTTACAAACGCCTCGGTGTGTCAGGTCGTGTAGGTACGGTTTAATGAAACCATAGATATCGTTACTATTTTTTATGAACGACCATGCATTAAAAAAAAGTTTAGGCGGGAATCATAAGAGATTTTTTCTTTTCAATTGTTATTCAATTTGCAAGAAGAATTACTTAATCGATTGTAATAAATTTTGTTTTATTTCCTTGCATGTTTGGAGAAAAGTCCTATATGTGCCTCGGACGGAAATAGAATTTCGTGGATTCGTATGTAATTGTCGGCCTCAGCTTCGCTTCGTCCGACAAAAAATACTCATCCACGAAATTCGCTTTCCCGGCCTCTGCAATAATGTACTATTTCTCCAAACATGCAAGGAAATAAAACAATAGTACATTATTGCAGAGGCCGGGAAAGCGAATTTCGTGGATGAGTATTTTTTGTCGGACGAAGCGAAGCTGAGGCCGACAATTACATACGAATCCACGAAATTCTATTTCCGTCCGAGGCACATATAGGACTTTTCTCCAAACATGCAAGGAAATAAAACAAAATTTATTACAATCGATTAAGTAATTCTTCTTGCAAATTGAATAACAATTGAAAAGAAAAAATCTCTTATGATTCCCGCCTAAACTTTTTTTTAATGCATGGTCGTTCATAAAAAATAGTAACGATATCTATGGTTTCATTAAACCGTACCTACACGACCTGACACACCGAGGCGTTTGTAACTCATGATAGAACGAGACGGCCATAGATTTGATCGCCGTCTCTCGCTCTATCCAGACCAGGCGTTTGGTCGTGGCTTTAGAATTTGGCTGTATGCATTTTTTTCAAAGTCCAAAAGTAGTTTTTAAGAAGTAAAAAACAATACATTAATGGATTTTAGTACAATTTCGCGGCCGCAAAAACTGTACAATAATGAAAATCTTTTTTTTTAATTTGAGCTGGTACATAAGAAGGTACTTCGCGTTTCGTTTTTGCTACATTAATGCGAACATTTCCGAGCATATTGGAGAAAAATTTATTACAATCGATTAAGTAATTCTTCTTGCAAATTGAATAACAATTGAAAAGAAAAAATCTCTTATGATTCCCGCCTAAACTTTTTTTTAATGCATGGTCGTTCATAAAAAATAGTAACGATATCTATGGTTTCATTAAACCGTACCTACACGACCTGACACACCGAGGCGTTTGTAACTCATGATAGAACGAGACGGCCATAGATTTGATCGCCGTCTCTCGCTCTATCCAGACCAGGCGTTTGGTCGTGGCTTTAGAATTTGGCTGTATGCATTTTTTTCAAAGTCCAAAAGTAGTTTTTAAGAAGTAAAAAACAATACATTAATGGATTTTAGTACAATTTCGCGGCCGCAAAAACTGTACAATAATGAAAATCTTTTTTTTTAATTTGAGCTGGTACATAAGAAGGTACTTCGCGTTTCGTTTTTGCTACATTAATGCGAACATTTCCGAGCATATTGGAGAAAAATTTATTACAATCGATTAAGTAATTCTTCTTGCAAATTGAATAACAATTGAAAAGAAAAAATCTCTTATGATTCCCGCCTAAACTTTTTTTTAATGCATGGTCGTTCATAAAAAATAGTAACGATATCTATGGTTTCATTAAACCGTACCTACACGACCTGACACACCGAGGCGTTTGTAACTCATGATAGAACGAGACGGCCATAGATTTGATCGCCGTCTCTCGCTCTATCCAGACCAGGCGTTTGGTCGTGGCTTTAGAATTTGGCTGTATGCATTTTTTTCAAAGTCCAAAAGTAGTTTTTAAGAAGTAAAAAACAATACATTAATGGATTTTAGTACAATTTCGCGGCCGCAAAAACTGTACAATAATGAAAATCTTTTTTTTTAATTTGAGCTGGTACATAAGAAGGTACTTCGCGTTTCGTTTTTGCTACATTAATGCGAACATTTCCGAGCATATTGGAGAAAAATTTATTACAATCGATTAAGTAATTCTTCTTGCAAATTGAATAACAATTGAAAAGAAAAAATCTCTTATGATTCCCGCCTAAACTTTTTTTTAATGCATGGTCGTTCATAAAAAATAGTAACGATATCTATGGTTTCATTAAACCGTACCTACACGACCTGACACACCGAGGCGTTTGTAACTCATGATAGAACGAGACGGCCATAGATTTGATCGCCGTCTCTCGCTCTATCCAGACCAGGCGTTTGGTCGTGGCTTTAGAATTTGGCTGTATGCATTTTTTTCAAAGTCCAAAAGTAGTTTTTAAGAAGTAAAAAACAATACATTAATGGATTTTAGTACAATTTCGCGGCCGCAAAAACTGTACAATAATGAAAATCTTTTTTTTTAATTTGAGCTGGTACATAAGAAGGTACTTCGCGTTTCGTTTTTGCTACATTAATGCGAACATTTCCGAGCATATTGGAGAAAATAAATAAAATAAATAAAGCTCTATCAAATACAGTCATTTTATACTCGCGAAGTGAACATACCTATATTTGGCTTGGCACCGACTTCTAAGAAATCTGTAGGATACCTAGCCATAATATTTTATTAACCGACTTCAAAAAGGAGGAGGTTTACAATTCGACGAAATCTTTTTTTTTTTTATGTATGTTCCCCGATTGCTCGAAGACGCGTGGACCGATTTGGAAAATTCTTTTTTTGTTTGAAAGGGTATACCTTCTAGTTGGTCCCATTGTCGTCGGGTCCAGATCTGATGATGGGATCCTGGAGAAATCGAGGGAACTCTTCAAATGTTGTAGGCACACATGACATTTTTCATTTATTTTCGAAAGCCAATCAAGTATTTGCGTCTAGTAATGAACGTCTTAAGTCGGTGAGCTGATGATGGAAGGTACAACTCCTTAGAGATTAGGAGTTGGGCAATAATTCTTTAAATATAACACGTTTCATGGTTTTTGGAAGCTATTCCAGTATTTGCCTTTAGGTGGTCATAGGCTCATGTTGGTGAGCTGATGATGGAAGGTACAACTCTTTAGCGATTAGGAGTTGGGCAATAATTCTTTAAATATAAAACGTTTCATGGTTTTTGGAAGCTATTCAAGTATTTGCCTTTAGGTGGTCATAGGCTCATGTTGGTGAGCTGATGATGGAAGGTACAACTCCTTAGCGATTAGGAGTTGGGCAATAATTCTTTAAATATAACACGTTTCATGGTTTTTGGAAGCTATTCAAGTATTTGCCTTTAGGTGGTCATAGGCTCATGTTGGTGAGCTGATGATGGAAGGTACAACTCCTTAGCGATTAGGAGTTGGGCAATAATTCTTTAAATATAACACGTTTCATGGTTTTTGGAAGCTATTCCAGTATTTGCCTTAAGGTGGTCATAGGCTCATGTTGGTGAGCTGATGATGGAAGGTACAACTCCTTAACGATTAGGAGTTAGAGGATAATTCTTTAAATACAACATATTTCATGTTTTTTTAAGCTATTCGAGTATTTGCCTTTAGGTGGTCATAGGCTCATGTTGGTGAGCTGATGATGGAAGGTACAACTCCTTAGCGATTAGGAGTTGGGGGATAATTCTCACTAAGCGGAATTCTAACTCAAGTCATTAAAAGCCCCCGCCTACGGGGTCGGGCTTCTAACACTCTCGTTAGTAATACCGTACTTACCTCCCTAGATGCACAATGTACTTTTACTGAACCTATTTTATATTTATACTATACTAAAAAGCAAAAAATAAAATATTTTAAAAATAAAAATTAAACCGCCTTCAAAAATACGCTAGAACTAATAAAATATTTTAAAAATAAAAATAAAACCGCCTTCAAAAATTCACTCGAACTAAAAAGTAAAAAAAAATTTTGGTTCCTACTACTTAGGATTTCCTACCAAAACCTTTAAACCTTTTACCCTATTCATTGAAATAAAATATTATGGCTAGGTACCCTACAGATTTCTTAGAAGTCGGTGCCAAGCCAAATACGTTCATATTAGGTATATATTAGATAGAGCTTTGTAACTTACTGTCATTGTCACTCAGATTATGCTTTTATCAACAGAATGATCTGCCTCAATCATTTTGATGAAAGCATAACCGGAGTGACAGTAAGTTACAAAGCTCTATCAAATACATATAAGTACTAGCGAAGTGAACATATTTGGCTTGGCACCGACTTCTAAGAAATCTGTAGGGTACCTAGCCATAATATTTTATTTCAATGAATAGGGTAAAAGGTTTAAAGGTTTTGGTAGGAAATCCTAAGTAGTAGGAACCAAAATTTTTTTTTACTTTTTAGTTCGAGTGAATTTTTGAAGGCGGTTTTATTTTTATTTTTAAAATATTTAATTTTTTGCTTTTTAGTAGTGTAAATATAAAATCGTTATTTAGTATGCTCTAAATACTTATAATTAGAATGTACTGCACTGTAGTAGGCCATAAAACCTGAACTGGCGAACTTATATGAATACAACAACAATGTCAAAGGTAACAGCCTTAGCATGCCTATATTATTTAAATAATCACTAACCGCTAACCAACATGACAACTACTAAGCAAACACTTGAATAGATCTCGAAAATGTAGGACATTTGTTATATTCAAAGAATGATCCTCCAACCCCTAATCGTTAAGGAGTTATTCCTTTGATCATCAGCTCACCAACATGAGACTATGACCACCTAAAGGCAAATACTCTAATAGCTTCCAAAATACATGAAATATGTTATATTTAAAGAATTACTCCTTAACTCCTAATCTCTAAGGAGTTGTACCTATACCTACCTTACATCATCAGCTCACCAATATGAAAGGATGAACCACCTAAAGGCAAATACTCAAACAGCTTCGAAAATACACGAAATATGTTATATTTAAAGAATGATCCTCCAACTCCTAATTGTTAAGGAGTTGTACCTTCCATCATCAGATCACCAACTTAAGATGTTCATGACTAGATGAAAATACTTGATTAGTCTTCGAAAATCAATGAAAAATGTCATGTGTGCCTACAACATTTGAAGAGTTCCCTCGATTTCTCCAGCATCCCATCATCAGATCTGGATTCGGTGACAATGGGACCAACTAGAAGGTATACCCTTTCAAACAAAAAAAGAATTTTTCAAATCGGCCCACGCGTCTTCGAGTAATCGGGGAACATACATTAAAAAAAAAAAAGATTTCGACGAATTGTAAACCTCCTCCTTTTTTAAGTCGGTTAAAAAGTGCAAAATAATTTTGGTTCCTACCACTTAGGATTTCCTACCCAAACCTTTAAACCTTTTACCCTATTCATTGAAATAAAATATGATTCCTAGGTACCCCACTGATCTCAGTGAAGTCGGTGCCAAGACACAGAACAACAACAACTAAATAATATTACGTATACACTTCATAATATTAATAATATTTTGATTTAATTTATAATATTTTGAAGAGTATTTCTTAACCCTAAAATAATAACTAACCCTAAAATATGAGTGTGATGTAGCCTGTGGACGTATTTGTCTTGGCACCGACTTCACTGAGATCAGTGGGGTACCTAGGAATCATATTTTATTTCAATGAATAGGGTAAAAGGTTTAAAGGTTTGGGTAGGAAATCCTAAGTGGTAGGAACCAAAATTATTTTGCACTTTTTAGTTCCAGCGTATTTTTGAAGGCGGTTTAATTTTTATTTTTAAAATATTTTATTTCAATGAATAGGGTAAAAGTTTAAAGGTTTGGGTAGGAAATCTTAAGAAGTAGGAACTAATAGTACATTGTGCATCAAGGGAGGTAAGTACGGAATTACTAACGAGAGTGTTAGAAGCCCGACGCCGTTAGGCGGAGGGCTTTTATGACTCGAGTTAGTATTCCGCTTGCCGACCGTGATGCATACAATGTTTTTCATCACACTTGCCGACAAAAAAATAAGTTTTAATACATAATATTATTAAATGACGTACTGACATTTCTATTACTCCCTAGGGAATTTCACTTTTCTATTACTCCCGCTACGCGCGTAAGCAATGGCGCGCTTAGACAGCAAGTGTGATGAAAAATTATTTTTTACTTTTTAGTTCGGGCGAAGTTTTGAAGGCGGTTTAATTTTTATTATAAAATATTTTATTTTTTGCTTTTTAGTAGTGTAAAATCGTTACTTAGTATGCTCTAAATACTTATAATTAGAATGTACTGCACTGTAATAGGCTTGAAAACCTGAACCGGATAACTTAAAAAATATTCAAAGAATTATCATAAGCAGGTATGAATAATTTCAAATATTATAGGTAACAGCCTTAGCGTGCCTATATTATTTAAAGAATCACTAACCGCTAGCCAACATGTCATAACTACCTACTAAGCAAACACTTGAATAGATCTCGAAAATGTATGACAGTTGTTATATTTAAAGAATTATCCTCCAACTCCTAATCGTTAAGGAGTTATACCTTTCGTCATCAGCTCACCAACATGAGACTATGACCACCTAAAGGCAAATACTCGAATAGCTTCCAAAATACATGAACTATGTTATATTTAAAGAATTATCCCCCAACTCCTAATCTCTAAGGAGTTGTACCTTCCATCATCAGCTCACCGACATAAAAGGATGATCACCTAAACGCTCGAATAGCTTCCAAAATACATGAAATATGTTATGTTTAAAGAATTATCCCCCAACTCCTAATCTCTAAGGAGTTGTACCTTTCATCATCAGCTCACCATCATGAAAGGATGACCACCTAAAGGCAAATACTCAAATAGCTTCTAACATACACGACATATGTTATACTTAAAGAATTATCCCTCAACTCCTAATTGCTAAGGAGTTGTACCTTCCATCATCAGATCACCAACTTATAACGTTCATGACTAGACGCAAATACTTGATTAGTCTTTGAAAATAAATGAAAAATGTCATATGTGCCTACAACATTTGAAGATTTCCCTCGATTTCTCCAGGATCCCATCATCAGATCTCAAATCGGTGACAATGGGACCAACTAGAAGGTATACCCTTTTAAACAAAAAAAGAATTTTTCAAATTGGTCCACGCGTCTTCGAGTAATCGGGGAACATACATAAAAAAAAAAAAGATTTCGACGAATTGTAAACCTCCTCCTTTTTGAAGTCGGTTAAAAATGATAAAAAGACATCCTCGTTTTTGAGAAATGTGTTAGACCTTTTTAGAGTAGTTTTTGAAAATATATTGTTTTATTTACTTATTTTGCCTCACAGGTGTGATGAAAAACATTGTGTGTGCCACGGGCGGTACAAGAATTATGAACTCGTGTGAAGTAAAGCCCGCGCCTTCGGCTTGGGCTTTACTTTCACACTCGTTCACAATTTCTTATTTACCGCCCTTAATACACAATGTACTATTACAGTCAAGTGCAAAAATAAGTATCGAAAGAATCCGTTCATAAATATGTTACGACGTTCTTATTACACAGAATTAGAGTGCACTGGGACATATTTTTGAACGTTTTTGTATACCCCTTATTTTGTCTTCGACTGTACATCACTTACACAAAGGGTGGTTCCAATTGGTTGACTATACATTACAGACAAACATTAACCCCCTTATTCATGAACGTTAGTTAACTTAACAAGCCGCTAATAATTGTTTGTCCCTTTTGCTCTTATGGACACATTGTTAAGACCGAAAGGGACAATCAATTATTAGCGGCTTGTTAATAAAGTTAACAAACGTTTATGAATAAATTGCATAGCACATTGCAACTAAATAAAAACAAAATAGCGAATATACATTTCAAAACTAGCAACATCCATCACTTTCAAGCATAAATTTTGACTTAAATAGATAAATAAATGTGAGCATAATATTATACAAAACCGGCAAAGAGCATGTCGGGCCATGGTCAGTGTAGGGTTCCGTAGTTATTCAAAAACGGCTCAGCCGATTATGTTCGAAATACTTTTATTTTAATTAAACAATTTTTTTTAAGTTAATTAAGTTTACTTTTAAGATCTAGTTTTTTACTTTAATATTGTATTTAAGTTAATTTATAATGTAATTTTTAACATTTCAATTATTAACTTTCTAATATATATTATAATGCTATAGAGCAAAGTGTAATTAAAATATTAATGGTTTTTTTAGCGTTCCGTACTCAAAATGGCAAAAACGGAACCCTTATAGATTCGCCATGTCCGTCTGTATTTTTTGGATCTACGGATCAAAAGTAAATAAATGTGAGCATAATATTATACAAAACCGGCAAAGAGCATGTCGGGCCATGGTCAGTGTAGGGTTCCGTAGTTATTCAAAAACGGCTCAGCCGATTATGTTCGAAATACTTTTATTTTAATTAAAGTATTAATGGTTTTTTTAGCGTTCCGTACTCAAAATGGCAAAAACGGAACCCTTATAGATTCGCCATGTCCGTCTGTATTTTTTGGACCTACGGATCAAAAGTTAGAGGGGGGGACATTTTTTTTTCTTCTGGAGCGATTATCTCCAAAAATATTGACTTTAGACAAAAACTTGCTCTTAAGACCCTTTTTATTGTACCACTTGTTGGCATGATTAATATGTATACCTGTACCAAATTCCAGATTTAACGGCCACTGAGCTATGCTGCGGACAAACGTACAGGCGGACAAGGCGAAACTATAAGGGTTCCGTTTTTGCCATTTTGGCTACGGAACCGCAAAAACAGTTTATCAACTTTTTTTAGAGTACTTTCCCTTCATGTCCCACAATCTTGGCACGCCCGGTATAATTTATTTGTTTTAATATAAATAATAGGCCGCTTAAAAGCAAATAGTAAAAAATATACGTACATGTACATAAATATTACAGTTTATAACGCCATTACCGCAATTGTTTATAAGCATCTAACAAAGCGTTTAGTTCTACGTGTTATAAATACATTAGGAAAATCGTATGAAAAATCTGGTCAAGGAAGGAAGCTGAGATATGGGTTATACTTACTGGCCCAGACTCGTACGTAGTGCGACGAAGTATACAAATAAATTGAAACAATTACGGTATTTTAGGTTCATTTTATTACAGAATTTAGAATCCTGGCCTCGAAATAAACAGAATAAGTAAATATAAATATTTATTTCTATAATATTGTACATCTCTCTTTACGGTTGTATATACCGATATAATGAATAAGTAAAACTACAACTATATATATAATCATTATAATCAATGTGCGTCTATGAATATAATCAAAAGTATCAATACTAACAATGATCCATCCATACATCCTCAAAACTTCGCAGAGCAAATATCCTTAGTAATCAATAAACAATCACATACAGTTTATCATTATCACATATCTAATAGTACCTACGGGAGGCTTTCCTGCAACTCGAGTGGAGCCCGAAGCGCGACGTCTCGGCGGCGTTCGACGTACCTGCATCAAACTTAGCGTTAGTGGAGGTAGATTATTAGGCGATTCAAAGCGACGCGATTCGGTGCGACGGCGTTGTCCTACGTGCACTCGTGCAATGAACAAAACGACACACTATTCGAGCGTCGCGCGAAAATATCAAACTGATTGCGTTCGCATCGCGTCGTCCGTACGTCGCGCCGGGGTTGGTCACGTAGGACACTTATTAGCTGGCGGCTGTCTCTGCGTTAGATCTATAGGCACTGGTTCTAACGAGAGCGAGATGAAGGATAGAAACTGTCAAACGGTAGTTCAGTAAAGATTAAAAGAGAGCGAGCGGGTATAGTTCATCAGCACATAGCAACTCATGTCATTCTGACATGTTGTCAATAGAGTCGAGAATACATGCACACCATCTAATTTAGAGAGGCTGTATTTTTAAACCCTTAAATGCATAGTGATGTATATATCCGTCATGTATTCTCGACTCTATTGACAACATGTCAGAATTCGAATTTAAATAAATCTTTGTCAAGGTCAATGGGTCAAGGTTTGTAAGGGTTAAGGTTCCGTAATAAACTACGAACTCTTATTATAGTTTCGGCATGTCAATTTGCAATTTGGTATTATCGACATATTAATCACGCCGACTTTACTACTAGGGGAGATACCTAAAAAGATTTTTTTTTTCTACCATTTTTTCGGCGTGACTTATATTTATATCTATACCAAATTGCAAATTTCTAATACAAGCGGCCAAATAGCTATGCTGCGGACAGACAGACGAACAAGGCAAACCTATAAATAAGGGGTCCTTGTTTACTACGGAACCCTAAAAAAGAGGGGATTCTCAAAGATTCAGAGGAGGTTCTTTGTGTATGATGTTACTCGATATCTCCGAGAATCGTGAACCAATTCTCTTTTTTTTCATGTATAACCCGAGATGTCCCCGTTGGCACGATGAGGCGAGATCCGATGATGGGATTTTCGAGAAATCGCTCGATTTAATTAATTTTGATTATTATTAATAAGTAGTAGTTACCATGATGGCGTCAAAGATGTACTGCCACAGTGAGGCTTAGGAGACACAGCATCTGCGCCCAATATGGAGGTATATTCTCAGAGCCCGAAGATCAACCAAATTTCGGCGAGGTCCTGTAACAACAATACGGCAATGATTACTGTCATAAACTCATAATTATTTTATCACAAACTTATGAAAAAAATCATAAAGGCTTATAGATTTCATTTCATTTATTTGCAATCATGGTACATGAGATTCTACAGTTGGGAACTTGGGAGTAGGACACATGAACCCTGCAAGGGCATCGCAAAAAAAAAATATTTCTTTAAAATAAAACTATTTGGGCATAATCGGCTCGGCCGTTAAGGTGCGTTTATAACCAAAAGAGCATTCGCTGTTCTAGCGTCCGTTCTACGAAATCAACCAATCAAGTTTTGTGTACCGATCGAATTTCGTAGAGTGCGAGGTTAGAACAGCGAATGCTCTTTTAGTTTGAACGTACCTTAATTGAATAACTACACGGAACCCTACACTGAGCATGGCTCGACATGCTCTTGGCCGGCTTTTTCTTTTATTTTGCTGTAATCCTAGTGTGTAGTAACTATTTCGATCCCAGTCCCAGCCAGTGGAATCAGCCCAGCCGTTTTTGAATAACTACGGAACCCTACACTGAGCATGCTCTTGGCCGGTTTTATTTCGTTTTCAACTGGTGCACGGAATTGACTAGAGATTGCGCCACTAGCAGCGGACGGCTCGTAAAACTTTACTGCATTAGTGCGAGCAGCAGCCGCGCTGGCGCTGTAGACATACAGAGAACTCCTAAATTAATCATCATATCATCATCAGCCTATGTTAGTCCACTGCTGGACGTAGGCCTCTCCTATTAAATATGCATTAGGAGGTAAATGCCCATAATCGCCACGCTGGGCAAGCGGATTGGCGATCGCAGTAATGTGTCAGTCAGTGGGCAGTAATGTGTCCACTATGATGACGCTGCTGCCCATCATCAATCTTGTATTTAGAATGGTCCGTGACACTTCAATCCCTTAGTAGACTCTTACGACACCCGCAGGAGTTGGGGTGGTGACAAATGTATTCTTACTGCCGTCACCACACGGCAATACATCTTTAAAAAACTATGTAAATCTTGGCTTCTGTCACAACAAAAGTTATCTTGTAACTGGTCACCTGTAAAGGTACCCAAGAAACCCTCGTGATAGTGGTCAGATATTAAATACAAAATTTGTACATGTTAGCTTTCTTGAGTTACCCGTAACTTGTAAACTTGTAATATTTTTATATTTCTGCCCTTACGACAATAGTTATTTATTATACAAGGGGGCAAAGTTGTTGTTTAACTGTCGTGCCAATATTGAGACCTGAGCTAGCGAAAGATTCCAAAATTGAGCCACGAGCGTAGCGAGTGGTTCAAAAACTGGAATCTTGAGCAATGCGAAGGTCTCAAGGCACGAGAGTTGAACAAACTTTGCCGCCAAGTGTAATACAACTTTTTTCCCCTCACTATCGCGAGGAAATATGACTACAAATCTCATCCAAATGTAAATTAACTTAAAGAAACCATTTAAAACTCAATGTCGAAACGTATCGTAGAATAGAGTTACTTCTGGAAATTAAATATAGCCAATGGCTTACAAAGTCACCCATGAGAACGACCAATTTAACATGTGAGCTCCGATTGCGCATGTTTACTACGGTCATACAGATCCACTTATATTAGGCAGTAGGGGGCTATAGGAATTAGAGCAATGTCAAATTACTTTATTCACAAGAGTGTAAAAAGCGTTTTTACCCGCTCGTATTAAACGATAAACGAACGCTTTACGAGCTAGTGAGGGGAAAAAATTAATTTTTTTTATTTAATACATTTCGAGTTGTCTTTGTCACGCTAAAGATACCTATTGTTACGCCGGTGGCATGATAAAAACTACAAATATGATTTTAGACACGTTAGAAGCGTTTTCAGCAGGCTGAAATGCGTTTTCAGGCCGTTTCAGAAGGTTCTCTTTCACATACTACAAAATCAAATGTTCACCCCAGATACCGTCGTTTTCAGGCGCCTGAAAAATGTTTTCAGGCCGTTTCAGGATACCCTCTATCCGATGGCGCAATAACCTGAAAACCCGTTTTCAGGCGTTTTCAGGACCCCTTTCGGGCCTCTCAAGTACAAATCGGTATATAGCTGACTTTCCCATAGGACTGAAAGAGAAAGCACTATTAGATAGAGACAGCACGAGAGAATGTTCTGGAAGGATGTCAAAGTCAAAGTCAAATAATTCTTTATTCAAATTGGAATAGCAACAAACTCTTTTGAATCGTCTAGATATGAAAACTACTTCCGGTTCGAACCCTACACCGCTGACCCAAGAAGAACCGGTAAGAATCTTGGCGGGAATATTTTTTTCAAACAATGATGGTACATCTTACAACTAACATGCATTAAAAAAAACATAAAATTGATTTTAAACAAATTGAAATATAATAATAATAACAAGAGATGTAAAGTCTCTAAAAGTCACAACATTTATAAGTAATAATTTATAGAGAAGTAAGGTTTCTCTCCGAATAGGTATATAATAATAACATTATATAATGCACGTTTGGAGATGTACAAGGTCTCCAAGCGTAAATTATCGTAATTGAATGTCATGACTTTAACAAACTAATAATTAAATCCTAAATTACTCCCACGGTGTTTTATCATTCATGTAGTCTTGTGTACTATAATAAGCTTTATCTACAGGAATATCATAATTTCCCTGTTATGTATTCAGAAGCGGTAATGTAATGACCTATATTAAGAGACCGGTGTCTGTGGCTGTATCATAATGTTAACATTAAAGTACAGGCAGAGTACAGTGCATCATAATGTTGACATTAAAGTATCGTCGTCATGATATTAATTTTAACATTATGAAGTCAACTTCTTTTTGTTGTTTTTTTTTCAATAAATATTTATTGTAGGATATCCTTACTCAAATTGAGTGATTTCAACTGATTTGGATTTTTATATTTAGAGGTAATTACTTAGTGGATATCAATGAAAATAAAGGTAAATTGTCATTCTAAACTAATGATATGGATGTAGATAAAGTTATGTATGTGACTGTACATAATTAGGCATTAAACACTCGTGTGATCTTATTATGAAACTCGCCTACGGCTCGTTTCATAAAACCACACTCATGTTTAATGCCTCTTATTATGCGCCAGCCACATAAATAACTATTAGATATAAGTTTACGCTTTACAAAATTCTTAAATTTGTTGACTGAAAATTCAGTAACATTTACTGGAAGTTTATTATAAAATCTTACACAATTACCCATGAATGATTTCCTAATTTTATGGAGCCGAGTGGCGGGTACTGCGAGCTTATGCTTGTTTCTAGTATTAATATTATGTATGTCACAATTTTTCCTAAAATTGATAATATTTTTATGTACATACATAATATTCTCATAGATGTATTGAGAATACAATGTAATTATATTAATAACCTTAAACTTATCTCTAAGTGAGTCTCTAGGGCTCATTTTATATATCGCTCGAATAGCCCTCTTCTGCAGAACAAAAATAGTGTTAGTCTCTGAATTGGCAGCACTGCCCCAAAATAAAATGCCATACGACATAATGCTATGAAAATAACTAAAATATACTAACCGAGCTGTATCGACGTCAGTTAATTGACGGATCTTGCTCACTGCAAAAGCTGCAGAACTCAGTTTATTCGAGAGATTAGATATGTGAGGACCCCACTGAAGCTTAGAGTCTAGTGTTATACCAAGAAAGACTGTACTTTCAACTATTTCCAATTCCTCACCTTTCACAAATATACTAGCCTGTTGATGTTTTACGTTACTTGTAACAAATTTAATACATTTAGTTTTTTTCTCATTCAACATTAAGTTATTCATATTAAACCAGTTTACTACTTTCGAAATAGCATTGTTTACATCATTCCAAGCTTGTTGCTGTCGTTTAACTTTAAAAATAAGTGAGGTGTCGTCAGCAAACAATACTATGTCATGGTGGGTCTCTATGAGATGTGGCAAGTCATTTATGTAGATAAGGAAAAGGAAAGGTCCCAATATAGATCCCTGTGGTACACCCGTGGAGACCAATGACCCCGGCGATCGCTGTCCATTCACATCAACCCTTTGTATTCTACCGCGTAAATAAGATTCCAGTAAAGGCCATAGTCGGATTTTCATAGTAAGTCAGCCTTTAAATCAACCAGACTCTAGTATTTTTTTGTGAGTACCTCTTATGGTGAAGAATATTTCTGCTGAGTATCAACGTCCTATCGGTGACAGTTTTTGACTTTTGATTTTTTTTAGTTTTTTCTTTAATGTGTTGTATCTCAGGATGTATAAAAGCGAATTGCTTCAAATTTTGAAATAATGTTCTTTATTTAGATATGCATCGAATTTAAAAAAATGAATATCGATTGTCGTATAAAAAAAAGAAAAAAAAAGACCAAAAAATTTTTCATATTTTTTTTTGTGTACCTATGAAGTAGTGACACCTCTATTTTCTTTTTCTAATTATAGACCATACATTGGCCTACTAGTTGCCTAAGTATCAAAATTTTCCAAGCGGTACTTCTTACCAAAAATCGGCAATATGTGTGGTCAAGTTCTGCATTCAATCGGTGTTTTTCAATGTAGTATACAAACTCTTCATTTATATTTGAGTTTTCTTATCAGGTTATCTTATTTAAGAGTAAATGCTAATGACAACTTAATGTCATCATGATGCAAGCTGTTTATTTCATTATTAATCGGCCGTTTACCATTTCAACTAGCGTATCTCGATAATATTTAACTGCAATATATTATTTTTAATGAATATCTCATAAATAATATCGAATTACGCTAGTTAAAATAATAAACGGCCGATTAATAATGAAATAAACAGCTTGCATCATGATGACATTAAGTTGTCATTAGCATTTACTCTTAAATAAGATAACCTGATAAGAAAACTCAAATATAAATGAAGAGTTTGTATACTACATTGAAAAACACCGATTGAATGCAGAACTTGACCACACATATTGCCGATTTTTGGTAAGAAGTACCGCTTGGAAAATTTTGATACTTAGGCAACTAGTAGGCCAATGTATGGTCTATAATTAGAAAAAGAAAATAGAGGTGTCACTACTTCATAGGTACACAAAAAAAAATATGAAAAATTTTTTGGTCTTTTTTTTTCTTTTTTTTATACGACAATCGATATTCATTTTTTTAAATTCGATGCATATTTAAATAAAGAACATTATTTCAAAATTTGAAGCAGTTCGCTTTTAAACATCCTGAGATACAACACATTAAAGAAAAAACTAAAAAAAATCATAAGTCAAAAACTGTCACCGATAGGACGTTGATACTCAGCAGAAATATTCTTCACCATAAGAGGTACTCACAAAAAAATACTAGAGTCTGGTTGATTTAAAGGCTGACTTACTATGAAAATCCGACTATGGCCTTTAACGCTGATCCTTTAACTCCATAATGGTCTAGCTTCCTGATCAATGTTTCATGACAAACGCAGTCAAAGGCCTTGGACAAATCACAGAAGATACCTAAAGCATCTCGTGATTCCTCCCAGGCATCAAATATTTGTTTAATTAATTCGACACCAGCGTCGGATGTTGAGCGCCCCCGAGTAAAACCAAATTGCTTGTTATGCATTAAATTGTTTACGTTAAAGTGCTTAATTAATTGCGATAAAACTATTTTTTCAAAGATTTTGCTGAACGTTGGTAGCACAGATACAGGTCTAAAATTAGTGGGGTCAGAAGTGCTACCGGATTTGAATAAAGGAGTTACTTTACTATGTTTCATAAGATCAGGAAACTCACCACAATCAACACATTGATTAAATATTACTACCAATTCAGGTGCTACGATTTCAATAAGGGATTTGACGAAATGAACAGAGACTCCCCAGAGGTCAGAAGTTTTTTTGACATTGATGGATTTAAATGCCTTTATTACATCTGAGATTTGAATATGTTCAAAATTAAAGTCGTTACTACACATAGGGACGTTATCTCTTAATAATATAGTGGCAGCCGAGGGTGATGAATTTAAATCCTTAGTTATGGAGACTGGTATATCGGTGAAAAAGTGCTCAAATTCTGTTGCTACTTCTAAACTTGACTCTATAATTTTGCCATTAATTTTTAATTTAGGATCGTGGAATCTGTGCTTTGATCGACCAGTCTCCGCATTAATCACTTTCCAGGTTGATTTAATGATGTCGGAACTATTTTTAATTTTTTGGGACAAATAATCGCGCTTAGCTTTATTACAATCAATCTTCAATTTCTTAGAATATTGTTTGACGTGTTCTTTAAATTCATCACTCGTATTAAACCGCCGTTCTTCATATAATGCATACAGTGCTCGTCTACGTTCATACAAGTCCGCAGTTGCCCACTCACTAAAAGCAGATGCACCACCAACCACAATTTTTTTGGAAGTGAATATTTTGTTGTAATGTTTCATAAAAATGTGAAAGAATGAATTATACATGTCATTGGAGTTAATGTTGGAAGACAGAGTAGGTAGCGTCTGCACTAAACTTTCTTTCATTCGTTCAACACGGCTTGTGGTTACTGGCACAAAAGTAATTTGTTTTCTAATGTTATTTTTCCTGATGGTCTCAAACGTTATTAATTGACCTAAATGATCTGACTCTAAATTACTGATTACTTTTTTATTAACAGGAAAAATATCAGTAAAAATGTTATCAATACAAGTCGCACTAGTTGCACTGATACGAGTAGGCTCCATAAAAATGTGGTTGAGTTTAGAAGACTTAAATAGATTCAACAATCTTGTACTTGTTGTTGAATTTTCTAAAAGGTTTACATTAAAGTCGCCGCATATAAGTAACTTCTTACCGCAAACTGATATTTTATGAAGCACAGATTCCATTACACTTTCAAATTGCTCAAAATTACTTAAAGGCGGCCTGTACACACATACAACAATAAATTTATCTAATTCAATAGCACTCAATTCTATAGTCCGTTCAACAGACAGAGAAACAATGTCCTTACGTTCCTTAAATTTTAATTGTTTATTTAAAATAATTAATGACCCACCATGTATGGAACTAAGTCTGTTAAACGAACTAGCCACCTGGTGATTATTAAACTGAGGCACCACTTCATTACTTTTTAACCAATGTTCAGTTATACATAGAATATCAATATTAAATTCATTTAAAAAAAGTTCAATCTGCAAATCTTTTCCTCTAATACACTGAATATTTTGATGAACCAGGTGGATGAGTTTTCTATTATTATTACAATTTTCAATTAATTTATTAGAGACTAATTTGCCAGAGATATGGCACTCTTTTGTCTTATCATTTAATTTAAATTATTGGTTAAAATTGGAACCAATTCCGAGTTCATAATTGATTGCTCAATAGGAGCACAGTTATTTGCCAAATTTTTGGCAGATATATCAAAACAATAGGATAGCGACAGAGCTATTTGTCTCTTACAATAATTAGAAAGGTAAAACTTACCTTTAGTCATAGAAACAATAGGAAAATAATACTTATTCTTATTAACATAATTGTTAATGTCAATTAGCCTAAACTTATTACTATAATTATATGTACACAGCTTATACATGGTCAGATTTAAATTATATCTAGTATCATTTTCTGTCTTTGACATTTCATTACAGTATGGAAATGTAAACATGATAATCTCTTTAACTTTAAGAGTATTTAATTTTTCAAAGAATTTCATTAGTCTATTTTTGTTCAAAACTCCTCGGCTCCCTACAAGAATGAGCAGGGTACTTTGTAAATTTAAATTACTGTCATCTAAAATTTGACGCAAAATATCATTCAAAGAAGCTGAAGGCAAACAATTGTTGAAAATGCGGGGTCCCTTTAAATACCTGTTCAAAAATGAGCCCATGTTTCTTCCAAATTCATCACAATACATAACTACATTATGTTCATTATGTTCAGATATATGTAATTGTGTATTGTAGATAGAATTATTACTACTTACATCTAATGGTAAACTGGTACACAGATCAGGTTTAATTAAACTCATTGACAAGCGACCACTCTGTTGTTTACACAAACATGACTGGCCGAGTGTGAATATCAAATCATTCATTGCCAAAGTATATTCATTTATCACTTTCTTGGAACTATTATTCAAATTTTCTAATGATTTTATTGAATCCTCTAAACTTTCAATTTTTGATTTTAGCAACTGTGTATCAGTTTCATATTGTAATTTACTACTTAATAATAGAGCAGAATATGCATTTAACCTATCCACTAAATTCACATTAATTTGGCAAAATTGCAATTTTTTGAAAAACAAATTATTTTGTTTTGTTAACTTATTATTTCTTTCTATTATTTTCTTAATCTTAATATATTTCTTTACTTTCTTACGACTACACTTCACTATCCTAGGAGTTGGGGAATCAGCTGCAGTAGTAGTAATTAACTTTGGGTCGGGCTCGACCAGTTCTTCGAACAGACTGTGTGTGTGGGCCGCTGAGATATTGTTCTGGGCCTCTTGTAGCACGTTGATTTGTTCATGGGCGTCATGCAGAGCTCTCTTCAATGAGCTGATATCATTCAAGGCTTGCTCATATGTAGCCGAGCACTCAGTAAACTTGTCCACTGTCTCTTGTAGCTGTACCCGCTGTGAGTTTACATCATTATAAGCTATTTCTAGAGTACATAGCTCTTTCTTAAACTTATCTTTACTATCAAGGGCTGACAACAATTCCCTCTCACACTCTTCCCTTTCATTGAGCAATTGAGTATTCAACTCCTTGCATGTTTTCAATTCAATCAAGGTAAGCTGGAGCTTGTCTAAAGTTTCCTGCTGGCGAGCTGCAGCGGCTGTGGCTCTGCGAGTCAGCATTATTATTATTTATTAGGAAAAAACAACTTGAAAGGAAAAACAAGACAAGGAATCGCCTACTCAAGCCGAGTGATAGCTACTTACAGTATACACATGAAATAATGACGTATCACTTTGCCTTTATGAATTCGCAATGAAGTAGTAGTAGTAGTAGTAGTAAAACACTTTATTGCACAAAAACACAGGAAACAAAAAAAACAGTATGAATATTACACAGATTTGTACAAAGTTCTCTTATTTTACTAAATTAAAACGAAATTGGCGTAAATTACCGAGTAAAATAAAGAGATAAGACAAAAAAAACTAACACAGATTTCAAATTTATAACCTGTGACGGTTACAAATTCGAGTTAATGCAAGACACTAGCAAACGTCACTAAACCACTTCACTTTTTATATTTACATTAAATATACGACTTAAACTATTAAATTCACACTTAAAGGGCTTAATTTAACATTAATTATGATTTAATTTAACATTAATAATTATAAGGGACCCGGCAAAATCAGCTAGTTAAGTATAGTCTTAGGTTCGATAGATAATTAGATGTGAACGAGACAGCTATAGAGAGAACATTCTCGACGGGTGTGAAAGAGAAACCTGTAGAAAGAGACAGCGATACCCTAGAATGTTCGCGCACGGGCCCTACCGACCGACCTGACTCGGGAACTTTCTAGAATCGAATTATCTCGTACTTTGTAGATTTGAGTGGCTTGTATAAAAGCCCAGTATGACCCGGCCGAAGGAGTAGTTTCATTCGAGACAGCGAAGAGATAACATTAAGAGCGAAGACTGCGATTCTAACGGCGAGTTTGAGAGTGTAAAAGTGAAACAGTGTGACGTGTTAAGTGTGTGATCAGTGTTTTAGTTTGGTGTTTGTTCTTTTAATTAGTAATTAAAGTCTCAGTTTTAATTAGTGGCTTATTTATACATTTTCTATAGAAAACCCACCCCACAAACGTAACATTTGGTGTCAGAAGTGGGATAGAAAATGGGTATAACGCCACGTGACAACGAGACCGAGCCAAAAGGAGTTGTGACCCGGAGCCAAACTGCACGTGAGGAACCTGCAGCGCATGAGGATATTGCAGTACGTGAAGAGCCTCCAGCATGTCAGGATACTGCATCCAAGCCCGGTCCGTCTGGTTTGCAGGCTAAGAGTACTCAAGACGTAGACCTCAGAACTATTCTGATTCTCCTGAAGGAGCAGTCGCGCAAACAAGATGAACAGTCGCGCAAACAAGATGAACAGTCGCGGAAACAAGAAGAACAGTCACGGAAACAAGAAGAACAGTCGCGGAAACAAGAGGAACAGTCGAAATTGATTCTTCAAGAGTTGCACAAGGCTGCTACTGAATGGAAGCAAGAAATGTACGAAGTCCAAGGGAAGCTCAGTGACATGGAGAACAAGATTCATGTTGTAGAGGAAGCGGTTGAGCGTCGCCTCCAGAAGCTTGAATTAAAAGTAGCTAGTGGCATCAGTCCCTGCACACCTGAGATATCTGTGCCGGGAGGTGGAAAATTTAAGGCACCTCCTTTTGATGGAACATCTTCGTGGGCGGCGTACAAGCTACAGTTTGAATCCGTGTCCAAAGCAAACGGTTGGAGTAAGGAGCAAGCGATGACGGCTCTGACGCTGGCACTTCGTGACGAGGCTCTTACAATTCTAGAAGCTCTTGGAAAAGAGCAAACTTACGACCGGCTTCTAGAAGCATTAGAAGCCCGTTACGGAGACAGTCATCTAGAACATGTCTACCGAGCTCAACTGAAAGACAGAACGCAGGGACGTAATGAGACATTGCAACAATGGGCCCTGGAAATTGAAAAGCTGGTCAGAAAGGCATACCAACGTTCAGCTGACTCTTGGATAAAAACCATGCTGGTGCAGGCATTTGTTGATGGGATCCGAGATTTGGAAGTAAGGGCGGCAGTACGACTAGGGCACCACGAAAGCCTTAAGGATGCCGTAGCTCATGCCCTAGAAGTTGAAGCTGTACGCCAAGATCCATCAAGATCCTATAAGCTACGTGAGGTATCTGCTAGGGAGCCGATTGCACCACGTCGGGAGTTTAGGCCACGATGTTACCATTGTGGAGAACGTGGCCATATACAAACTAGTTGCCCGAAAAGAAGTAGCAGGAGAGAACGAGATGAATCCCCCGTGACCAGGAATAAGGGCTCTGTACGACCAGAGCCGCAGCAGGGAAACGAGTAAGAGCCAGGACTAAGGGACGAGTGCTGGCTGATGGTCGAAATGTCCCAGTAGTGATCTCACAAGTCAACGACGGGAATAGTCTGGTCGTCAAGGGAGAAATGGGTGGAATACCATGTAACCTTACTATCGACACCGGAGCTTCTCGGAAGCCTTGCCCTGATGGCTGCAAGCATTGTCTTAGACAAGAGGGCAAGGAATGCTTGAGGACGTTGCGAACAGACACAGTTAGTGAGACATGGAGCGATGAATCCATGCAACGTGCACAAAAAGAAGACCCCGACATAAAGCCCATTTTTGACTGGGTTAATGCAGGAGTACCTAAACCAAAATGGTGTGAAGTAGCTCCGATGGGGACAGTTACAAAAAGCTACTGGGCGCAATGGGATAGTTTGGTCATACATAATGGCGTATTATGCAGGAAATGGGAGTCAGCGAATGGGAAAGATGTCCACCTACAAATTGTTGTCCCAAGGAAAAATATTTTAAAATAAAAATTAAACCGCCTTCAAAAATTCGCCCGAACTAAAAAGTAAAAAATAACTTTAGTTCCTACCTCTTAGGATTTCCTACCCAAACCTTTAAACCTTTTACCCTATTCATTGAAATAAAATAGTATGGCTAGGTATCCTACAGATTTCTTAGAAGTCGGTGCCAAGCAAAATACGCTCATAGGTATATATTAGATAGAGCTTTGTATCTTACTGTCAGTCCGATTATGCTTTTATCAACAGAATGGTCTTGCCTCAGTCATTTTGATGAAAGCATAACCGGAGTGACAGTAAGTTACAAACCTCTACCAAATACATATACTCGCGAAGTGAACATATTTTTCTTGGCACCGACTTCTAAGAAATCTGTAGGATACCTAGCCATACTATTTTATTTCAATGAATAGGGTAAAAGGTTTAAAGGTTTGGGTAGGAAATCCTAAGAGGTAGGAACTAAAGTTATTTTTTACTTTTTAGTTCGGGCGAATTTTTGAAGGCGGTTTAATTTTTATTTTAAAATATTTTATTTTTTGCTTTTTAGTAGTTTAATTTATATAAAATCGTTATTTAGTATGCTCTAACTACTTGTAATTAGAATGTACTGCACTGTAGTAGGCCAGAAAACCTGAACTGGCTAACTTACCTACCTATAGGAATATACAACCAACTGTCTGTGCGATATTCAAAGAATTATCCCATTATCAAGGAGTTAAACATTGTATCATCAGCAGGTATGAGTCATTTCAAAGATTATAGGCCTTAGCATGCTTATATTATTTAAAGAATCACTAACCGCTAACCAACATGTCATAACTACTAAGCAAACACTTGAATAGATCTCGAAAATGAATGACAGTTGTTAAATTCAAAGAATTATCCTCCAACTCCTAATCGTTAAGGAGTTATACCTTTCATCATCAGCTCACCAATATGAGACTATGGACCACCTAAAGGCAAATACTCGAATAGCTTCCAAAATACATGAAATATGATATATTTAAAGAATTATCCCCCAACTCCTAATCTCTAAAGAGTTGTACCTTCCATCATCAGCTCATCAACATGAAAGGATGACCACCTAAAGGCAAATACTCAAATAGCTTCCAAAATACAAGAAATATGTTATATTTAAAGAATTATCCCCCAACTCCTAATTGCTAAGGAGTTGTACCTTCCATCATCAGATCACCAACTTAAGACGTTCATGACTAGATGCAAATACTTCATTAGTCTTCGAAAATAAATGAAAAAGTCATGTGTGCCTACAACATTTGAAGAGTTCCCTCGATTTCTCCAGGATCCCATCATCAGATCGGGATTTGGTGACAATGGGACCAACTAGAAGGTATACCCTTTCAAACAAAAAAAGAATTTTTCAAATCGGTCCACGCGTCTTCGAGTAATCGGGGAACATACATAAAAAAAAAAGATTTCGACGAATTGTTAACCTCCTCCTTTTTGAAGTCGGTTAAAAAGAGTGAAAGATGTTTTAGAAAGCTACCACAACGGTACTTATGGTGGACACCTTGGAGTTAAAAGGACTTTAATGAAAATTCGACAACGATTTTATTGGATCCACTGCCGCGAGGATGTCGATGATTGGTGTAGAAAGTGTGTAAGCTGTGCATCAGTTAAAGGACCGCATACCCGAAGCAGAGGGGCGCTCAAGATCTACAATGTTGGAGCACCTTGGGAAAGGATTGCGTTAGATGTCGCAGGCCCGTTCCCTACATCAGACTCTGGAAATAAGTACATTCTTGTTGTGATGGACTATTTCACCAAGTGGCCTGAAGTTTTTGCTATTCCCAATCAGGAAGCAGTCACAATAGCGGAAAAGTTAGTCAATGAAGTAATTTGCCGTTTTGGAGTACCCCTGGAGATACACAGCGATCAAGGCAGGAACTTTGAATCTGCGGTATTCCAAGAGACCCGTCGAATCATGGGATTGCATAAGACAAGAACTACGTCATATCATCCTCAGTCCGATGGAATGGTTGAGAGATTCAATCAGACCCTGGAGAGACATCTTGCCAAGGTAGTCGAAAGTCACCAAAAAGATTGGGACCGGCATATCCCTCTCTTTTTGATGTCATACAGGTCCGCCACCCATGAAAGCACTGCAGTTACTCCCGCATATGCCAATTTCGGAAGAGAGCTTCGTTTACCTGCTGACCTCTTAACAGGACGACCACCAGATGCTCCGAGGTCTATAACAGAGTATGTGTGCGATCTAAGAGACCGGATGGATGACGTTTATAGTCTAGTTCGCGAGCACGGGCTTCAAGCTAGCACGAGGATGAAGACCAGGTATGACAGGAAGTCCAACCAAATTGGGTACGAGGAAGGCTCATTGGTGTGGCTACATAACCCTATGAGAAAGAAAGGGAAGTCTCCGAAGCTGTCCCCGAATTGGGAAGGGCCGTACAGAGTGGTTACGAAGATCAATGACGTTACATATCGGATTCGGAGGAATTTACGAAGCCCATGCAAGATTGTTCACGTTGACCGGCTCGCAAAATACCACGGAAATAATGATGCTCGGGACGAGCATGTCTTAGGAGGGGGTAGTGTTACGCCGGTGGCATGATAAAAACTACAAATATGATTTTAGACACGTTAGAAGCGTTTTCAGCAGGCTGAAATGCGTTTTCAGGCCGTTTCAGAAGGTCCTCTTTCACATACTACAAAATCAAATGTTCACCCCAGATACCGTCGTTTTCAGGCGCCTGAAACATGTTTTCAGGCCGTTTCAGGATACCCTCTATCCGATGGCGCAATAACCTGAAAACCCGTTTTCAGGCGTTTTCAGGACCCCTTTCGGGCCTCTCAAGTACAAATCGGTATATAGCTAAATTTCCCATAGGACTGAAAGAGAAAGCACTATTAGATAGAGACAGCACGAGAGAATGTTCTGGAAGGATGTGAACGAGACAGCTATAGAGAGAACATTCTCGACGGGTGTGAAAGAGAAACCTGTAGAAAGAGACAGCGATACCCTAGAATGTTCGCGCACGGGCCCTACCGACCGACCTGACTCGGGAACTTTCTAGAATCGAATTATCTCGTACTTTGTAGATTTGAGTGGCTTGTATAAAAGCCCAGTATGACCCGGCCGAAGGAGTAGTTTCAATCGAGACAGCGAAGAGATAAACATTAAGAGCGAAGACTGCGATTCTAACGGCGAGTTTGAGAGTGTAAAAGTGAAACAGTGTGACGTGTTAAGTGTGTGATCAGTGTTTTAGTTTGGTGTTTGTTCTTTTAATTAGTAATTAAAGTCTCAGTTTTAATTAGTGGCTTATTTATACATTTTCTATAGAAAACCCACCCCACAAACGTAACACTATCAATCGTGTGACAGTGGCGGCTTGAAATTTATGAATTTCGCGGTAGACCTGCAGACAGCTTACAAGAGATTTCTATATTTATTCTGGTTAGATTGAAAATAGCCAGTAAAGTAATACCCGTCGGGTACAGTCGGCATCACATCAGATATGTCGGAGCTCCTTGGAGTGCTCAAAAATATCTGGACATGCAATGCAATCTCACGCCATAGCAATAGAGGCCTGCTTAGATATTTGTGACCACCCCGGCCACTCTTTTACATCTGATGGCGATTGCCCCTCGAGTAATAGCAATTTACCTCTCTTTCGTACTTTTAAGTTCGTACGTTAGTGTGATAGGGACTATAGGGAGGCAACATGTCGATCCTACTTGGCGATAGCCCTCTTGATCGGCTATAAGCCGAAAACACAGCACTGTCGTGATGGCTTTCAGAGTATGTTGAAGTTCATACTTTATAAAATTAACTGCCAACACAATGTTAACATATGAAATACGACGAAACATTAAAGATTAACTTACATGCGACTTCAGCCAAATACGGTACACTACACACACGCCAGAAGAACCAAAAACATTTATCGCGACGTCCTAACAACTTAAAATAATTTCAATCGCTTTAGTAAAAGTATTAGATTTAAAAAAATGATCGCTTGGAGTAAAACTATCAGACTAAAAGCTTAGTAAGTTAAAAACTTCGCGTGAACCGGGGACACTGCAACACAGCTATACACACAACCGCTTGGCAAGACGCACGAAGGAAGACTGATTCGGTGCGATTCGGCTGACAATTCGCTCGGCTCGGTCAGAGGTCCTAAGGTTAAGAGGTGTTGCTTCTCTTTCGGACGTGTAAATTTATACGTAAGCGTGACAGGGAAGCAACTCGTCAAACGAAGTTAGCGGTAGGTCTTCACATTGAGCTCGCTTCGGGCACTTCGGTCGTGCTCGGTTCAGACCTACAACCGCGAAAATCTAAATTCGTAAATTTCGAGGATATTTCTCTTCTCAAACGAAGGCGTCATTAGAGTGAGAGAGACAAATCCTCGAAATTTACGAATTTCGTTATTCGTGGTAGGGCCGCAGGCCTGTTACTGCGAACATCGAAGTTCGTAAATTGTCTCTGTCACAACGAAGGCGTCATTAGAGTGACTGAGAAAAATCTCGAAATTTGCGGATTTCGCAGTTCGCGGCAGGCCCCCGCCAGTCACTCCGATACAGTACCGGCCAATAATATATCACATTCGTGACTTTTTGTATGAGCGTGTATAGAGTAAGCGGCACATGTTCGCATGTAGATAGCATATTATTTTGGTACTTTTGCACAGTTTAATGATGAATACTGCAATTAAGTATTGTGAATTGCAATTGGAGACACAGCATATTGCTAAAATAGCTGTAGTAAAAAAAAGAATTTTACTAAGAAATCCATGCCTTACGCAAAATCTCTTTATGAAAAAATCACTACATGATGACCAGTTTTTTCATCGCTAGTGTAAAGGCCTATGCCTAGACTATCTATAGTCGTGAGTTGGAAAGTGTGAAAAACACTTACAAAAATAAAAATAAATCTACTTAAAAAAAACCTGTATGTGATATATTATTGGCCGGTACTGTATATCTGTGGCCTATCCCACTATACTTTATAAGCGTACAAATTCTACAATAGTACAAGGGTTCCGTAGTTATTCGAAAACGGCAGGGCCAATTATGTTCGAAATTGTTTTTTTTTTTTTTGTATTTTATAAGCCCACTCACTATTCATGATTTTTTTCGTAAAATTTGGACCCATTTATCACAAGTTAGAGGGGGGGGGGGGGCATCATAAATATAAATAAATAAATATCTGGGACATCTTACACAAATCGACCTAGTCCCCAGGTAAGCTCAATTAAGGCTTGTGATGTGGGTACCAGGCGACGATATATATAATAGATAGATACATACAGATACTTAAATACATAGACAGCCATGACCAAGGAACAAATATTTGTGATAAATATAAATACACAAATAATGCCCTCGCCGGGATTCGAACCCGGAACCTCCAGCGTCGTAGGCAGGGTCACTACCGACTAGGCTACGGAGGCCGACAAATATATTAATAGTTTATGCAACCGTACGTAATGAGGGGCATTACAACTCGAGTGTGGGTTTATGAAACGAACCGAAGGTGAGTTTCATAATAGCATCACACGAGTGTTGTAATGCCTGATTACGTATAGTTGCATACACTACTTTATACACTATCATAAGTGCTCTAAGATGCGTTCAGAAACAAAGCTTTCTCATACTTGGCTCTCTACTTTTGCGGCAACAGGTTGTTAGTTGCGGTCATAGCTGCATTAAATATGTCCGGCGGAGTGCTCATATCGTTATCCGAGTCACTGCCACTCATTATCAAGTAATTATCAGTATTATCACAAAGTATTCAAATTTTTTCACAATTGTTCACTTGTAGTAGTAAGCCAAGAAACAAAAGACAGCTGCTCGGAATGGCAGCGATTTGAATCTCTGTAATTTTTTTTTAAATCATAGACAATCAAGTGATGTCCCTAATCTTGTGTCACTCGATATGAAAATATCGTCCGATTGTAACTAAAAACATACTGAATTAACTTTTTTTGTCGATGGCTGGCTGAATATCTATAGATACCAGAATAGACATCCCACTCGAATCTGACAGCTGTTCCAAATTTAAAACTCATAACCTCCGGAAAAATCGTATATAATGTTAACTTTATGTATGTGCCAAGTTCTAATGGTGGGTAATGCTGGTCATTGTCTATTGTTTCTGAACGCGTTTAGAGCACTTAACGATATTTGTGTAGATAATAGTTATTTATGTGGCTGGCGCATAATAAGAGGCATTAAACATGAGTGTGGTTTTATGAAACGAGCCGTAGGCGAGTTTCATAATAAGATCACACGAGTGTTTAATGCCTAATTATGTACAGTCACATACATAACTTTATCTACATCCATATCATTAGTTTAGAATGACAATTTACCTTTATTTTCATTGATATCCACTAAGTAATTACCTCTAAATATAAAAATACAAATCAGTTGAAATCACTCAATTTGAGTAAGGATATCCTACAATAAAAAATATTTTCTCAAACTTGCTACGGAATGTTGATGTTACTTACTTCAAATTAAACCCGGAAATACTATGTATCCGGTGGCATATGCTAAGATGATATGATATACGAATGTTTTTTTTTTAATGTTGTACGATACTGTACTATTGGTTTATTTACAAATCAAATACGAGTAGTATGGTTCGGAGAAATCAGTTCGTTTTATTTCGTGGCAAGTTTGAGAAAAGCACTATACAAATCTCGGCGAGAAACAGGGTTACAGGCCGCGTATCCCTATCTGGCCTCAGTTCCTTCGGCCAGATATATCTACTTGGCCTGTAACCCTTCGTTTCCCGTCCTCTATAGTAATGTACTATTATTGAAAAAAAAAACAACAAAAAGAAGTTGACTTCATAATGTTAAAATTAATATCATGACGACGATACTTTAATGTCAACATTATGATGCACTGTACTCTGCCTGTACTTTAATGTTAACATTATGATACAGCCACAGACACCGGTCTCTTAATATAGGTCATTACATTACCGCTTCTGAATACATAACAGGGAAATTATGATATTCCTGTAGATAATAGTACATTACTACTGAGGCCGGGAAGTGACTGGTTGCCGGCCGAATATATGTAGACGGCCGAGCGAAGCGAGGCCGGATAGTATTCGGACGGCAACCCGTCACTTCATGGCCGAGGTAAGGTGCATTCATCCTTACCTGTCTTATCATGTAAACAAACACTTTTTGAAAACATTATCACACTTTTCTCTGCAATTACACATTAATCATCACGTCAAATGTTGTTGCATACTTAATTAAACTCGCAAAGTATTATAATCACTCAAAAAAGCACTGAAAAATATCATTTCTGTAAAGATTTTCGTCAATAAATGCTGTTATGGTAGGATAACTTTAAAAACAACTGACATTGATGTGACATTGCGATGTCTAGATTGTCTATGTACCATAATGTTGGCATGTCAATATATCGATATTAATACTTAAAGTACAACTCGAGGAAAATGCAATTAAAATAAATTGCAGTAATTTACCAAAATTTATTAGGGTTTCGTAGCAAAACTGGCAACAACGGAACCCATACTTATAGTTTCGCTATGTCCGTCTTTCCGCAGCATACTTAGCTCAGTGGCCGTTAATACTATAAACCTGAAATTTGGTACAGGTATACATATTGATCATGCCAACAAAGTGATACAATAAAAAGTAAAAAAAAAATTTTTTCGGGTACCTCCCCAATTGGTGATGTGGGGTGATTTTTTTTATTTGCTGTAATCGTATAGTGTAGGGTATCATTGAATAGGTCTGTGATGATTTCATAATATAAAATAACAAACTTCAGTTCTAATGTAAGAAAACATTGTGTACACGAGTCTTAATAGATTTGCTGTCTTTGAATATTAATTTACCATCGTGTAAAGTAGTCTTTATAATTAAAAAAAATAGGAATAAAGCAATTGGATGACGTAGGTACTGGTTTAAAACGAAAAAAAAGAAGAAAGCGGAGATGAAGAATTCAAAAAGCACGAGACGGATCGCTGAAAATTATATCTGTACTAATTTAACAAGAATATTAAATAAAAGTGTAAAATACTGTATAACTGGATTTGAATTTATGAAAAATCGGAAGTGGGAATAATCTACGAGCCAATAACTCCAATAAGGTAAAATTTATATGATTTGTTCTAGATTTTTTGTGCATATGAATTGCATACTATTACACATATGTATATAGGTACATATACTTTTTATTTATGTACTTAATTTAAAGAGTACCTACATTACAGTACCAGGGACCGGAAAACCCGTTCATTTGGCTTACCGGTTCAAATTAATAACCCCTTCACACGATAACCTATTCATATGAGTAACCCGCTCAATGGGTTACCCAACAATAACGATAACCCATATTATTCGGGTTAACCTAATCGTCATAAGGGGTTACCGCTTACAACAGCTGTTTCGGTGAGGGTTTTGTATGTACTAACCGGTAACCTTTCGGTTTCGGGTAAGCCTTACCCCTCTCCCGCGCCTTTCCGCCACCGCACCGGCCCGTCTTCGCGCCATCACACGCGATCGTGATCGTGTCGTGACTGGATGAGTATTGTTTTACTTTAGGTTTACTTCAGTCAGTCAGGGTCGTTTCAAAAGTTACTTATTCAGTTTTTAAAGGGACATATTATTATTTTTTTCTTACTTAGCCGAATTATGGTAAGTACGTAGATAGATGGTGTTATTTTATGTACCTATTAGTAAATCAATTAAGTAACTTTTAAGTATTTCAATTATTTACAGTTTTTTAAATATTTGATGCTTTAATTATTGATAAAATATTATATACCTATATCCTTTTTTAATGTTAGTCTCAAAATAACGAAAAAGTCGACAAAGGCTCCAAGACCAATTTTTAATTTATATGTGCGCCGATTTAAAGTAATCGGCGGCGGCAACGTGATTTCAGCGTGAAATCGACGTGAAGGTCACGTGGATTAAAAACCAGATCATCGGTTCATCATGTAAGGAGTCATCCTACTCTGCAATCTCTGCATCGACCAGTTAATGGTTGTTGCCATGAAATCGCTTGCCCCACCGGTAGTTTTGCGCAGAGTTGGGCATTTCGTAATCAATTCCCGATTACAATATTACTTGATTTTACTTTGTAATGTACTTATGGGTATCATATTACTTGTAATGTAATGTCGTGAAACGGAATATTACCATGACGTATGAAGAAGTCAATAATAATCTATAGCATATTACCATTACTATAATTCTTTGGAATCAACATGTCGATTCGAAATACTGGAATTGATGACCATACTTCTAGATTACTTTTTAATTAGGTACATATAATGTTAGGACGTGCGAATGTTGAATATTATTGTCGCAAATATATAATTAAATACGGCTTCAAAGGTTTCTACTGATTGGCATACATGGAATCCGAATGTAGGGTCCATTAGATCCAAGATGGCGACACATTTTTTGCAATTTTTGTCATTATACTCGTTTTAGACTAATACACATACGTGGACCCCGAATTTAGGGTCCATTTTAAGATCCAAGATGGCGGCACAATTGTTTTCTTTTTTTGTCATTGTACTCGTTTTCGACTAATACGCATACGTGGAACCCGAATTTAGGGTTCATTTTAAGATCCAAGATGGCGGCACAATTTTTTTCTTTTTTTTGTCATTGTACTCGTTTTCGACTAATATACATACGTGGACCCCGAATTTAGGGTCCATTTTAAGATCCAAGATGGCGGCACTATATTTTTATTTTTTTGTCATTGTACTCGTTTTCGACTAATACACTTACGTGAACCCCGAATTCAGAGTCCATATTAAAATTCAATATGGGCACAATTTTTTTTGTAATTTTTGTCATTATACCTACACGTTTTTGACTAATTTACATACGCGAGACCCGAATTCAGGGTCCATTGTAAGATCCAAGATGGCGCCGTTTTTTAGGGTTCCGTAGCCAAAATGGCAAAAACGGAACCCTTATAGATTCGTCATGTCCGTCTGTCCGTCTGTCCGTCTGTCACAGCCGGTTTACTCGGAAACTATAAATGCTACAGTAACGAAATTTGGTAAGCATATGTGTTGTATGAACCGCTACAGGATTATGATACTAAATTGTAAAAAAAACCATTGGGGTGGGGGCCCTCCATACATGTAACTGAGGGATAGAATTTTTTTTTAGTTGTATATAAGCGTGTAGGGTATTAATGGAAAGGTCTTTGAAAATGATATGAAGGTTTATACATCTTATTTTTATTTAAGCAAATCGTTTTCGAGATATCAGCTCTCAAAGTCTGAAAAATGTGTCCCCCCCCCCTCTATTTTTTAAACTACGCGATATAAAATTCTAAAAAAAATATATGTTATGCACATTGATAAACTCTATCAACGATTTTTGGTTTGATTAAATTATCTCCCATAGTTTTTGAGGTAGGTTGATTTAACTGTATTTATTTAATAATAAATTGATAATGGTACGGAACCCTTCGCGCGCGAGTCCGACTCGCACTTGGCCGGTTTTTTTTGCATGTTATTGAATTTTGTACCTACGCAATTTTAATCATTATACTCGTTTCCGACAAATACACAAATACACATACGTGGAATCCGAATTTAGGGTCCATTTGAAGATCCAAGATAGCGACACAATTTTTGGCAATTTTCGTCATTATACCAGTTTTTGACTAATTCACGCACGTGGAATCCGAATATTCTATTTCCACTGTCTTAGGTAGGTAAGGTACACATACGTAAAAAATCTAGGATCCTAAATTGACCCTAAATTCGGGTATATAAATTAGTCGAAAACGAGTACAATGACAAAAATGACAAAAAAAGAAAAATATAGTGCCGCCATCATGGATCTTAAAATCGACCCAAAAATCGGATTCCACGTATGCGAGTTAGTGGATCTTAGAATCAACCCGAAAATCGGATTTCACGTAGGTATGCGAATTAGTCAGAAATGAGTATAATGAAGAAAATTGCTAAAAAGAGTGGCCGCCATCTTGGATCTTAGAATCGATCCGAAAATCGGATTTCACGTATGCGAATTAGTCAGAAATGAGTATAATGATGAAAATTGCAAAAAAAGTTGCCGCCATCTTGGATCTTAGAATGGAGTTCCAACCTTGAAACTTCTAATGTCTACTCCATGTCAGGTGGTCAGCGTAGAATGATACCACATGTACTATTTCTTACACTAGGTACACCCAATTTCGATATTATTACATTTATTACAATTCGAAGAATTATTACATGAACTATACGACATTCTTACACAAATCGACCTAGTCCTATGGCAAGCTCAATTAGCTCTATACCGTCGGATATAATGCACACTTTTGTTTGAATTTGCGTTATTTGGTCGGCGTATTACAAAGCCTTTGACAAATGCCGCACTACCGCCCTGCAAATAGTAGGTACCGAGGCCGTGTGACGGGCAGTACAAACTTAAAATAAAGTTAGATCTAGAATATTGTTTTAACTTATTTTAAATAATGTTTTGCAGTCAAAAAAACTATTCTTAAACGTCCGGTGATCTGAGAATCCGATAAATCTAATTAAGGGTGTTCGTTAAGGCTCCCTGTATACGAATTCAACTTATCCAACCAAAAAGTAGAAAAAATAATATTTTAAATTGCCCGTGGTCTCAGTATGTTCGAACGAAAAGAGCGCGCGCGCATGAGTAGGGTTTGCAATATTCGTCCAATTTTAGTATTCGAATAATACGAATACTTTGATTTCCAGTATTCGAATATTCGAATTTTTCGAATAAAACGAATATTATTGAAAAAATAACCAATTAATGTTTCCATGGTCTCTAATTGCAAAATATATGACGCATTGAAAGTGCAATATCCAAAAACAGACTTTTATGGTACCTACCTAAGAGCTAGGAAGGGTCCATGGCATTCTAGCTGGTCTAGAACTCTAGATTCAGTGTAAGCAGTTGAAAATTGTTTTTCATATGGATTCAAATATGAGATACTTGATTTCTTTAATCATATTATCCATGCCATTTTTTGATCTGACATGTATGTATAAAATTGTAAATAGAAGTAGAACCAAGGTCAACAATAATTCGTTATGAAAAAATATTCTAAAACGTTGCATGAAAAGATAACCATTAACAACCAAGCAAGAGGGTTTTCAGTCTAAAATAAAAATGAAATTAAAACTTAGGTTGAATAAGATTGTTCTAGTCAATAATGAATACATGTAGCGTAATCATTGATTTAGAATATATAAGTGGATCCCCAAACAGCTCAAAAAAATGGCCCCAAAAAATGGGCTGCAGAAGTAAATATTGCTGTCCTTTTGCTCCGCTATTCAGTTCTGACAGTTGACATTTGGTCACCTTACGGTATAGCATTATTATTCCTTAAACATAAAAAGTTTCTACTATTTTGCGGTGTTGTTCGCAAATTTGACACTTATTGCTCACTTCACAAAGTTTTTTATTCTTTGAGTTTTTTTTATTATAGTTTATTGTAAGTGAGCGTTATTAGCTTCAACTGAAACATGATAGAAATGACTTTTAGTGCCACTTTTCTTGGTTTTTTTTGTTTGGCTCTGTGCGTCCATTTATTATTTAATGTCATTGAGCGTAATAGTAAAAATATTGGTCATAAGTAACTTAATTTATCAAACATTTTATTAATAAATAAGCTGCTTAATTGACTCGAGCAGTATGGTCAACTTTATTCAAGGGATCAGGGAACAAAAACTGTCCCGTTTTATAACGAGTCAATTTGGTTTTATTTAAAAGAATACTGATATTTTATCATTATTTCTGAATCAAGCTAGAAACATATGACCGAGCTTTTAGGGTATTACAGTTCATACTAATTAGGTACCAAACAAGTGATCGGGGATCGGGTCGCTACATTAATACTAATTTACAATACCTTTGGTATGGATCTAGTTTTGAAAATATTAACTTTGGCAAGGCATACGTTAAATCAAATACTATACTATAGGTCGTATACTTTTAGAATCGCCAATTGCTCCGACTTATTACATTCGGTAGATATTATGGCTTCATATTGATATTTAAAACATATATTATATGCTCTTTACTTATCCTGAACTACGTGTACCTGGTGTTTGTTTGTTAACTTTTTAGTAATCTGTCAGAACTTTGCTTGCAGAAAATGAATTTGAACATTTTTAGAAAACAATTAAAGCTATCACCTTTTAAGTACTCTTAAAACCACTAAATAACGAATATTTCAATTGATTTCATTGAATTTAGCTTTATTTAATCATTGAAATCTATTTGTACATAGGTATATGTTAATGTTAATATAGGGATTTTATTGTAATCCTCCGCAAAATTTAATTATTTTCAAACAGTTTTTCACTATTCGAAATATTCGTTTTATTCGAATAATGACTGTTGTCAAATTCGAATAGTATTTATGGCGAATTATTCGAATATTCGAATACTCGAATATTCGAATTGCAAACCCTACGCATGAGGGGCCTTTATGTTTGGAGTTGGGTGCTACGATAATAGACCATATTCAGTTCGTATAAAAGCTATAACAGCTTGCTGATATTTAATCAGCGCTTGAAGCGGTAACCCGTTCCTGGGTTTTTATATTGGTAAGCGCTAACCGGAATTAATTCAAATGAAGCGGTTAATAACTGTTAACCGGTAAGCGAATAATAAGGTTACCGAAATGAAGGGGTTTTTGGAACCCAGCCTTAAAATACCCCGGGGTTTTAAACGGGTTAGGGTAAGCGGGTCCGGTCCCTGTACAGTACTTAAAATTTATTTACACATAATGATTATTTAACTACAGAAAAACAAACATACGATTTGTTTAGTGTAAAAATCATGAAGCATTTTCTAAGTTTTTAGTAACGAACGACCGATCTGTTCTGTTGTGATTTTTCGTTGCCTGGCAACGGCTGTGCGCCGTGCGCGCCCAGATTCCGCGCTCGCGGACCCAGGCGTTCTGAATACGAGTTAAACCAGCCATTTTATTTTTGCTTGTATGAGAAAATATACAAATCGTCAATTATTTAAGTATAATAACAGTAATATTTTGTTGTACGGCTTTATATTATAATTCATTCATCGTTACATAGAAACAAAAATCAACCATTGACAATTTTTTATCAATTCCGAAAAATCCTATTATTAAATAAATTAAGATTTTAATATTTATTTTAGTTCTTTGACACACGTTATTTATGGATAAAGCTAGACTAGATCATACAAAAAAATATTATATTGTGACGCTTTATTTTTTTTAAATACATATTTACTTACCGATGCCAAGTTGGTAATGAAAACTTCCTGTGCACAGGATTTCTGGTCCGGTAATCTTAGAATAATAATTGAAAAAGATGATTCGCCATTATGAAATTAGTGTTTGAAAAATAAACTTTATCTTTCTTGAACCTAATAGGTGAGAAGTGGCGGTCTACCAAAACGCCACATATTTTCATGGTTTTCACTAGTACCTAAACATAAAATAAAATAAAAAAATGTTTTTAATGAAATATTTAACGTTTCACATAACTTTGTTTTGTAAAATTACAAAAAGATAGGTATAGGTCGTTCATTAAGGTATTTCGTGAGTACTACTAGCCTTGATCTTTGAGAAGAAACAAAATCGAAATTTTATGAATTTTACTACTTGGAATTAAATCAGAGATAGTTCCGGTCAAAGCCTGCATATTACGCCTCAAATTGTTTTTCACCCTTTGATGTTGCTTATATTTCAAGAAAATCTATCGATAATCACAATCAGCATATTTGTGGATAATGTTGACATCATGTCCTTACAAATCTATTCTTTACCATTTGGCATGTGTGGCATGGCAAATTGCATCGCAGGTTGGCGCTCAAATGTCTAAAACATTTTAAAGTCGAATCCAAGTAATTCTATTTTAACACCAAAGTCTTTTAAAATAAGTCAACAATGTTCTAACTTAACACTCCCCGCCACTTGCCTAAGGATCTAAGTTGCTTCTATAATTATATAGTAGCAAAAAAAAAACATATTTTTATTCGTATGCAGGTACTCCTTTAAATATTCTTGAAATTAGACTTTATAAATCATGTACACTATGATACATAAAAGGTACGAAATTTCGCATACATTGAAAATGTGCTCTAGCTGGATCGATTATTTGTTAGACTATATAAATGGACTCTAAATTTTAAACATAATATATATTATCATATATTTCAGTTGTTTTACGCTAACAAGAGTTTTAATAATATTCCATAATAATGTTACCTGTTGCTATTGAAGTTATGTAACTTAATATTATAATGAATATTATAAATTATTGAGTTTTTATTATAACGATATAAATGAATTACGCATGATTATTCATTTGACTGTTGGAAAGGTTACGAATAATAAATTATAATATTCGTCTATCATAAATGAAATATAATTTAGTACCTATTATGATAAGTTTCATTTTCGGTGCTCTTGTTAAATAATTATCTTTATATTAATATGATATAAGTAAAATGTGACACCTATTTTTTTTAGTAGTTGAAATATGAATACATTTTAATGCACATTTCATTATAAAGTGTGTAAAATTATTAAATAAATAACACGATGCTACGAGCCTCGGGCCATGTGTGTCCTCAGGGGTTTCATGTAATGTGTGATTGGAGCTATGTATGTTCCAAAGTAGTATCAGGCCAAGTGTGTCTGATTGGAGCTATGTATGTTCCAAGGTAGGATCAGGCCAAGTGTGTCTGATTGGAGCTATGTATGTTCCAAGGTAGGATCAGGCCAAGTGTGTCTGATTGGAGCTATGTACGTTCCAAGGTAGTATCAGGCCAAGTGTGTCTGATTGGAGCTATGTATGTTCCAAGGTAGGATCAGGCCAAGTGTGTCTGATTGGAGCTATGTATGTTCCAAGGTAGGATCAGGCCAAGTGTGTCTGATTGGAGCTATGTATGTTCCAAGGTAGGATCAGGCCAAGTGTGTCTGATTAGAGCTATGTATGTTCCATGAGATTTTCAGGCCAAGTGTGTCTGGACAGAGCTATGTATGCTCTTTAGCTAAATCAGGCCAAGTGTGTCTGAGTGGGGCTATGTATGTTCCATGAGATTTTCAGGCCAAGCGTGTCTGGACAGAGATATGTAGGTATGTTTCTTAGCTTTATCAGGCCAAGTGTGTCTGAGTGGAGCTATATTGTTCCAGAACTTTAAAAAACTACGTTCCTTAAAAAAATAAAAATGGGGTTATGTAGTGTTCATAATAGAGTGAGCCTTGTTGACTCATGAGAGCCTGAATAATATTGTCGATGTTTCGAGGATATATCAGCCGAAATAATTCGAGGATATTTCGGTTTAAAATTACGTAAGGTTAATTTGCACCTTATTAATTATTTTCGTTTATTTTCCGGGATTATGGACTGCGATGCGGATAATGTTAAACAAGAGAGACAGAGCCGAAAACGAAAGCTACATGCCGATGACGGGCCACCATCGTCTCGAAGCCAAACGCGGCCGCAGCGCCGCGAGAAGGAACACTACGGCATGAGTAGAAAGAGGAATCGGTACAGCGTCAGCAGAGTTGTAAAGAACCACAGCCAGAGCTATTCAATCTACCCATTGCAAACGAGTAAACGGTTGCCGGATTCAAGTTAAATGGGAAGATTCAAATCCATAATGGAGAACAGAATAACAAAGGAGAGGTTGATAGCGTGTGTGAAATGATATGAGTGTATCTAAGAGCCAACCCATAGAGATTGTATCAAAACGATTATTTGGACACTCTTGAATTGATGTAGGTAAATTATTATGTATTCGGGTAAATTATAATGTAATCTCCATTCGTTTTACTGTTACGCGATGCCATGATAATATTGTAAGTTTTCGCCTCATTCACAGGATTTAAAAATATTGTACAGAGGTTCACTGGAGGCTCAGTGCTGTTTTGTGACCGAAAATGTAAAATAGTTTGTCTCGACATCATTCTTTGTTATTAAGTTTGAGATATATTATATTATTGTGTAACACTTATGAGAGTACTAAAATCATAATAACCTTAAAGTTCTTTAACCCTTTGAACGCCAAGAACCACAAAAGTAGCCGTGTGTTGTGTGGCGTGTATATTACATCTTGATGCGAGATGACAGGCGTTTAAAAGGTTAAAAACATATTTAATTTTATACTTGTAATTAACCTTCTCGAATTATATCTTCTGATCTACTTCCAAATATTCCAATACCTCATATCGCATTATTCGAATACTGAAATCAGCCGAATATTCGAATTGGAAGCCCTAATCTGATCAAGAGATTTCATTCACTACAGCTACTTTCGAGACATTTTGTAATCTCGTATAAAATGCGCAGGTACTGTTGCAGTCTCATATCATGCCTCGAGAGCAAATGGTTACTAAAAAGTAAATTATCAACCGAATGTGATGATAGATTTTGTAATAATTTATTATTCAAAATAAGTTGATGTTGTACGTTAGTCTACAAAAAAAAAACAGATTGATTAGTCTGATTCCTGTACGAATTTTTGCCGTAGAATTTTACTTTAAGTTATTGTACCTACACTTGTTATAATATCTAAGAAAATATTAGGTGGTCTGTACGAGTCCTATGTTCACGTATGCACCAGGAGTTGCACTTGTACGGATGGCCGAATGTGATGATTTCATAATATAAAATAACAAACTTCAGTTCTAATGTAAGAAAACATTGTGTACACGAGTCTTAATAGATTTGCTGTCTTTGAATATTAATTTACCATCGTGTAAAGTAGTCTTTATAATTAAAAAAAATAGGAATAAAGCAATTGGATGACGTAGGTACTGGTTTAAAACGAAAAAAAAGAAGAAAGCGGAGATGAAGAATTCAAAAAGCACGAGACGGATCGCTGAAAATTATATCTGTACTAATTTAACAAGAATATTAAATAAAAGTGTAAAATACTGTATAACTGGATTTGAATTTATGAAAGGTCTCTTAAAAAGAAAAAGGGGCTTTTAAGAAAGTTTTTTTCTAAAGTCAATATTTTCGGAGATAATCGCTCCAGATGAAAAAAAAATTGTCCCCAACTCTAACTTTTGATCCAAAGGTCCAAAAAAAATCATGAATAGTGGGCTGGCATAAAACTATTTCGAACATAATCGGCCCAGCCGTTTTTGAATAACTACGAAACCCTACACTGAGCATTGGCCGACATGTTCTTGGCCGGTTTTTGTAATTGATTTCAATATTTATTTTATTCAAAGACTGGCAGTGCTTAGTTGTCTATAGTTGCACTAAACGTCATACCATATTTAATAAAATCTTCACGTCAAACGTCATTCGTTTCGCTACTTCGCTTCACGTTTTTTGTTACGGGTGCACTTCATGTGATTTTTCTCATGACTAGTGGCGCCTTCGTTGGAGCGACAGAGAAAAATCCTCGAAATTTAACCATAGTTTTTGATATAATCTTATACGAATTAATCCTCTTCCTGACAGACGATGTAAAATCGATAATCCTTTATTTACGTACCTAAGCAGTGAAATTATCGCTGACATTTCATTATATCGACATTTCTAATCACTAGTGATTGTCTTTTGATCATCGTTGACGTTTTGTTTGTTTCACTTGGTCTGTGGTTTGTTTACATGATAAGACAAGTAAGGATGAATACACTGTATGTATAATGCTTTTCTCAAACTTGCTACGGAATGTTAATGTTACTTACTTTAAATTAAACCCGGAAATACTATGTATCCGGTGGCATATGCTAAGATGATATGTAAAGAGATTTCATGTATTTATTTCACACCTAGGACTGCAAACAAACTGTCTTTTGTTTTGAAACGTCAAATTGTGACACTATGTCTTGACATTCAGCCACAGAAAAAAAAAATAACCTAAGAACTAATGTCTATACCACCAGGTAAAAGAATACCTCAAACAGATAAAAAAAAAATTTTGGCGCGAATGTTTTTTTTTAATGTTGTAACGATACCGTACTATTGGTTTATTTACAAATCAAATAGTATGGTTCGGCGAAATCAGTTCGTTTTATTTCATGGCAAGTTTGAGAAAAGCACTATACAAATCTCGGCGAGAAACAGGGTTACAGGCCGCGTATTCCTATCTGGCCTCAGTTCCTTCGGCCAGATATATCTACTTGGCCTGTAACCCTTCGTTTCCCGTCCTCTATAGTAATGTACTATTTCTCAAACATGCAATGAAATGAAACAAAAAAATGTATCTTCTTTTTAAGAAATTATGAGTCAACTACATAACTAAGTCTTTGAAACACAACAAAAGTCAAATACGACACCGACACCTCATTTTTTTTAAAGATTGACCTGTTTGAAAGTTACAAATTTTTTATTTAAAAAAGCGGTATTAGGGTCATTCTCATAGGGCACGTTTTTTGGGCGTCGGGTAGAATAACTTTGTATTCTTGCATATATATGGCGTAAAAAAAATGTTGGAGGGTAGTTTTCATTTTATTCTACCTGTAGCAGTCTATTACAGAGGTGAGGAAAACTCGTCGTACGGCGGTGTGGGCTTTATAGTGAAACATGATCTAGAGAAGCGCCTAACAGAACTTGGCAGCATATCATCTCGCGTAGCCTACTCTGTCTTCCATATCAACAAAAAGTACTCCCTCAAAATCATCCAGGTTTACGCACCTACCAGCTCATACAGCGACGAAGATGTGGAGTCCTTCTATGAAGACATATCCAAAGCGATGAATAAAGGACGCTCGCATTATGTTGTAATCATGGGTGACTTCAACGCCAAGATAGGAATGAGACAGGAATCAGAAACCTGTATGGGGGCACATGGAATCGGAAACCGGAACTCACGTGGAGAGACGCTTTTAAACTATCTCGCAGCAAATAACTTATTTGTGATGAACTCGTACTTCCAGAAGAAGGCTAAAAGAAAGTGGACATGGGTTAGCCCGGGAGGAAATACGAAAAATGAGATAGATTTCATGATCTCCAACAATAGGCACATCTTCACTGATGTCACGGTGCTCAACCGTTTCCAGACAGGCAGCGATCATAGACTTGTCCGAGGAACGATCACATTGAACACGAAGTTAGAAAGAGCTAAACTCGTGCGGAACAAACTGGGCAAGCTTTGTATTCCAGATGGCATCGACGAAGAGTTTGAAACAATCCTCGAAAATTCACTAAGAAGAACAGCGACTCAACATTTCGAAGATGCTCTACAATCGAAATATGACCGCTTCACACAGATTTTGACGAATTCAGCAAAGCAGCGATTCGTGCGAGCGACAAAAGCTCCATCTTGGTTTCCAGAAAACGTGAAAGATATGATGCAAGAACGCCGTAAGGTAGCAGCCGAAGACTTCAACAGCGACGCACACCGTGAGCTAAATAGAAAAATTCACAAGACTCTCAAGCGTGAAATCCGTAAAAAGAATACTCTTAAAATCCAGGAGCTCATAGAGAAAAACAGGGGTTTGAAAGTGTTTCAGCGAAATAACGGAGGGAACGACTTAAATACCTTGAGAGATAGCAGCGGGAACCCCACCAGTAACATCCGGGAGATTAAGAAAATTACAGAGGGATTCTACAGAGATCTATATTCAACCGCCACACGACAGCCTGCTTCTACTGATGTTGGTGATAAGCGTGCTCCTATCAGACGACATTATACAGAAGACATTCCTGAGATCAGCACGGATGAAGTGAAGCAGGCACTGAAGCAAATCAAGAAGTTCAAGGCACCGGGAGAAGATGGCATTACTGTAGAATTACTAAGAGCGGGAGGCAGAGCTGTTATAAAAGAGTTAAGTCTCCTATTTAACGAAGTCCTATTTACTGGCGAAGTGCCTGAGGGCTGGACAAACAGCATAGTTGTACTCTTTCACAAAAAAGGTGATAAGACCCTGCTTAAAAACTATCGTCCCATCTCTCTCTTAAGTCAGGTGTACAAAGTATTTTCTAAAATCCTGACTACTCGTTTGACGCAAAGACTGGATGAACATCAACCCAGAGAACAGGCGGGATTCAGAAGGGGCTTTGGAACGATCGACCACATCTTCACACTCCGGCAGGTTATCCAAAAGTCCGAAGAATACAATAGGCCTCTCTATCTAGCCTATGTAGACTATGAAATAGTTATTTATTATACAAGGGGGCAAAGTTGTTGTTTAACTGTCGTGCCAATATTGAGACCTGAGCTAGCGAAAGATTCCAAAATTGAGCCACGAGCCTAGCGAGTGGTTCAAAAACTGGAATCTTGAGCATTGCGAAGGTCTCAAGGCACGAGAGTTGAACAAACTTTGCCGCCAAGTGTAATACAACTTTTTTCCCCTCACTATCGCGAGGAAATATGATTACAAATCTCATCCAAATTTAAATTAACTTAAAAAACCATTTAAAACTCAATGTCGAAACGTATCGTAGAATAGAGTTACTTCTGGAATTTAAATATAGCCAATGGCTTACAAAGTCACCTATGAGAACGACCAATTTAACATGTGAGCTCCGATTGCGCATGTTTACTACGGTCATACAGATCCACTTATACTAGGCGTTAGGGGGCTATAGGAATTAGAGCAATGTCAAATTACTTTATTCACAAGAGTGTAAAAAGCGTTTTTACCCGCTCGTATTAAACGATAAACGAGCGCTTTACGAGCTAGTGAGGGGAAAAAGCATTCGATACTATAGAACATTGGGCAGTCACCGAATCGCTGCATCGATGTCACATAGACTGTCGCTATATCCAGATCATAGAGAGCGTGTATAAGGCGGCGACAATGACCGTGCAGCTGAAGGAGCCAACAGACCCCATACCAGTCCAAAGAGGAGTCCGACAAGGAGATGTCATATCCCCTAAGCTATTTACCAATGCTATGGAGGACATATTCAAAACATTGGACTGGAGTGGCAAGGGTATTAATATAGACGGCGTGTACGTCAATCACCTGCGCTACGCTGATGATATAGTTATAATCGCGGAATGTGCCGAAGATCTACAAGCTATGCTCGAACAACTATATCACGCGTCCATAAAAACAGGTCTCAAAATGAATATGGATAAGACGAAGGTCATGGCGACAGTTGATCTGACACCGAATCCCATTTCTCTGAACGGACAGCCTCTGGAACAAGTGCTTGAGTACACGTACCTAGGGCAGGTGATAAAGCTCGGCCGGGACTCGATGATGGCAGAGATAAAACGAAGGAAACAGTTGGGATGGGCAGCTTTCGGGAAATTGAGCTATGTGCTGAAGTCCAGGATTCCTCAATCGCTCAAAACAAAGATATTTGACCAGTGTGTGCTCCCGGCTATGACGTACGCGTGCGAGACATGGACGCTGACAGCGGGGATGATCCATGAGCTTAAAGTGGCGCAGCGAAACATGGAACGAGCAATGCTGGGCCTAACGTTGCGAGACCGAGTACGGAACACGCTCATCAGACAACGCACTAAGGTGGTTGATGTGGGGCACAGAATTGCCAAGCTGAAATGGGCTTGGGCCGGTCATATGTGCCGACGACACGACGAACGCTGGAGCACAGAACTAAGATGACAAAGAATGATCGACAACGATTAAAAGCATAACCAAAAACGAAACGCAAGTGTGTGCGTAAATTTGTCTATGTGTGGTCAGGAATAGGGTTGCCTATTACAACAGAGCAATTATCTATCGATGTTTAACTGTTTTATCGACAACATGGTATTTTTTATCTTCGTTTTTTGCTATAAGTTTTATAGGACAATGTGAATTGAGGGTGTCGAATTACAAATTGCAAACGTGTGTGAACTTAGCATCTGGCGTATCCCTTAAATTTAACAGAAATAATAAAAATCGTATAGTATCAAAAAAATCTCACAAAACATAGTAAGGTCCTTCAAGTTTGTTAAATACACATTCGTACTCAAAATCTGGGAATATGACGGCATTGTAATGTAATAGATTGATTAGGTATGTTTATCGAACGAATATCGATATTGGTAGTTCAACGTTTAGTCAAGCTCTAGCGTAGCGTGACCATTTATATTTTTACACAAAATATCCTTTAATATTAACTGTTGTGACAAATTATTAGCGCACAGTGATAGGATAACTAACAATTAATGCTAGAAAGTGATAACTTACACGATTTATGCTACTAAATCGACAAAATATCGTTTGAAAACAATCAACCGGCAAATCAGATTTACCTACGAAACAAGTGTTTGCCGTCATTTCTTCGGTGGGTAATAGGGCAATCCTTTACACTACACGATACCATATCGGTTTAATTATTTGTCTAAATTGACTTCTTACTAGAATTAAATATAAAATCACTTTTAAATAACAGTCTCCGTCGAGAAGGCTGATACGGCTGATATGTCACTTCAAAAGTGGGTACGCTTTTGGGGTTGTTTTCTATCTCTTTTGCACTCGTGTAAAAGTCATATGACTGGTGGCTTCCCTTTCACACGCTTCCTTTCTCTATTAAGCGCTAGCGCGGATTCTAACTTTATGCGCTGGAGCAAGCGCGTTTTAGAGTGGAGACCCCGGCTTGGCAGAAGAAGTGTGGGCAGACCACCAGCTCGATGGTCCGATGACATAAGGGAGACAGCAGGGTCAGTTTGGAAGAGGGAAACAAGCAACCGCGCTGTGTGGAAGCAAGTTGGAGAGGCGTATGCCCAACGGTGGGCGAACACACGCTGACGAAGAAGAAGAAGAAGAAGTAGCAGTTGTAATTTCGAAGATAATCTCTTGAGAACTAGTAATAAAAAAATATAAAAGCCTACTTTTATCATGCTCCATCAAGCGTACAGACTCCAAAATTTGGGACAAACCCCTTTGCAACTCGGGAACCACTACTATTACCTAACACAGGGTATTGTTTTATTATAGTCAATTAAACAAATTAACATTTTGTTAAGTTGATTGTTATTTCAACTGCTTGTATAAAGAAATATGATTTTTTCTCTGCGCGTACGAATTTATGACTAAACTCCGTTATTGGAAGCAAAACAAAATTTCACATCACTATTTGCAATTTTACGCACATCACTATTGCATTGAGCGAGCCAGTTCAGTCTTGTCTGTGACACGTTAGGCGACGAAGGTGCGTTTGGCGACGCTGGGCGATTTTACGAACGTAAGTATATAATCTCCGTTTTTTGTCACTTGCATTTTCTCAACTCCGTTTAGTCATTTATTTTTCTATTGGTGTGATTGATCGTTCTACTATTTAAGTATAATGAATTGAACTGTATTACCTGTTAAATGCGTGTAATGTCGTTGTTCTAAATAAGATAATTAATGAAATAAAAATAAAAAATAACTTTCTCCCTAGGCTCCGTCAAATAAACTCCGTCAAATATTTAGACGGAGTTGAAAAAATACGTGTATTTAGTATCTAAGTGAGCAGTCACATGCAAAAACTTGTTTTTCATTTGCTGCTTAAGCAAAATTAAAGTACCTATACTCCCTTTCTTTAATTAGGTACCTACTGCGAATTTTACATAGACATGTACTGTTTATCTATCTATCTATCATAGTACATTGATCTACAATACCAAGAAAAATAAAACATGTGAAATTTGACGCAATTTCTTCGTTCTGAACACTAACGATAGATTTTTTACTTACAATACCGTTTACAGCATTTTTGGAGCCAGAGCTTTTCGTTAAACTTACTTCAATATTTTTTTTTTTTGTTTCATATACTTATAATGCCGAAAATCAAAAAACCTACGGTAGAGTATATGAAAGAAGCTCAACGTAGGCGTAGAGCTAAAATAAAGCAAAATCCCGAAAAATAGGCTATGTCAAAATAAAAAGAGCGTCAGCGTAAAATAAGTATTATTACGTGTAATATGTTATTCACAAAGTGATTGTTAATGTTTGTTCTCGTCCATGCCTTTTAAAATTCGTATACAAATTAATAAAAAAAGTCACTTTTTCTGCCCCTATGTCCCTTTGTACGCTTAAATCTTTAAAACTACGCAACAGATTTTGATGAGATTTGAAGGTTTATATGTAGGTATCTCTTACGACACCCGCAGGAGGAGATGGGGTGGTGACAATCGGGGGGTCGACTAAGGGATTGGAGTGTCACTTACCATTATTTAATAAAAGATTGTTGATGGGCAGCAGCGTCATCATAGTGGACTGGACACATTACTGCGATCGCCAATCCGCTTGCCCAGCGTGGCGATTATGGGCATTTACCTCCTAATGCGTCTATACGCATAGTTAATAGGAGAGGCCTACGTCCAGCAGTGGACTATCATAGGCTGATGATGATGATGATGATGTAGGTATAGTACCCGTGCGAAGCCGAGGCAGATCGCTAGTATTAAACTATATAAATTCTCATTCAGGTTTAAGAGCACTGTATCCATCAACTCCATATCATATTTCTAAACTCCGTATAAAATATATCAACTCCGTCCCAACATTCTCAACTCCGTCTTGGTGAAAAAAACAATGGCTTATAAAACGTGAACTAATAGATATATATGAGGGACAAAAGTATACATATGATCTAAATAACTCAATGATTCGTATTTTATAGATAATATAGCCATAAGCGCAGCTGTACAAGACGTAAAAATAATAACTAACACAGCGTTGTAACAATCATCCGTCAGGGATGCTGTGGCCATTGATGATGATGATGATGATGAGATAATATAGCAGTAAACATACTGTACAAAATCAAGACGGAGTTGAGGCTGAGAACGCCTAATTCTGAGAATGACCCATTAGACGACGCGGTCGGTTGGGTCCAATTAATCGCATGCAGTGATCGGGGCCGACGGATCGCGCCGTATAATACTGCTTTTTAAATACTATTTTGAGTAGTTATTATACATTTATTTTAAATTATATAATTTAAATACCTAATTATAACTGCAAAAATTTGCCAATCATTTTTTTTTATACTAATATTACTTACAGATAATTATTGGCTAAAAGCCAAGATGCCAGGTCACAACCCTATGTCAAATGAAAATTAAAAAAGAGGCCGGCAACGAGCTACTTCCCGGCCACTTTTTTGGCACTTAACCACAACATTTCATTGCATGTTTGAGAAAAATATATTATGTTACTTTATCGGCGTGATTAATATGTACATATACATGTACCATCATCATCATATCATCATCAGCCTATGTTAGTCCACTGCCGGACGTAGGCCTCTCCTATTAACTATGCGTCTAGACGCATATGTACCATAACAAATTCAAAATTTCTAGTACTAGCAGCTAGTGAGCTATGCTGCAGACAGACAGACATGGCGAAACATTAAGGGTTCCTAAGTTTACTACAGAACCCTAGAAATATATTTTCACAAAACTACTCATAGGATCAAAATTAAAAAAAAATTTGGGGGACTCAAACTCGAACATGTGAGTGACAAAGGACCAGGTTATGCTGCCCTGAAAATCCATTGTTGCCCTTGGGCACAATGACTAATGACACCTACGGCGCGCATCACCTGCACGCATTGACGTACTTATCGAACAGGTGTGATGAAAACAAATGTAAATAATATGAAATATTACCATTACAACATATCTTACCTGTGTATAAAGATGAGCTTCAAACTTAAGCTCCAGCCAGCTGCTTGAATGGCAAATGACTTGGTGTCCTGGGTCCTTGCATCCGTTTTATTTCAGCTCAAGGCATCCTAATAACATAAAATTTCAAATGTTAGTAAGTACATAAATATATGCCCACGTTTTAAGTTGTTTCCCTACTATCGCAATCGTCTATCTTGTCAGTTGACAAGCTAAACTCACTAAGTAACAAATACCTACTTGAAATAAAGCTCTTATCTCAGTTCTGATTCAATACTAACATACGAGGTTGCTAAGAGTAGTGACAGTAGTTTTGATTGTCAACAGACAATCTGTATAGCAACTTTTTATAACATTTTATAAACCACAAAATAAATATCATGGGGTAATCATAGCTATGTCAAATGCAAATCAACCTAGTCCTAAAGTATATTCATCGAATAGTAGATTTCATCATCATCTTCTTATTAGCCGAAATACATCCACTGCAGACCTATGTCTCCCCCAAATATTGCCACAATGACTGGCCCTGTGCCACCCACATCCAGCGGACTCCTGCAACCATCACCAGGTCATGAGTCCACCTTATGGGAGGCCTACCGAGAACCTTTCCACCCAAAGGGTCATAGGTTTTATGTGCAATGTGCCCCGCCCACTGCCATTTTAGTTTAGATTTACAGTGTAATTTATATTGCAAATATTGTGAAATATAATTATAACTTTTATTTATTTATGACGAAACTTCTTAAATCAATAACTTTGTAAATACACTGACTCTTTCCTTTTTTTTTCCTTTCTTTGAATTTAAAATTTTAAGTAAAGTCTCTATAATATAAATGTAGGCTTGTAAGACAAGTTTCAGGTACTTATACCTACAATAAATCTCTTCTGTCATTGCCTAGAAACAATTGTACATAATTTAACCCTTAGGTGCATATGGTATCACACATTTTAATTCTGAAATGACTTATGTAAACAATCAATGCCAATTAGAACTCTGTTGCTCAGTGTGTTAGACATGTGTCATTTCGGTCGTATCATTTATGATCATACGTCGCACTCCAGCGGGCAGTTTGGTGGCATGTCAAAATGATAGATAAGGTTCACAAATACATCAATTCATTTTCAAATAATCAGAAGTATTTGTACTTAGTATTTGGTACCTAGTATTTATAATATACAATTCTAAATATCTTAGCAACTAAGGTAGTGCGTTAGTAACGTATTATTTTTTAATATTCATTCAATTTTAAATAAAAATACTATTGACTAGTATGTAAAATATTTAATTTACTTAAGTAGCTATGTAGCTAAGCTGTTCTTAAGTAGCTATGTTATGCGAATATATTATTAATATTTTTTCTGAATTGCCGGCGATCAACGTTCTTCGTCGGCTTGAAAATATCAATTTTAAATATTGCCTAAGTAGGTAACTTTCATGAGGCAAACTAATATTCTCACCGTAGTCTTGAGTGATACATTTTTCTATAAATCAATTTACACTGCAGAGTATCTATAGGTACGTTAAAAGACTAATAAAAGTAATAATTGATAACCGGTAACTAATTCTAATAAACTGTTACAAATACTAAATACATTATAATACTCGTGAGTAAAGATTTTTTGTAAACCTTACCTTGCCACCAAACTGCCCGCTAGAGTGCGACGTATGTTTATGATACTGTATGCACCTAAGGGTTAACACAGTTCAAATATCTTCACCAAATTAAGTTTGCACCTCTTATCTATTACGCCGTATACCCACTAGCTGCAGATTTAGCTTGGTTATGGGTCTTCCAGAAGTCTTCTCACATTTTCATAAGAATTTATCTAATAAGATCATTTGCAATAAGAATGGAAAACGTACCTTATCAAAGCCAATTGGTTTCTGGCGCGCTCGCGCTCATGTCTTCTTCTGCAATTGCAGTGATCGTATTTGCTTGCATACTTAATTCAATAGCAACCTGAAAACACATACATAATTAACATCACGAGGTCACAATCACGATATAACTGTGGTTTTAAAGTAGGTACCTAAAGATAAATAGACGAGCCAAGTACAGAGAACGACATGACTATGTACAAAACTTTCGATGTACTAGGCTGACTTATAAAAACCGTAGTGCAACAACCTATGTAAAATAAAATAAGGGTGATGATATGTAGTTGTGATGTGTGCTCATACACTTCATACAGTAAATTTTAGACAGACTTCTAAGTGAAACTGAACCAAGGAATCGAACGTAAAACGTGAGCAGCCTTTTCCCGAAGGCTTAGTAACTCCATGACATGACGCAGTGTTCACAAGTTAACTTACCTTATTTATTTTATACGGTTTCACTGTTGTCTCCTTAGTCCTTAACATATATCGTACTTATTGAAATTGTTTTGAACTGAATGAACTGCCCGGAAACTACAATTTGCGAAAAATGATCAAAAAAGGCACGGCACGAGTGGCACGACACAGCCACGACCACGCCCCCACGCCCAAAGAACCAAGAAACAATCCAAAATGCCTTCACTTCCGACTTCCGGAAGCTTCCGGAAGACTTCCGAATTTTAAAAGAATAATACATTCCAACAGCGCGCTAATAAATGCACCACCCCACTTGCACGTAGTTTGACGGGAGCGCTGGATTCACGTTTTTTAGCCAAATAAAATAAAACACATCTGGGTCGCGTTTTATAAAGTTACAGTTTACAATTTTGCTGTTTGCCTCTCGTTATAGCCAATAGGTGCGTTAGAGAGGCAAACAGCGAAATTGTAAAATGAAACTTTATAAAACGCGACCTTGGTCTTTAACAGCAACCTAAAGAACTTCTTGCTTGCTAGCTTCTAGGCCAGCTTACTGTCTCTGTTTAACAAAAAAGATAACTAAATATGTGAAGTTTATTCATTTTAGGCAAGATACGTCACATTAAGCGGATGAATGTTAAAATTAACCAATTAACTAGACTTTGTGCGGAAAAACAAGGCACCTGAGATGTTTGGGCGTATTGAGCATGCCTTGAGCGTCAATTACACTTTGTCGTTCGTCGCATGCACACATTGTCGGTTACCTCGTACTTTGACTTGACGATCACATTGCGCGAACGACCAAGTGTAATTGCCGCTTTACGGCCAGACACCTTTATTTTCCACACAGACTGGCAAAATCAAGAACCAATATCATAATGATCGAGTGGGGTGTCGTCGGAGACGCAGATGTTACTCACCATAGAGTACATTGAATAATAACTGGCACCTACTCGCTGACTTCGCTGAGTTTACTGTAATCGGGGCGTTTCCTCATATCCTCTAAGTCCATCATACCGTGGCGGTGCTGTCGGCTACGTATTTAGGGACAGAAAAGATCTATCAAGTTAAGACAACCAGCCGAGAGTCAGCGTAGTTAAAATTGAAATTAAGCCCTTTTGATTTCGCATATTATTCGCGCCCAGTTCACCGCTTTTCGTCGGCCGCATCCGCATTTTGGGCCGAATCCAGGTCAAAGGAGATGCGAAGCGCTAACTTGCAAGACTTATGGCAATGTCATATTGTAGCCTAATCTTTATATAATATTAGATATATTATATAAAGATAAACTCTTATAATTATAACTGTTTCGTATGGCAATCCGATTAAGATTTACTTTATTACTCTACGATTTTACTGGAAACAGAAAAATATGTTCAATGATATAACCATTAAGAGCTCGTGCCGCAAAATAAATCCGATCAGCTGAAGCTTGGGTACAGCCGTCTTGCCGTGAACAACGACATCAACGTGAAGGTTGAGAGTGTGAAGTATACAAATCAACGTCGCGTTGTGTTCTCTCAGACTCTCATTCTCTCCGAAAAGTCGAGAAGCAACCAGGCATGTAGTCTGGAGCAGCCTTTACATACATCTCTGTCCAATCCATGGTCCGATCTCTGTCGACGTCGACACTAGTGGCGCTGATTGTAACTAAACATGAAATCAAGCAAACTACTTATAGAGATATTAAAATTAAGTAACTAAATTATCTTATTCAATCAGTTCTAACAAACCGAATGATTAAATAATTCATAAAATAAACAACTATTGCTGGTGATTAATTCAATCTTATTACTTTAAACATAAAAATTACAAGTAGTTTGCTACCTAGCCAAGATTTCATGAGCAACAGGAACATTTGTTTAAATACTCTTTAAACAAAATGTGACGTATATATTACTAATTAGACTGTAATTAATGATAAAGCAAACAGAATATGAATAACTAATTAGTTTTCATCACACTTGCTGTCTAAGCGCGCCATTGCTTGCGCGCGAAGCGGGAGTAATTGAAAAGTGAAGTTCCCTAGGGAGTAATAGAAATGTCAGTACGTCATTTAATTTTAATAATATTATGTCTTAAAACTTATTTTTTGGTTGGCATTGGCAAGTGTGACGAAAAACATTGTATGCATCACGGTCGGTAAGCGGAATACTAACTCGAGTCACAAAAGCCCTCCGCCTAATGGCGTCGGGCTTCTAACACTCTCGTTAGTAATTCCGTACTTACCTCCCTTGATGCATGTACTATAAATCTTGTTGGCGGCGCGCCGTAATACTGAGTATACCTATACGAAATACCAATATTCTCGTAGTCGCGGCCCACCGCGAAAAACGATATTCGTGATTTTCGAAATGACGCATTAGTTTGAGTGACACAGAAAAATCCTCAAAATGTAAGAATCTCAATTTTCGCGATGGGCTCTGATCGCGACTACGAGAATATTGGTATTTCGTAAAGGTATATTATTATTTAGTATTACAACGCGCCGCCAACAAGATTAAAGTATACCTAAAGTATACTAAAGGTACCTAGGCCAGATAAATCACAAACATCTGGCCTGCTATCGCGAACATCGAAGTTTGCAAATTTTGGAGCATAGATTTATTACCTTTATGTTTTGGGGATTTTTCTCTGTCGCTCTAATGACGCCTTTGTTGGAGTGACAGAGATAAATCTCAGAAATTTACGAACTTCGGTGTTCGCGGTAGCAGGCATCTATTGTAATGGCGTTAAGATTGCATAGCCGCTCAGATATACCTATATATCTAATGGAGACTGTACTAATGGTCGCAGAACTAAGCTGGCCTGCTACCTCGAATACCGAAGTTCGTAAATTTCGGGGATTTGTCTCATTCACTACAAGGCGTCATTAGAGTTACAAAGAAAAATCCCCGAAATTTGGGAACTTGTTTTCGTGGTGACAGGCCTGCGCCGGACAGATAGACATGGGTCGCGTTTTATAAAGTTACAATTTACAATTTCGCTGTTTGCCTCTCTGACGCGCACGTATTGGCTAGAAAGAGAGGCAAACAGCGAAATTGTAAATTGTAACTTTATAAAACGTGACCATGGTGTTGAAACTTAGCACTAACTCTTTATTGCACAAAAGAAAACCTTAATGTACGGTCGGCTCTAATAATATGTATACGATTTTGATCCTTATGCCTTTGAAATACGTTCAGAAATGTATACATATTATTAAACGTGACTGTACAATGGCGAACTTAATGCCAAAAGGCATTCTCTACCGGTCAACCTTAAGGCAAAGCAGAGAAGTTGAATGTACTAGCAATTTAAATCAGGTTTTTAGACTACCTAGGATATAAGTAAAACAAACCAAATCAGTAAAACTCATTTATTTGCGAAAAAGTCATCCTTGTTACTGACCATAAGTTGGAGACCCATTCCGGGTTGAAGTTTGATGAAAATGATGAACTCGTCCAGGCTCTCCATCTTCAGGTCTCTTGACGCGCCGTAGGAATCTGACGGACCCGGTGCCTGGTAGAGTGGGTAGTATTAGATCTCGCCATTTAAAACTACCATCCCCTCGTACGTGAAAAACGCTTTGACGTCTTCTATCGCTGTGTGGGCTGCTATTGCCATTTTCTGTCTTCCGGAAAATTATGGTTTCCATGATGAACTCGTCCAGGCTCTCCATAGGCATCTTTGGGGCGTCGATGGAACCGCTGACGGATTCTGTGCCTGGTAGGGTGGGTAGTATTAGATCTCGCCATTTCAAACTACCCTCCCCTTGTAAATACGTGAAAAACGCCTTGACAGCTTCTGTCGCTGTGGGCTGTTGCCATTTTCTCGCAGTCTTCCGGAATTATGGTTTCCATGATGAACTCGTCCAGGCTCTTCATCTTGAGGAGTCTTCTAACGGAGTTGCAGGAATCACTGACGGACCCGGTGCCTGGTAGAGTGGGTAGTATTAGATCTCTCCATTTTAAACTACCCTCCCCCCTCGTATATACGTAAAAAACGCTTTGAGGGCTTCTATCGCTGTGTGGGCCATTTCTGCCATTTTCTATCTCAGTCTTGCTTCCCCCCAGAAGTTGGGCAACTGGAGTCCGATTACAGTGGGTCCATGGGGGATGTCTGGCTGTTCTGCAAGAAGACTAGTCTCCTGGGCGCGGGTAGCGCCTCCGCCGGTGTTGTGCCGATGCAGATCTTCAGGTTCACTACAGTCCCGTCGGTGAGGGGGAAGCTGGGAGCCTCCGCTGCGTCCATAAGTCCTTGCTGATCGGCACGGTTCCAGGTATAGTGGGTAGAATTAAGCCTCTCCATTCAAGTATACTCTTCGCCGCAACCTCGAACTATGAAAGACCACGATGTGGAGATCTATATCTATCCACACATTTCTTATTCTCAGGGTCCATCAGTTTCTGGTTCTTGAGTTGACGCCAGTCCCCGCATTCCCTAGCCCGGGGTCGGGAGGTACCGCGAGGGCACCGAAGAGGCTGATGGTGTCACTTGATCTTCGGAGACATTAATCAAAACTGATTACAGAACAGTGAATGAGGTGTCGAGTTGTCGACCGAGCGGTGGCCATTGGATGAAGCACGAAGCTGCGCAGCTATTTATTCAGCTGTTAGAGTGAGACAGAGCGAACGGTGAGATATTAAGGATTTCTAGGGTAATCCTAAATAGCTCGATAATCAACTACCTGTATTACGGCAGATTTTTAGTTTTTAATTTAGTTAGTTGTTTACATTTTTAATCGACTTCAAAAAATAGCCAGTAGCCGGTACATGCTCAGTGTAGGGTTCTGCAGTTATTCAAAAAAGGCTGGGCAAGTTTTATTTTAATGTATTCTATAAGCCCAATATTAACGATTTTTAGGGTTCTGTTGCCAAAATGATAAAAACGGAACCCTTATAGATTCGTCATGTCTGTTACAGCCGATTTACTCGAAACTCGAAAACTATAAATGCTACAGTCTACAGTAATGAAATTTGGAAGGCATATGTCGCACCTTCATTAAGAAACCGGAATCACTCAAAATTCCATATTTTAGGGAAATCGCGTTTAAATGAACCGCTACATAATTATGATACTATATTGTAATAAAACCGGCCAAGAGCATGTCGGGCAATGCTCGGTGTAGGGTTCCGTAGTTATTCAAAAACGGCTGGGCCGATTACGTTCAAAATAGTTTCATTTTAAAGTATTCCGTAAGCCCACTATTCATGATCTTTTTCATATTTTTTGGACTTACGGATCAAAATTTAGAGGGGTGGGGACACAATTTTTTTTTCTTCTGGAGCGATTATCCACGAAAATATTGACTTTAGAATAGGTATTTATTATACAAGGGGGCAAAGTTGTTGTTTAACTGTCGTGCCAATATTGAGACCTGAGCTAGCGAAAGATTTCAAAATTGAGCCACGAGCGTAGCGAGTGGTTCAAAAACTGGAATCTTGAACATTGCCAATTGCGAAGGTCTCAAGGCACCAGAGTTGAACAGACTTTGCCGCCAAGTGTAATACAACTTTTTTCCCCTCACTATCGCGAGGAAATATGATTACAAATCTCATCCAAATGTAAATTAGCTTAAAGAAACCATTTAAAACTCAATGTCGAAACGTATCGTAGAATAGAATTACTTCTGGAACTTAAATATAGCCATGGCTTACAAAGTCACCCCTGAGACCGACCAATTTAACATGTGAGCTCCGATTGCGCATGTTTACTACGGTCATACAGATCCACTTATACTAGGCAGTAGGGGGCTATAGGAATTAGAGAAATGTCAAATTACTTTATTCACAAGTGTATAAAAAGCGTTTTTACCCGCTCGTATTAAAGGATAAACGAGCGCTTTACGAGCTAGTGAGGGGAAAAAATACTTTCTATTGAGACCCTTATTTTTTTTAAGAGACCTATTCAATGATATTCCACACTACCTATAGGAATATAGCAATAGTTATTTATTATACAAGGGGGCAAAGTTGTTGTTTAACTGTCGTGCCAATATTGAGACCTGAGCTAGCGAAAGATTCCAAAATTGAGCCACGAGCGTAGCGAGTGGTTCAAAAACTGGAATCTTGAGCATTGCGAAGGTCTCAAGGCACGAGAGTTGAACAAACTTTGCCGCCAAGTGTAATACAACTTTTTTCCCCTCACTATCGCGAGGAAATATGATAACAAATCTCATCCAAATCTAAATTAACTTAAAGAAACTATTTAAAACTCTATGTCGAAACGTATCGTAGAATAGAGTTACCTATGGAACATAAATATTGCCAATGGCTTACAAAGTCACATGAGAAACGACCAATTTAACATGTGAGCTCCGATTGCGCATGTTTACTACGGTCATACAGATCCACTTATACTAGGCGTTAGGGGGCTATAGGAATTAGAGAACTGTCAAATTACTTTATTCACAAGTGTGTAAAAAGCGTTTTTACCCGCTCGTATTAAAGGATAAACGAGCGCTTTACGAGCTAGTGAGGGGAAAATAAAAAAAACATCCCCACTTCACCAGTTGGGGAGGTACCCGAAAAAAAATATTTTCCAGTTTTTATTGTATACCACTTTGTTGGCATGATTAATAATGTATACCTGTACCAAATTGCAGATTTATAGTATTAACGGCCACTGAGCTATGCTGCGGACAGACGGACATGGCGAAACTATAAGGGTTCCGTTTTTGCCATTTTGGCTACGGAACCCTAAAAATTGGGGTTGGGACCCTCCATACATGTAACTGAGGGGTTAAATTTGGAAGAAAGTCGTGGACACCTTCTTTCTGCCGCTCCTTCCCGAAGTCATCGCTGCCTGTGGCCTATACCACAAAACTTTACTAGCGTACAATTCTACAAAATTGTGTAAATTCCCATACAAAAAGTTGACAATTTTGTAGAATTGTACGCTTGTAAAGTTTTGTGGTATAGGGGCCTTGGGCCTATCCCACAAAAATTTACAAGCGTATTTACAAAATTGTATAGATTCCCATACAAAAAGTTGTCAATTTTGTAGGATTGTACGCTTGTAAAGTTTTTTTTTTTAGCCTCTGGTCCCGGTGCCCGGTGGGGTGGGTAGTATAACATCTCGCCATTTTGCCCTACCCGCCGGCTGGGAGCAGCGACGGTCGACGTGTATATTGTAACGACGACGATGTGGGTAGTCCGCGGTGGCGAGATGTCGGTCTACCCACTGGTTTCTTGTCTTATCGGGGATTTCAACTCATCACCGCACACATTATACAAAACCAGCAAAGCGAGAAACTGACCTACGCGCTGAGGGTTGCGTACCATCCCATTCACACAACTATAACGCGTATTCAAATAAAATATTCCAAACATTAAAATTCGAAAGATTTTATAATTGAATCACGAGCGTAGCGGTGACCTGCGACGTGCGACTAAGCAACGATACGGAAAATCAAAAAGTTAGTTTTTCTCACTCTCGCAGCAAAATTTGATTTTGCTCACTATAGTTAGCAGCAAAACCGCCGTGTTCGAGCCACTGAGGTGAAAATATTATGGCTAGGTGCCCTACTAATCTCTTTGAAGAAATACCAAAAACTGAATAATATCACGTAGGTATACCTACACTTCATAATAATCGTAAATACTCTGCAGTATTAACCCTAAAATAAACGAAAACGTGCGTGGCGTGCGCGTTAATTGTAGCGTATGAAATGTCATTGTAGATGACACACCGCCACCGTTTACTGGTCACACGTACGCGAATTTGCTGCACAAGCATGCGGTGTGATTTGGTCTTGAGAGTACAGTCAGGGGCATCAATATATATACAGTTTTAGATCTTTTAATCCAGACGTAAGTTAAAAAGTGTACACATATTTATACCCTTGACTGTACATGACGAGATGGGAACAGGGTCGCGTTTTATAATGTTACAATTTACAATTTTGCTTTTTGCCTCTTTCTAGCCAGTAAGGAGTGCGTTAGAGAGGCAAACCGCGAAATTGTAAAATAGTATTTTATGCAACAGTTGTTTAAGAGAGGTCAAAAAAGGCGAGTGGCGTAAGTAACAATTTGAGGCGAAGCCGAAAATTGTTAATAAAGACGCCACGAGTATTTTTTGACTCGGTTAAACAACGTTGCATACATTACTTTTTCTACGACTAAGGATTATCACAAAATAAAACACAGTTTGTTATATGAAAATATACTTTAATTTTTTACCTATATTTTGAGCAAAACATTTCCCGTCAGCATAACGCACAAAAAAGTTCAAAGTGTTGCAGTTATCTGGGCGAAGAATCATGTACTTTTTGCAGATATGGTAATATTTCCCTGTTATTGTAAAAGTGCGATCAATTCGGTTCTTGGTGTTCATTATATGAACCACTACCGTTTCGTGGGCATCAATAATATTGTAATTTTTTAAATCGTGTAACTCTTGCCGGCGACAAGCCCCCATTATTCCAAAAATTACAGCCACCTGTAACAAGAAATAGGAATCTAGGTGTTAAAAATCCTTACAATGTAATTAAATACAATATTTGCATACACAGAATACCTAAATAACATAATTAACCGAATATACTAGTGCATTAATAAAACAATAAAACAACAAGTATGTAACTATAGATTTACCTTGTTGAATAGATGATTCCGATCAGGTGCTTGCTCAATGTATGTTTTTATTTCATCTGGTAAAAAAGTCTTCGCTTTTTTCGCCTTAAAACCTTCTGACTTTCTTTTCAATAAAGCCAGCAACTTGGCGTATTTAGATATGTCTGTCTGGTGGTATATGTTGAGAGTTGCCTTGAGTTTTGAATATTCAACCCAAAGTGAAGACGGTTTGAATAATTCTATGAGGCTTTTAAAATATGCCAATAGGACATTCTCTGAGAATGACGAAGTCTGGTGTTCGATTCGCCACGCCATGAATTTCTTGTACGACTGATCGTAAAGATGCCGCGATTTTGTAGGCAACAAATTCTCGGTAACTGATTGTGCTGCCGTCGATATTTCTTCCGGTGTCAGAACCAAGTCCTCATCATAATCCTTCTTATCTTATTATTATTAAATTTATTTTCTTCACTTCACAGTCCAAAAAAAGATGAAAAAATAATTTTAAACAAATTTAAAGATTGCCGCACAACCTGAAAATAACAGTGAAAAAACAAATGACGGAATGTAATAGACACGGTAACGTTTTTTTTTTAAACTGTCAGTTACTGCCTGCCGGTGACGATTCTAAAACACTTGCGTTTTTTTCCTTACGTTGGTAGCAATTATTTTAGATACGTTATTATTTCAGACAATATGAATCCAGTTGTTTGTTAAGTTGTCAGGTTTGCGATTTGTTGTAAATTGAGTAGGTATCTCTGCTAGCAGTTGCATTTTAGCGACTTTATAAGCCTAGAGTGTTTTTGAAGAATAGAGTATATAGACTTTTCTGAAATTGTGTAAGTCCAGCTTTTATATTTGTTGGCGGGACTATATAAATGACAGATAAAAGTGCCGGAGTAGAAAATGTAACTTTACAAAACGCGACCCAGGTTATTCTTATTTCGAAACTAAGGAACAAATATTTGTGATAAATAAATACACAAATAATGCCTTCACCGGGATTCGAACCCAGAAACTCCAGCTTCGTAGGCAGGGTAATTTACAACTAGGCTACGGAGGCTGACGGCTGATAATTACAATCACACCACACCCTAAGTTACAATTGTAATGAAATAAGACATTCTATACTAGGTATTACTAACGGCCTGGGTCGCGTTTTAAAAAGTTACATTTTAAAATTTCGCCGTTTACCTCTCTAACGGACGCACATATTGGCTAGAAAGAGAGACAAACAGTAAAATTGTAAATTATAACTTTATAAATGCCGTGTGGTGACGGCAGTAAGAATACATTTGTCACCACCCCAACTCCTCTTGCGGGTGTCGTAAGAGTCGACTAAGGGATTGTCATTGGCCATTATTTGATAAAAGATTGATGATGGGCAGCAGCGTCATCAATTACTGCGACCGCCAATCAGCTTTATTATGGGCATTTACCTCCTAATGCGTCTATACGCATAGTTAATAGGAGAGGCCTACGTTCAGCAGTGGACTATCATAGGCTGATGATGAACTTTATAAAACCTACTTATTGTCTAACAAATTACAACTAATAATACTTATAAACGGAAGTCTCTTTCTAGTATTAACATAGATAGAAATTGTAATTTGTTATGCAATTGGCCCCTGGGCCAAGGGGCCCCCTGGGCCCCTTGGCCACGACTTTGTGCGACCAGCGACGGCGGCGAGGGAATCCATAAGTTGTAGCGAGAGGTCGATATCGGAACTCCCTCTCGAACATATGGTTTTCCGCGCCGCTGGTCGCCTTGGTTTAGATCAACATCACCTACGTTCTTACTGTCGAATTCGAAAATTTTGGGCACTAGGTACTAGACATTGTTTATATAAGTAAGTACTTAGGTTTCAGCTTTGATTGAATAGGTTTTATTAAAATAAGTAAAACAAATCAGTAAAACTGAGTTTATTATTTGCTAAATCTTAGCGGAGGGCCCTGAAGGGCGGCAGAGCCTTTCGTGGCGATCGCGGTCCTTCTCTTCGCCTGTCGACGTCGACCACGATCGATGGCGGTAGAGTCCGATAGGTGAAGTTCCCCTGAAAGAGCTGGCGGGCTGTCTCCCTTCTCCGGATGAGGGTTGCGTCTTAAAACGTTAATAAACGAAATCTCCGCTTCACTGAGGTCAGTCTTGATGCCCAGCTGGAAGCTCCTGATCCGGATATATTTGGACATCCAATCTTTTAGGCCCTCAGGCACCGCGTTACTCTCTAGAAATTGAGCTAGGAAATAAGAGTCAGATTCCAGGTCACGCATCGCTGTTGCCCTGCTTTCGGTGGGAAAATAGGGCGAATATAGCCGTATCATCTCCGGTTCTGTCGCCGCTGTCAGATCAGCAGAGGTGGCGAAGGGGGAAGCGGAAGCCTTCCCTGGCGTGTCGGTGAAGTCGTCATTACTTGCGGAACCGACGTCTGGTAGGGTGGGTATAATTAAATCCCGCCGTTCCAAACTACCTCCAGGTGGCGACGACGACGATCGTTGTATCTGTGGCGTGGGTTTTTTGGATTCCTTTTTCAGTTTGTCCATGTCGAATTTTCCTCGTAGGCTCGTCGCTGGAGCCGGAACTGGCCCCGAATTCCCAAGCCCGGCTAGGGAGATAAAGCGAGATCACCGACGAGGCTGCTGCTTCTAACTTGTCTTCGCCGGACGGGGATCCAGACGATTTGCGACGATTTTTCTAAAATCTTTATCCGGAATCAGTGTGTAGACTAGATAGTGGCCGACTGAACGCGCGTCGTGCAAGCCAATCAATGAATCACGGACGGGAGCCACGCAGCTATTTATGTAACTGTTAGAGCGAGAAAGCAACTGGAAGTAGTGAGGATTTCTGCAATAAGGTAATCGTAAATAGATCGATAGTCAACTACCTACCTGTTTTAGATTACCTCTAATAGTATTTTTAACCGACTTCAAATAAATAATAAATAATAATAAATAATAGTTATTTTCCCCTCACTAGCTGGTAAAGCGCTCGTTTATCGTTTAATACGAGCGGGTAAAAACGCTTTTTACACTCTTGTGAATAAAGTAATTTGACATTGCTCTAATTCCTATAGCCCCCTACTGCCTAGTATAAGTGGATCTGTATGACCGTAGTAAACATGCGCAATCGGAGCTCACATGTTAAATTGGTCGTTCTCATGGGTGACTTTGTAAGCCATTGGCTATATTTAAATTCCAGAAGTAACTCTATCAAAGAATATAATACTCTAAAGAGAAGAACGATAACTCCTTATTAAAATTAAGCCTCTTCGCAAAAGTTCGTTTATACTACTAGCGACACAGTCGTAGCGCAGTACTAATTTTGACAACTAGTTTAGCGCAGCTGTAGTAACTCTGTCTGTGAAGCGGATGATCCAGGTTCGAATCCCAGCAAAGGAATATTTATTTGTATTTTTCTTTAGATTTTTAATATTTATTCGAGTTTACAGTTCATTTCCACCCAAAATCCCAATCTGCATTCCCAAAAAAGTACCTATGAGAAAAATATGTCATGTAAAATGAATAAAAATAAGAAACAATGTTCTCGTCGAAAAGAACTTATGATTTGTGATTCTGAGCTGAATTGGTGGAAACAGTATGATTAACCGAAATGTATTTTCTAAGAAAATGCTCTATATGGAAGTTGTTCCAGAGGTATATTTATGAATCATCTAAGAGTAGATATTTGCGCACATAAGGCCATAGAGTATTTTCATTAGATTTTATGTAAATTCAAGTAAGACAGTGAAAAAATAATCCTTAACTGTGCTATACTTGTGATAACATATAATTATATTGTATGAAATTAAATGCAGCATTATGTTAAAATTACTTATTTATTTAGTGCACACCTTCTATAAATGTTCTATCTGTAATATAATTTATTAACTTATCTTATTCTAAATATTAGATGTCATATACCAAAGAAAAACGACCAAGATCACCTAACGCCCGAGGGGTACAAGCATAAGCCGCGAAAGCTGAGTACGTGGTTCCGTTCGGTCCCCACCTCGGGCGTTAGGTGATCTTGGTCGTTTTTCTTTGGTAAATGACATCTAATATTTATAATTTATATAGTATTAAATAGTGTGACTACTGGGGAAAAATAAAAAAGTACAAATTTAAATAATTTGCTTCGTATTTTCACAATACGTTCAACTTGTGTTATAATAATAAAAATGATTATATTTTCATTTGTACGCTTAGTAATGCGAAATATAGAATAATATGACATAGAATGAGAAACTCACAATTAACATTTTAAATTTGATTTTTATACAATTTCAAATATCGTTATCACAAATTGTAGGCAATTAATTACCTAATAAATAAGTATCATCTAGCTCTCTAATTTTTCTCTAGTTTATTCAATTGCACCCTTTAAACAACATAGTGCACACATCTGAAACATGAACCCTGATGGGCGCAGCACATATTAAGTTATTTTTATTGTACAACAGTGTTAATTAGTGACATTCTTAAATAATTAATTTATTAATTCAAATTTACATAGTAAATTGTATTATACCTATGCTCACTTACTTTAGAAGAATCACAGTAACAAGGAACATTATTAACATAACTAAGATATAGGTGAAAAGGTTAAGAAAAGCTCCTGTTGTATGAGGTTGTAATACTTGTAATCTATCCATATAGGCATTTATTTTGTTTGTGTTCGCATTTTAAACATGACGTATTGTCTATTTGGATAGATCACTACTACATACAACAGGGGCCCATTTCTCGAAAGCTTGTAACTTGTAATACAAGTGGAAGTTTCTTTTTGACACTATAATTTAGATAAGGACTTCCGCTTTTATGTGACTTGTATGTAGGTGACTTACTTGAGTTAAGCTATATTTTTCACTTATATTAAACTGAAAGTCCTTCGCTACGTTCAGGATTCAATGTCGCGCCCGTGACATAAAACAGTGCTTTATCCCCTTGGTGTGTAATCTACTATTCTAGTAACCAAAGTAGTCAAACTGTTCGATACACCAACCTATAAAGTATTAGGCAGAAACGAGATTATGCGTATCAGCTCGCTTTTAGAAGATGAAGATTCGCTCCCATTTCCTATAACATTTTAAAGCTTGATCACGTACTCATTCCTTGATATCTGTGCCTTGGGGCCCCACAAACCTAAAGTTTTGACATCAATAGTTACAATGATGTTATTCTTGTGTCTTCTTGTCCAGTTGTGGGTTGAAATTGAGATGTTGCCATGTTGCCATTGATAGTCATTTCGTCCTAAACTAATGAGATTATTATGCTGTCGTCGTCGGTAAATGTTTCAGCCATTGACTTCAATCCAGCAAAGACCTGCTTGTTGGTTCCTAGCTTAATGGGTACCATATTCAGTATTTTATTTCACGTTGTCGGACATGGCAATGAAAAAATATTTGTTAGGAAACGATAACAAGATGGTGATTTCTTGTATAATGTTAAGGTCAGTATTTATTGGTCTAAATTATATCTTCTGCCTTGTTGGTTCTTCGGTAATTATAATTTATAAGTTGGCTCTCGAGTAATAAAGTGAACGAGTGATTTAAATTCAACTCAAATAAACATTTCACACTCTCATCATAACTTTTTTTTTAAATTTTGTTTATCTAACTTGATTTTTTTTCTTTAACCTTCTTTTGTAAAAAATATGAAAATGTTGCTGTGTTTCGGAACTTTCGGAGTGCTGGCTTAGTTTATTTTTGTTAATATGTCTTCAAATTATTTTTCTTTTTTGTTTCGTTGGTCTGGTGTTTTCGTTATTCCTGAATCCTGAAAACAAATGGAAATACACTAATCATTTTGTGGGGTGTGGATGTATCTCGTTCTCTTGACGAAGACTGTCGTGATGCTCGATGACTCAGCTACTGCGGCTACCTCGGCTCAGGGACTTTATTTAGGGAAATGTTTAAATAAAAACACTTGTTTACAATTACAACATTACAGTAGGTTGAGTGTTAGTTGGTTAGTGAGCGCGTGATTAGCGCTTGATGAAGTGAGCGTGAATGCGTGAATGAATTGAGCCCTCGCGGATCGCGTGTATATATATTAGTTATCCCCACTCCGCGATAATCCGCGAGCGCCCAAAGTCGCGGGTATCTTAAGCCGCGTGCGCTCTGGGTGTTACAGCGTGTAGTGTGATAGTATTTATTTAAATGAATTACACGAAATATACAATGGACAAATATTGTACAAAAAGTAAAGGAATGGGATTAATTTAATTGGGGAACAATCAATCTTATATCTAGTTATGGTCTAGCTTACATCATACGTACCAATTGTCAGTAGAATCTAAAAAAAGTAAATAAACCTAAAAACTTGCATTATTCCATAATCACGCAATTTTACAACACAATCTTGTTTTATTACGAACTTAAAATCTTAAACCTTGAGTTCACTTAATATATTTTTAGTTAAATTATTGATATTTATTAGTATTAACGTAAAAATATATGTATACCTGCTAAGCTAACGTGTTTCACGATAGTGTCCAAGATGTCAAATGATATGAAAATATTTGTTTACTTTTTTTTACATTCTACTAACAATTCATTATTTACTTTAATTTTAGGATAGGTATGGTTGAGATTAGTTAAGATAAGTTGTACCCATTGTAATATAGCAATTTTTACTAATATTTAAATAAAACTGATAATTGCCATAATTGGTAAATTGGTATATAAACCTTGGTCCTAAGTTGGTACTTGTAAGTGCCCGGAAATCTACTTTCATGGACTTGATAATGATCAATTTAATTTCTAATAATCAATTTAACTAAACATGGATGTAGCTGAAATATTAACTATTAGTAATACCTGTTGTACTATGGAAGATACTGATCATTTGGATCATTTGGAATGTATTGATGTCAAATCCTGGAACTGCATGTTTGGTCAGACGTGTTCTATAAATATCCCAGTAGCAAGAATCTTGAAAATGTCTGCCACAAAGAACTTTGCACTGTCCATGCAGGGCATTCAGAGATGTTAATGAAGACCAGTATTCTTCAGGCAACCAAGGTATAGCCGAAGCCGTCGCTATCTAAAAAAATAAGCAAACCCACTAGGAAATCACAAGTGTTGCATAATAGAGATAAAAATAATGAATTTAAAGGCAAGCATCATTACCATTCCAAGGTCTGGTGCGGTGCATGTGAATGCTGGATGTCAATTTGTCACTATTCTTGGGATTAGCACACGAGTCATATTCTTTCTGTGAATGGCGCCAGAGCACAATATATGCTACGTGGCTGACGCGAGTGGCAACTGAACCTGGAAATCAAAAATACAGCGCGCATGTGATAAGTAACCCGGATCCGGAGCTTGCTTGTTCAATTACTCGGTGCCGGCGTCTGTTGTTCTCCGCTAATTGTTGTTGTTCGGTTGTATGGTATGACGGTTCCATGACGGGTGCTGAGTTTCTGACGGCCACTTCATTTCATGCGTCGATATTCCGGGAGGCGTACACGTAACCATCTCCTTAATAATATAAGTAGTTTGCATCTGAATATAGTCGCACCATACGTACACCTAAATGGCTGCAGAATCTCGGAAGGCAAAGGGCTGGAAATATGCTTCCTTAGAGCCGGACTACATATTTTACATTGGCAATGGAAATGGCAAGCTATTAGATTAATTTCAAGTAAGGTCACTTTAATTTTAAAGGTGCGAAATTATCAAAATACCGTAATTTATAAATTTCATATTGACAAGCATTGACACATTGACCGTCAATCATTGACGTTAAATTTGATGTGTCAGACAGTTTAGAGCAGAGTTGCTGTACTTTAAAAATCCTATTTGAATTGTTGGTAACTTTGGTATGAAATACCAACCCACACATTGACAAATTAAAAAAAATCTCGTATGCCCATAGTAGTTGATAGGCCTTGAACTCTATTCTACGATACGTTTCGACATTGAGTTTTAAATGGTTTCTTTAAGTTAATTTACATTTGGATGAGATTTGTAATCATATTTCCTCGCGATAGTGAGGGGAAAAAAGTTGTATTACACTTGGCGGCAAAGTTTGTTCAACTCTCGTGCCTTGAGACCTTCGCAATGCTCAAGATTCCAGTTTTTGAACCACTCGCTACGCTCGTGGCTCAATTTTGGAATCTTTCGCTAGCTCAGGTCTCAATATTGGCACGACAGTTAAACAACAACTTTGCCCCCTTGTATAATAAATAACTATTGTTTCATTTCATTGCATATTTGAGAAAAGCATTATACATACCTCGGCCATGAAGTGACGGGTTGCCGGACTTGCCGGCCGAATATATGTAGACGGCCGAGCGAATCGAGACTTCCCGGCCTCGGTAGTAATGTACCTGTACCTACTATTATAGCCTAGGTATACCCGGGATTGAATAAATGGTTTTAGTAAGTTTACACATTGTATTGAACTTGGCTATATATAGATATTATACTAATAAGTATTTAGGAGTAATTGTTATTTTTAACCGACTTCAAAAAGGAGGAGGTTTACAATTCGTCGAAATCTTTTTTTTTTTTTATGTATGTTCCCCGATTACTCGAAGACGCGTTGACCGATTTAAAAAATTCTTTTTTTGTTTGAAAGGGTATACCTTCTAGTTGGTCCCATTGTCACCGAATCCAGATCTGATGATGGGATCCTGGAGAAATCGAGGGAACTCTTCAAATGTTGTAGGCACACATGACATTTTTCATTTATTTTCGAAGACTAAACAAGTATTTGCGTCTAGTCATGAACCTTTTAAGTTGGTGATCTGATGATGGAAGGTACAACTCCTTAGCAATTAGGAGTTGGGGGATAATTCTTTAAGTATAACATTTCTCGTGAATTTTGGAAGCTATTTGAGTATTTGCCTTTAGGTGGTCATCCTTACATGTTGGTGAGCTGATGATGAAAGGTACAACTCCTTAGAGATTAGGAGTTGGGGGACAATTCTTTAAATATAACATATTTCATGTATTTTGGAAGCTATTCGAGTATTTGCGTTTAGGTGGTCATCCTTTCATGTCGGTGTGCTGATGATGGAAGGTACAACTCCTTAGAGATTAGGAGTTGGGGGATAATTCTTTAAATATAACATAGTTCATGTATTTTGGAAGCTATTTGAGTATTTGCCTTTAGGTGGTCATAGTCTCATGTTGGTTAGCTGATGATGAAAGGTATAACTCCTTAACGATTAGGAGTTGGAGGATAATTCTTTGAATATAACAACTATCATACATTTTCGAGATCTATTCAAGTGTTTGCTTAGTAGTTATGACATGTTGGTTAGCGGTTAGTGATTCTTTAAATAATAAAGGTATGCTAAGGCTGTTATCTATAATCTTTGAAATTATTCATACCTGCTGATGATATAATGTATATCTCCTTGATAATGGGATAATTCTTTGAAAATTTAAGTTATCCAGTTCAGGTTTTCTGGCCTATTACAGTGCAGTACATTCTAATTTTAAGTATTTAGTGCGTACTAAATAACGATTTTACACTACTAAAAAGCAAAAAATAAAATATTTTAAAATAAAAATAAAACCGCCTTCAAAAATTCGCCCGAACTAAAAGGTAAAAAATAATTTTAGTTCCTACTTCTTAGGATTTTCTACCCAAACCTTTAAACCTTTTGCCTTATTCATTGAAATAAAATATTATGGCTAGGTATCCTACAGATTTCTAAGAAGTCGGTGCCAAGCCAAATATGTTCACTTCGCGAGTATATGACTGTATTTGATAGAGCTTTGTAACTTACTGTCACTCCGGTTATGCTTTCATCAAAATGACTGAGGCAGATCATTCTGTTGATATAAACATAATCGGAGTGACAGTAAGTTACAAAGCTCTATCTAATAACTATAATTATACCCACCTATGAACGTATTTGGCTTGGCACCGACTTCTTAGAAATCTGTAGGATACCTAGCCATAATATTTTATTTCAATGAATAAGGTAAAAGGTTTAAAGGTTTGGGTAGAAAATCCTAAGAAGTAGGAACTAAAATTATTTTTTACCTTTTAGTTCGGGCGAATTTTTGAAGGCGGTTTTATTTTTATTTTAAAATATTTTATTATTATTATTATTTTTTTACATTTTGTACGCCAAAAGGCACATCATAGCTGTACTAATTATTGTTGTCACCTGTCACCTTACCTTAACCTATGTATGACAAAAATAAATGAATTTGAATTTGAATTTGAATTTGGCTCTCATTTCACATTAAGTATGTTTTTGACGGGATGAGTTTTTGTACATAAATGATTAGTAGCCTACTTATCTATAATTACTTTGGCATTATGCATTCGAGTGCGAGTGAGATGCGCGGGCGCTGAATACTTACCGCGTAAACATAATTGATATGTTGTCTCTGTTGCACGTGCAAATTATACGTATACAGCTAGGGAGGATAGGGAGGCAACATGTCGATTGCGGTTTGCGGTAACCCTCCTGAACGGCTAGCCGCAATGTTTCGTTAATTTTAGATCTTAACACATTGCTATAAAACCGAAAACTCTCCACAACGCTGTCGTGATACTAGGGGTGCTACGAGTTCAAATGTTGGAGATTACGCCCAGCAGACTGAGTGGCTGATAATGTGTATGTTGTGTTCCATACATTTTTCATTGCTCATGCTCTGAAAGTGGGCTGTTGTTTATCTATGATACGGGTGGAAAACGATGCATCGCGGCTCTTGGGTTGCAAAAAGATATGTTCCTATTAGTGCTCGCCTTGGAAAATTGTAAGCACCAAACCGAACAATATGGCCAACAATACTCTTATTTAGAACTTTGAGTATTTAGACGGGAGGTGTGATAACGTAAAGTCTTCGAACAAATTTTTTCACCAATTTTAGCGGGGGACGAGGTAAACACGTACAGCACACCACTACAAGATAAGTAACTCAACAGAGACAGTTTTGACTGTTGCGATAAACCCACACTTCGACATAAATGCACACAATAGTAACTACACGCACACAGAAAAAGTTTTCACGTAACCAAGCAGCACACATACGAACATGATACGAAAGAAATAGTGATGCGACACACCTGAATGAATGAGTCATGAAGTCACTGACTGACTGATGAATGAATGATTGTCTAAAATACTATTACTAATAAAAAATAAATGTGAATTCAGTTGAATTAAATATTAGTTCGGAAAACCATATTAGTAAAATCTGCGCTAAATTATTTTATAATTATCTGTAGGTTCTATCTTCATATCAAAATATTATTAAACCGGGTTACTCATGTATTAAGTCGATGATTGCCTCTTCTATTCTGTTGCCGAGTAGGTAGGTTTGCCAGGCTCAAGTAATAAAAGTCACCTATTATATAATTATATTCATATTTTATTAAAATCCTCTCATTAGAAATATAGGTATTCATACAATAATGTAAATTACACTCAATAATTAAATTAACTACCCATCTTAGCAGTAACAATACATTTGTCACCGTCCCAACTGGGATTGAAGTCATCATCATCATGTCGAATCTTATACGAGTGAAGTTCGCCATGGACATGTAGGCATGTAGCTTTGCTGTGTCATTGACATAACATAAGTGACATGTCAAATGTTTGTTTTCGGTTTGAGTGACGTCACAGCACAGATAATCTAAGCATTAACATGGCTAGTATCGTTTTCGCGCGGTAACGAAAGTTTAAATTTTAAGTTATAATTTCGTGAAAAAATATATTTATATTTTTTTCCGTTAATCTGATATTGATTAATTATACATTACAAACATACACGACAATCTTTAAAAATGGGTCAAGTAGCCTATTTGTAAACTGTAGTGATTGAATGAATGATTGAACGATGATTCAAATGTTGAGTCACTTTGTCACATCCCTAAAGCCGATATGCCCCCGTACCACTGTATTCATTGTTTACATTTTTCTGTCGTTTACGTATCGCAAACGAATTTTTCTGTAATTGCGATTATACTTCAAAACACATTTAATGGTTAGTAAAAATACTTACTTATGATAAGAAATACGATCTTGCTGCAAATTTGAGCTTCCGGATCGTTTTTTACAGGACAATACAGCACAATTCACCATTTTTAGGGAGAAACGTCACGCGACACGGATCAATGCAAAATGGCGGTGATGTGACTTCAAGTAGTTTTATATAACGCAGCTGGCCAACTGGCCAATGTACTTTGCCGGAGGGGGTCGCCCGTTTACAACATCTCCCGTCTAAATACTCAAAGTATTTAGAACCAAACTCGAAGATATTAGTTCTTGCTTTCTAGTTTTCGTTTTTTTTGTAGCGATAATCGTAAGTCAAATATGTCAATTCATTAAATTATTCAAATTTTTCGGTTAAAATTTAAGTGTTTTGGTTTTATATAGCGGTGACTAAGAGGAACCAACCTATCAAGTTTTTTTTTTAATTTTAATACGCGTAGGTAAGCGAAGGAATAATGTTATACTGCCATATATGAATTTATACTTAAATATAAATTCTTACTAGTACTCGTAAGTATTACATTCAATTAATACTTTTATGTTTTTTCTTTCCTCTCATTCGTAATGAAAAGTAGAGTGTTTAACTCGGGTGAAAGGCACCCATTTCCGACTCGCAATATTGGCGCTCTCACTTTGTTCGAGCGCCAAACTACCTCGTCGGAAATGGGTGCCTTTCCACCCTTGGTTAACAATCTACTATTTCATCACACTTGCGCGCCATTGCTTGCATGCGTAGCGGGAGTAATAGAAAAGTTAAATTCCCTATGAAGAAATATAAATGTCAGTACATCATTCAATAATATTTCGTCTTAAAAATTATTTTTTTGGGGCAAGTGTGATGAAAAACATTGTATGCATCACAGTCGGTAAGCGGAATACTAACTCTAGTCATAAATAGTTATTTATTATACAAGGGGGCAAAGTTGTTGTTTAACTGTCGTGCCAATATTGAGACCTGAGCTAGCGAAAGATTCTAAAATTGAGCCACGAGCGTAGCGAGTGGTTCAAAAACTGGAATCTTGAGCATTGCGAAGGTCTCAAGGCACCAGAGTTGAACAAACTTTGCCGCCAAGTGTAATACAACTTTTTTCCCCTCACTATCGCGAGGAAATATGATTACAAATCTCATCCAAATGTAAATTAACTTAAAGAAACCATTTAAAACTTAATGTCGAAACGTATCGTAGAATAGACTACTTCTGGACTAAAATATAGCCAATGGCTTACAAAGTCACCCATGAGACCGACCAATTTAACATGTGAGCTCCGATTGCGCATGTTTACTACGGTCATACAGATCCACTTATACTAGGCAGTAGGGGGCTATAGGAATTAGAGAAATGTCAAATTACTTTATTCACAAGTGTGTAAAAAGCGTTTTTACCCACTCGTATTAAAGGATAAACGAGCGCTTTACGAGCTAGTGAGGGGAAAAAGCAATTCTAACACTCGTTAGTAATTCCGTACTTACTTCCCTTGATGCACAATGTACGGTCGAGGAAATTGAATGTTTAGCAGTTTATGGCTCCCTTTACATTGGACGTGCTTAGTACATACAACGCAACCAATTTTAACTTGAACCGCAAAGTGCTAAACATTCAATTTCCGCGACTGTACTTAAATAACACAAAGTACAAAAAAACCGGCCAAGAGCATGTCGGGCCATGCTCAGTGTAGGATTCCGTTGCTATTCAAAAACGGCTGGCCCGACATGCTCTTGGCTGGCTTTTTTGTCTTTGTCCTGGTTTTATGAATTTCGAGATCGCAGCCTGTGCAACCTATGCTCTATGCAACCTTTTGAATGCCATATTGAAATAAAAAATTGCTTGATAATATTTAGATTTATTTTAATGTATAAACTTATGTTACATTTTAAATCACAACTACAAAAATAAATAAAACTAGAACTAAATCTAAAAATACAAAATATTACATCTAAAATATTAACACTAAAACGGAATAACTGTAAAACATTAAAGATTACATTATAAATTAACTTACAATATTGAAACAAAAAACTAGATCTTAAAATTAAAACTAAAATAACATAATAAAAAATACCTATATAAAGAAAATAAAAACTGACTTCAACCGTTTACTCCAAGATCTCCGTACACCCGTTTGCTAAGAAAAAAAAGTCTAATGATGGGATCATGGAGAAATCGGAAGTTTGTTTTTATTTTGTGATTGTATTTATTCAGTGAGAAGTCTGATTTTGATATATAAACATATCGAGCGGCGTTGAGTCTTTGTATAGTGTTACTGGGTAGTACGCGGTGGCCGGCCCTGGCGGCGGGACCGGCGACGGATGTCCAAAGTAGCTGTCGCGTCACGTTGGCAGTCGGTCGCTCTCATAAGTATAAACTTATGTTATATTTTAAATCACGACTACACTAAATAAAACTAGAACTAAATCTAAAAATGTTACATCTAAAATATTAAAACAAAAATTACACAATTAAGACCTATTTACATAAAGAAAAAAAAACCGACTTCAATCGATTTCTTCATGATCCTCGAAAACCTGTTTGATAAAAAAACTAGAACTAAATCTAAAAATATTACATCTAAAATATTAACACAAAAATTACACAACGACCTATATAAAGAATAAAAAAATAACCGACTTCAACCGATTTCTCCATGATCCTCGAACACCAGTTTGATAAGAAAAATTGAATGCCTGATGATGGGATCTTCGAGAAAGCGGTTGAAGTCTGTTTTTATTTAGTGATTATATTTATTCAGTCAGAAGTCTGATTTTGATACATAAACATATCGAGCGGCGTTGAGTCTTTGTATAGTATTACTGGGTAGTATAGTACGCGGTGGCCGTCCTTGACGGCGGCGGCGGGACCGGCGAATTTCGAGTAGTAGTCGCGTCTCGTTTTCTGTCATAAGTTTAGTTTAGTCGTCAGTGTCGTTGGGCACGTCCTTGGGTCGGCGAATGTCGCGTTCCTTCGGGCTCTTTCGACGTCGGTCGAGTAGAGTTATCGGAACGCGCGGAGTCCGGGTGGAAGGGGCTAGGATCGGGGCTGGCGCTGGGTCTTAATAACCGTTAAAAGTGGCGATGTTGATCGATTTGGGGCGGATTTTCCGGCCTTGTAAATCCAGTAAGGGCATGAAGGAAGAGGACGCCGCGATTTCACGGTCGTACTCCTCCAGAATTTTGAGGGCCTGACTCGCGTCGGCCACATTGAGCCTGACCCCAATGGCGTCTGCTGAAGCACCGCACCTGAGGTGGCATTCCTCTGGGAACCTGTCTCTTATGCGAAGGGCGGCGGTTTTCGGGACTGGGTTCAATTGTCTTGGGGGGGGCCTTAACAGTTTTTTTGTCATTTTAGCCAGGTGAGTCCGTGGGCCAAAGTCCGCCGCGTCAAGGATGGGGAGATTCGGGGACAGTTTGCCGTCCTCCTCGCTTGTGGAGGAAGTTTTCGTCGAGAGCGGAGCGGGAGCAGTTCCTTACTCTTGTCGAACTCTTTGTCCTCCTTTCAGAGCGCCTGCGGGTGTCGTTTTGGAGCGTGGCCGTGGGGCGTTCGGCGCCGCGACCCCGGAGGCGCTCCGAGAGGCGTTGTCATTCTTGTCCTGTCGTCTAAGAAGTGCGTCCTTGCTGTTTTAGAGGGCCTGATGCAACCCTTCTCGGAGGTTCTCTGGCCGGAGGAGGATCACCCCCTCCAGCGAGTTATAATTGGCCAGAAACTATGAAAATAATTCCATGAGGAACTCTCCGTCGATGCCTGGTCCGTCTCTGTCGGTCATTGAATCGTATGTGTCTGTGATTACGTTCTTGTAGCTATGCGCGGCCCTACCCACAGAAGCGTGAGTCAACAATGTCCGGTCGAGGCAACGGCGGACCACCTACATTCCCCCGCTTGGTGGGCGTGGGCTCCTTCCCTATCGTGGTGTCCTTTGGGAAAAATACCGGACGCACCCGTCCATGCAATCCAAATGTAAGCGATGATAGTTCGTTGATGCACTACGCGCTCGAGTGGGGTAGCGGTGCGCGCTTGCGCTCGGCTCGGATAGCGTAATCGAAGTGCAATAATTGTTTTGACATTAGTAGCATTGCACCTGGTATCCTAGGAGTTCAACCCTGACCCCGCCAAATTGCACACGTCCTTGACGTTGAATACGTAATACTGGTTATGTCCTATTGTGCTTTGTCGTACTGGCCCTTCTTCCTATTGTGCAGTTTGCGAACCTCCACCGTGTCTATACCATTTTCCTTGAGGTCTGCCATGATATCGGCCGAAGGATATTCCTTTCAGTACGGCCCTGAAGTGGCACTCCTCTGGAAACCTCACGCGGACGCTTAGGTCATCTTTAGCGCGGGTGGCTCTGCGCTGGTCTACCCCTTGGATAGAGATTTTATTAAAAGGGCCAGTATTACATAGTCCTTTATTTTGTCGCTTATGATAACATTGAGTGGTCTTGGAGGTTTCTCCTGAAAGCGGGAGGGGGCGGGATAGTTACGCGGTTGGTGTACGGAGTGGGATGTGACCTTTGTAGGGGGGGATTGAAGTTACTTGATCTGATTAGAAATACTTCGCTAACCTCCCGGCATCGTGCAAGCAGATCATTGGTTCGCCCGAAAATAGGCAATCTTGGTTCCTCACCTTGCAAGGCTCGTATAGATTATCGATTTTCGCCCGAGGGGAAATGGAAGTATTGTCGAATTATTCCCTTCCAACAACCTCCCCAGGCCCACAGGGAGAGGCCGGCGACGGGTCATGTCGGCCGGGACCTCCCTAGAGGCCCCTATGTATACAGAAATGAGGTGGTTGGTATACAGGTCGATTACGGCGTCTGTCTGTACTTTTGTTGTTAAGGGGATGTCAAGGATGTTAGAGAATGCCTTGTCTCACCTTTTCTCAGTCCACTAGGATTCTGGTATTAAAGGGGCTGCTTAGAGATGGGCCGAGTCGCAAAATGACTGAGTGGTCCCGTGGTCTGAGTCCATAGTAGTTGTATAGAACGCATCCTGAGCGATATGTTCTTTAGAAGTACGAGGTCTTGGACCTGCCGGGTTGATTTCGGGTCTGCGGCGTTAGGCGTGGGGCAAAGGCGTTAGGGGTGGGGTGGCGTTAGTTGTTGGAGTCTAGGGCGATGCAGTGAAGCTGCGTTTTATAAGAATACTTCCGCCCATCCTGATGGGAAAGCGATCATTACGTACGACGGAATAACCAGGGACACGGAAGGTGCGGTGGTTAGGCTTGAGGAAGGATACTTGGATCAGGATTATGAGGATGTCGTGGGAGTGAAGAAAGGAACAGATTTCCTCCTTCATGCCTTTGATGCCGTTTGCATTAAAGGTAGCAACGTTTATGATTTTGGTTTTTTTGCGGTCGTGAAGCATGAAATTTTTTTTTTAGGGTTCCCACAGCCTTCTAATGGAGTTAGCTGGGTGTCTTGGCGGGTCGTTGGGAAGTCTCCATAGTTGGGCCTCCCGAACGCCGGATAAAATTTATTTAGATTCGCAGGCATGTAAACATATCGCGCGGCATTGAGTCTTTGTGGAATATTATTGTGTAGTACGCGGTGTACGTCTAAAGTCGCTGTCGCATCTCTCTGTCGGTCAGTCGCGGTAATATGTCGAATCTTGGCTGTAATGTAGTCGTCATAGTCGATGAGCACGTCCTTGGGTCGGCGAATATCGTGTCCCCGCGGGCGCGCTCGTCGTCGGTCGGCTGTCGAGTGCGCGGAGCGCGTGGCGTCGGAGTGGGCGGGGCTTGGGTCGGGGGCGGGGCTAGCGGCGGCCGCCATGTTGTGTAAGGACGGATCGGGAGTTGATGGGTCTGTCCGGGTAGGAAGGGGACTGGGGTAGTGGCGCTCTTTAGGGATTAGGTGCGGGAGGTCGGGTTTGGGGGATACTCGGTAGTCAGCTGCGTCCTGAATTCGTTTGTTGGGGTGATGAGGTGCGGAGTCGAAGTAATGGCGGGAGGCGGTGCGGAGGAAATCGTAAATGGTGGGGATTCAGGCCTGGAAGTGGTTGTCTACGTCAGATACATACCATGAGGACTAAAAGGTGCGGCGCAGGTATTTGTTTTGGATTGTTTGGAGGGGCTGGAGCCTACTCTCACCGAGGAAGGAGAAGACAGGACAGACGTAGGAGAAGATGGGGCGGACTATGGTCTTGAATAGGTGGATTTTATTCCTGGGAGCAAGTTTCGAGGCTTTATTTGTCATGGGGTCCAGTCGACCCATGACAAACAAAGCCTTCGCTCTGACTTTCTCCAGGTGGGGACGGAAGGTAAGGCGCGAGTCCAGTCCAGTGTGACACCAAGGTATTTGACCTTGGTGTCATAAGGGATCGCCTTGCCGTACAGGGTGATGGGTGGGATGTCGGGGCGGGTGCGGAGGGTAGGGTGGAAGAGAATAGCAGCTCTCTTTTCGGGATTCACTTCGATCCTCCAGAGTTTACACCAATCCCCGAGGGAATTGATGGCACTCTGGAGTTTTCTGCGAATCACGGAAAGAGTGGTGTGGGTATAAGAGGGGGCGGTGTCGTCTGCAAAAAGGGCTAGTTGGACGGAGGGGTGTTTTGGGATGTCTTTGGTGTAGAGGGAGTATAGGAGAGGGGACAGTGCAGAACCCTGGGGAAAGCCTGCTCGGATGGGGTGAGGGTCCGAAAATGATCTCTTTACTTTGTAGCGGAAGTGGCGCTCGGACAGAAAGTCTCCTACTAGATGTAGGAGGCGATCTGGCATGCCTAGCTGGTATAACTTGTATACCAAGCCAGGGTGTCAGACTCTGTCGAAGGCCTTCGCTACGTCTAGGAAGATCGCTCCGGTTTTTAGCCCACTCCATGTCGAGAAGCCCTCCAGGACGTGCTCCACGATCCTGTGGACTTGGTGCAGGAGTGTTTGGCCCGGAAGCCAAACTGCTCCTGAATGAGAATGCCCTTCTGATTGCACCAAGCCTGGATACGTGTTAGCACTATCCTTTCGTATAATTTCCCCAGGGAGCTGAGGAGACTGATGGGTTTGTAGGAGGACGGATGGGTCTTGGGTTTGCCTGGTTTCGGTATGCCGATGACAGTGGCAAGGTTGCCACTTCCCCTCCAGGCGGAGGGAAAGTGGCTGTTTGCCATGGCTGAGGAGAGGAGATTGGCTATAAAATCGAGGTGGGGACCGGGCAGAAGCTTCAGGAGCTGGTTGGAGATCCCATCGGCTCCTGGAGCCTTCCTCCGGTGTAGGCCCCTGATGAGGAAGAGGAGCTCATCAAGAGCGACTGGATTGATGGGTGGGTCTATGAGTGGAAAGGATAGGATTTCCGGGACTATGGATTCGACGTAGGAGGTGTGGGTAGGGTCTTGGGATTTAGTACCTGTTTAGTACCTGGTGCCGTTCCGGGCAATGCAGTTCCAGGACTGGTGCTTGCTGTTTAGGTCTGCGCTCAATAAGACAGAGGGTCCCAAATCAGCAAGCGCCTTGAGGTCGTTGAGGAGGGACTTGCCGGGGGGAGGTACACCGATGCGATGGTGATGGGAGGGTGACCTTCGGGGGAGATCCTGCAGATGGAGGCTTCGATGTTGGTAAGAGTAGGGGGGTTTACAGGGATACAGTGAAGGTTTGCTTTGTAAAAAATGAGGGTTCCCCCCATGCGAATGGGGAACCTGTCGTTTCTGACTACCGAGTATCCCGGGAGACGAAAGGTGCGGTGGTTAGGTTTAAGGAAGGTTTCATGTAGTAGGAATATGTGAATATTCCTACTACATGAAACCTGACCCGCAGTGAAGGATTTGGCTATGGGATTCTAGGAAAACTTTGAACTCGTCCTTCATACCCTTAATGCCGTTAACATTAAAGGTGGCGGTGTTAATCGTTTTGGGACGGATTTTACGGCCTTGTAAATCCATTAAGGGCATGAAGGAAGAGGCTGCAGGCTGTACGCCGTGATTTCGCGTTCGCACTCCTCCAGAATTTTGAGAGCCTGTCTCGCGTCGGCCACAGCGAGCCTGGCCTCAATGGCGGAGAGGCGCGCGCTCTCTCCAGCAGCTCTCTTGGGGTGCTGCTGGGGACGGCGGCGGAGGGGAGAGGGTCTGGGATGGGACCAGGCGTGTGAAGCGGGGAGTGTCGGGATGGGGAGCAGGGCTGGGCGTTGGTGATGGGAGGTCATGGGGGTTTGAAGGTTTGGGTAAAGGGGGGGAAGTGATTTTGGGTCTGGTCAGGGGGTGGCAGTGTGCGCGGGTAAACCACCCCACTCTGGCGTAAGGCCGCAGTGAAGGTTTTGGGTTTGGATGCCATAGGACACCCACGGTAGCTGGCCGGGTGAAGCCCGACCGTACCGCACCTTGAGCAGGCCACTGGGGCGTCAGACTGACGACCGCACTCCCAAGCAGGGAGATCGCCCGCGCATTTGACGAACTTGGGCGGGGAGGTGCACATGCGCTGAGCGTGGCCATAGCCCTGGCACTTAAAACATTGCATCTCCCCGACCATTCCGCTCGAACACCCGACATGTTACAGACTTCCTTGACTTTAAGTATGTCCTTTTCGTTATGACCCTTTTGGACTTTTAACTAAGACTATGTCGAACTGCCCCTTTTTACGGTTATGAAGGCGGTGGACCTCTACCGCCTCTATTCCCTGTTCCCGGACGTCTGCCAAGACGTCGGCTGAGGAGAATTCCTTTGGAATACCCCTCTGCACCGTCCTGAAGAAGCACTCCTCCGGGAACCGGTCACGAACCCTTGGGACCCCCATGTCGTCGATTAGCTTTATTGTGGAGCGGTAGTGGTCCACCCCATCCACTCCCTGGACCGCCAACATGATGCCGTCAGCACAGTTACTGCCCTGTGCAGTGACAACTCGCTGGGCGAGTAAAGTAATGATTATATGGTATTTCGTTTTGTCTTTTATGACCACCACAAATGGTCTGGGTGGTCTGGTGGTCGTCAAGCTGTCGGGTGTGGGAGCGGCAGGCAGGGTCGTTTCAGTGTTTTGGGATAAACCGGGTAGGGCGGGTGCGGCGGCCGCCAAGGGTCTGGGTGCTGGAGTTGGGGAATTGATTTGGGGGGTGGGATTGGGCTGAGAGCCGGGGGTGTTGGTCTATGGGGGGGGGGGGGTTGCTTTCGCTTTCCCCTCCCCTTTCTCCCACTTTGGTCCAGTTAGACCGTGGGCTGCGTCGCCCATGTCGACACACTCGTTCGATGCGACCTGGGGAGGTTCGGGGGCAGGGCGGGGTCGTCCTCACTTGAGGAGGACGCCTTGGCGGGTAGAGGAGAACGAGAGCAAGCCCTCGTTCTAGTCAAGCTTTTTGCGCGTCTCTCGGCGCGCCTCCGGGTATCTAAATTACCCACCTCTTTCAGGGCGTGGCCGTGAGCGGGGCGACTTTAGTCACGGCTGCGTCATTGCGATAGATGTCGCCGGAGGCACAACGAGATAGGTCTGCGTTGTCGTCTTTATCGTCACAGTTTTCGTCCACAGTCAGTCTTGCTTCGAGTAGTGCCTGTTTCGACTGGGAGACCGCCTGATGGAGGCCCTCATGGATATTGTTGGGACGGTTTCGGTAGACCTGGATGCGGCGGTTGCAACTCGTTCCGCATGAAGTATATAGGGACAGTGGGAATCTCGTTAATCATGCGCGTCACTAATAAGATTACGAGGCATTTGGCTATTTTTCAATGACCCATGCCTTCGGATTTGTGACATTTTCAGTAATCATTATGGCGAGAGACCACCCACCATCCCTAAGCTATTATGGGCGGTTATGACTGTCAAATTGGCCAGAATCAAAGATTCTCGTGGTGTTATTTCTACTAGCGTCCGAGCTTTCAGGTGTTTTTGCTCTAGGATGTGGTGAGAATCAGCATGCATTAAAAGGTCACTGGCTACGACCGTTCACAGATTAAACGCCCATGATGGTCCGCTATGTCGGCGATGAACCGGCACAAATAGTCATCTGGTTGAACCGTGTCCAGTTTGTGTGAGAACCCCGTAATACCATAGATGGTATGATTTCTAGAGCCTTAGATGGTGTATCAAGCATGTTTTTTAAGTCCTTTAAGGACTGGCTGCTCCACCACCTCGCCACGAAATAGTGCAGGATGTTGCGTAAACATACTCGGGACTTGGTAATCCCAGCAAATTCGCCACTTTTTCAACGAGCTCCTTGTGGTTTCCGTATTTATTACGTTTCTCCCTATGGAGATCATCTAGTGGTCTTCGAGCCGAGACCACTTGTATGTCCACAATTACCCCCTTCCAATCTCGTTCGACTATGATGTCTGGTTTTCTGAGACCGACTGTCGTTCGTATGTTAGGCTCCGTGAGATCTTTCCAGCCCACACAATTATGTCGTTCGATACGGTCGCCATGCGTTCTGTGGCACTGCTGGATGGTGTGAGCAGTAGTCTCCTTCACCTGACAATTTGCCCGGCAAAGCAGTTCCGACGAAGTGTTTCCGAGAATTGCGTATACGCGACGGGAGCGCATTAATTATGGCAGTGTACAAATTGCACGAAGGCACGAAGTCTTGCACGATCCACTTAGTAGATTCAGGGGTGTATGACGAGTTGCGAAGCTCATACCCGTCACAAGATGTATGGAGTTTTTCTCTCCAATATTGCTTCACAGATCTTGTGTGAGAAACTGGATGTTCTCTAGACATTCTCTTAAATTGGCGACTTGCTCACTTCAACTTCTTCCGGACTTTATCTGAGCCGGCGGCAGCTCGGGCTACTTGCCAATCTGACGTTCTCAGACCACCGAATCGCCGTAAAACGAGATCCGGTATCCAAGCCCGCAAGGAAGGCACACCCAAGCCACCGTCTCTAGTCGATGCGTTGAAAGTACGCTAGAGGCACGTCATTTGGAAGCCGTAACCACGAACGTACCGATTTTCGGATCTAAATGTCGAGCATTCTCAGTCGATCATCCGAAATTTTTCCAAGCACGAACCCATGCGAGAACCTCGGTAATAAGTGATCTCTGGTAATTTCAAGCCTTTGTTGTGGCTTGAGAGGGGCCTTCTTGATGTTCTCCAAGGCAACCCCGATTAAACACTCGAGCGTCTCATTTCCAGATGCACTGAAATCCACTCCCAAATAGCGCCAACGTTCAATACAAGAAACTTGATTGAGATACTTCCCACCTATCCTAAAGGTCTTTTCAGTGAGGTATCTATGCTTCTTTATATGACAGTTAGGCATAGGCACCATCGAGAGCACCGAACACTTGGGACGATTCAATGTGAGACCCATCATCTTACCCACTCTGTCAACACAATCCAAAGATTCCTGCAGCCCGACTTTTGAGCCTCCTATGAGGACGCAATGTGACACTCCTTGAGCTTACTCCTGCAGTCTCCCAATATCGCGTCGTTCTTGCAGCCCTACCCGGAGAAGTAGGCTATAGGCTTGAGGGGAAACGTGTTTCCTTTCCGCTCTTACTTATGCCGATGACCTCGTCCTCATAGTCAAAAGTCGGGCTGCAGGAATCTTTGGATTGTGTTGACAGAGTAGGTAAGATGATGGGTCTCACTCACATTGAATCGTCCCAAGTGTTCGGTGCTCTCGATGGTGCCTAACTGCCATATAAAGAAGCATAGATACCTCACTGAAAAGACCTTTAGGATAGGTGGGAAGTATCTCAATCAAGTTTCTTGTATTGAACGTTGGCGCTATTTGGGAGTGGATTTCAATCTGGAAATGAGGCGCTCGAGTGTTTAATCGGAGTTGCCTTGGAGAACATCAAGAAGGCCCCTCTCAAGCCCCAACAAAGGCTTGAAATTACCAGAGATCACTTATTACCGAGGTTCTTGCATGGGTTCGGGCTTGGGAAAATTTCGGATGATCGACTGAGAATGCTCGACATTTAGATCCGAAAATCGGTACGTTCGTGGTTACGGCTTCCAAATGACGCGCCTCTAGCGTACTTTCACGCATCGACTAGAGACGGTGGCTTGGGTGTGCCTTCCTTGCGGGCTTGGATACCGGATCTCGTTTTACGGCGATTCGGTGGTCTGAGAACGTCAGATTGGCAAGTAGCCCGAGCTGCCGCCGGCTCAGATAAAGTCCGGAAGAAGTTGAAGTGAGCAAGTCGCCAATTTAAGAGAATGTCTAGAGAACATCCAGTTTCTCACACAAGATCTGTGAAGCAATATTGGAGAGAAAAACTCCATACATCTTGTGACGGGTATGACGAGCTTCGCAACTCGTCATACACCCCTAAATCTACTAAGTGGATCAGGGTAGCGGTGTATGGAGTATACTGGCCGAGACTTCGTGCAATTTGTACACTGCCATATTAATGCGCTCCCGTCGCGTATACGCAATTCTCGGGGGCGCAGGGTGAGTCGTGAGTTGGAACTGCTTTGACGGGCAAATTGTCAGGTGAAGGAGACTACGGCTCACACCATCCAGCAGTGCCACAGAACGCATGGCGACCGTATCGAACGACATAATTGTGTGGGCTGGAAAGTTCTCACGGAGCCTAACATACGAACGACAGTCGGTCTCAGAAAACCAGACATCATAGTCGAACGGGATGGGAAGGGGGTAATTGTGGATGATCTCCATAGGGAGAAACGTAATAAATACGGAAACCACAAGGAGCTCGTTGAAAAAGTGGCGAATTTGCTGAGATTACCAAGTCCCGAGTATGTTCACGCAACATCCTGCACTATTTCGTGGCGAGGTGTTTGGAGCAGCCAGTCCTTAAAGGAATTAAAAAACATGCTTGATATACCATCTAAGGCTCTAGAAATCATACCATCTATGGTATTACGGGGTTCTCACACAAACTGGACACGGTTCAACCAGATGACTATTTGTGCCGGTTCATCGCCGACATAGCGGACCATCATGGGCGTTTAATCTGTGAACGGTCGTAGCCAGCGACCTTTTAATGCATGCTGATTCTCACCACATCCCGGAGCAAAAACACCTGAAAGCTCGGACGCTAGTAGAAATAACACCACGAGAATAAAGGTTAAGGGGCTGCTAACCCCAGAACCCGCCCGCACTCCACTCTCTTTATGGCCTCACACAGTGGTGGTGGATATGCTTGACAGCTCCCGAAGGAGCCGCCTATCAGGCCACGACAAAGAGGTCCCAAAGAGACCTATTTTTCAATTACCACACACAACCTCGTCATAGTGAACGCGAAGCTAATCATCATGAACTAACATGCTGATTGAGCGAGCAAACCCCAAGTCCCTACCCACCCTCAGCGTGGTAAAATTTTGTCGGATAAAAAATTTAGACGCTGACCCAGATGTTTGTCAATAAATGGACGTTACAAGGTGGCTAATTAGCCAAGACTCCTGTCTCCCTGCGGGGTTTTGAGGCAGCATGGGGCCCGACAGTTGCCCCCCCCACTGGTCCTTATCCGGGCAATCGCTCTGAGGAACGATCTGCACATGTGGTTGTCATTCGGTTGAAACGAGTCCAATTCATGTGTGAGCCTCTCAACACAAGCCCCGGAATTGCCTCTAATGCTTGCTTTTTCAATCCTGCCAGACTTAAGCTCACAATGTGAACCATATTAGCTCCACACACCGCGCCATGAGAGGGTGCAGGTCGTAACCTGGATGCACTCTTTTCCGGGTAGCCCCAGTCTACTCGCAACCAACTCGAGCAGCCCTTCGTGAGCCCTTACTTAGCACGTTTCTCACGATGGGATTCATCAAGCGGCTTACGACCCGTGACCACCTGTGCATCCACCACGATCCCCACACCAGTTCTCACCGCGATGATGTCAGGTTTTCTGAGGCCACGATCTGTTCTTAGCTGCGGCTCTAATTCCACTTTCCACCCCACGCTCTCCATCGCTTTAGCGATACATTTCACGACGCAATTATGGCGCTCTATTCTGCCGCCGTGCGTCCTGTGACATTGTTGAATGGTGTTATAAGGTGTCTCTCTCATCATGCAACCGGCACGACAAAGAAGATCCGACCCATCACCCACTCTGCGACCCCGAGAGTTCCGGACCCTCGAGGGTAGCGCATTAATATGACAATGCACGAACTGCACATAATCTCGGCCAGAATACTGCATGCACCTCTCCCTCCACCACTTCGTGGAATTCGCGGTGCGTGGTGACTCACGGAGGTCGTGACCCTCACAAGATGCATACAGTTTTTCACGCCAATATTGCCGCATTGACCTCCTGTGCGTATTGGGATTTTCAGTGGAAAACCTGCGGAACTGACGATCGCCCCACTTCAATTTCCTCTGAATTCTCTCAGATTTAGCAGCCGCCCTAGCGATCGCCCACTCCGAAGATCTCAAACGCCCATACCTCGTAACAATAAGGTCTGGGATCCAAGCCCTCAGAGAAGGGATCGCCAAGCCGCCGTCAGAAATTGAAGCGTGGAAATACGCCATAGGTATATCCGCAGGCAGTCTGAGCCAAGAACGGACCGACTTCCGGATCTGTACGTCGAGCATTCTCAACCTGTCATCCGTGATCCGGCCCAGCACAAACCCATGCGCGAACCTTGGAATGAGGTGGCCTCTCAAAACCACCAATTTCTGTTGGGGTTTGAGCGGAGCCCTAGTGATGTTATCTAGAGCCTACTGTATTGAACACTCTAACGTCGCTGATCCAGACGGTTGAAAGTTGACTCCGAGGTACCTCCAACGCTCAATGCAAGATACTTGTTTAAGCCACTTCCCACCTATCCTAAAGGACCTCTCGGTTAGGTAGTGGTGCTTCTTGCGATGACCGTCAGGGACCATCGAGAGGACAGAGCACTTTCTATGACTCAGGGAAAGATCCATCATTCGCGCCGTCTTTGCCACGCAATCAATAGATTCTTGCATTCCCGGCCTAGACCCCGCTAGGAGGACAAGATCGTCTGCATACGTTAGAGCGGAAACACGTTCCCCCTCCAGCCTGTATCCAATCTCGACCGGCAAAGAAGACAACACCAGATCAATGACTACGTTAAACAAGACGGGCGAGAGCGGGTCGCCTTGGCGAACCACTTGGCCCACTCGAACAGGAAGGCCGGACTTCCCTTCTACGGCTATCGTAGTCGTAGCCGACTGGTACAATCCAGCCACGTAATCACAGAAGGGTCCAGGTAGGCCCCTCGCCCTCAGCAGATCTAACAGTGCCGCATGCGACACCGTGTCGAACGCCTTGGCGAAGTCTAGCACCGCCACATGACACTCCCGCAAATACTTCCTGCTATCCCCCAATATCGCGTCCAAAACGGCCGAGTTCTCCAACGTGCCATCGGCACAGATAAACCCGCGCTGGGGCGAATCAGGGGGGCAGCACGCTAACAATCTTTTCGCCAGGAGCGGATGCATGTGTCGGAGGGGTACCGACGCGATCGAAATCGGTCTGTAATCCCCCGGATCAGCAGGACTCTCCACTTTCGGCACAAAGATTGTACGGCACCGCCTAAGGACCTCGGGAATTTCACCCCTGGTCATCCATGCGTTGAACAATTCCGCTTTCAACCGGGCAGGAACTGCACGCCATTCCTCCGAACGAATACCGTCCGGCCCTGGCGCCGTCCTAGTGTCAATGCGAGCACTCCTTATCTCGTCTTCCGAGAAAGGGCACCACAGCTGAGAGTAATCACGTGCACCCCCGTACCGCTGCTCCGCCCGCCTAAGCAAGCGAAGAGCCTCCGGTGTAGGCCCTGAGGCGTCCGACACCCTCTCTAAGATAGGTCGCCAATAGGCTTCCATCTCCTCGAAAGAGTGCGAAACACCCCTGCACTTTCCATCCAGTACCTCAGCTGCTGCACGACCAGGACACTTCTTAAAGAGCTCCTGAACCCTTGCGTACTCTGCTCTCCGCAGTGCTCGTCGTGACAATGGCACGTTGTCGGTCAAGAGACCTCCGCGTCGCCGCCCAGGGTTTTGGGACCGAGTTCCCCGCGCCGCTGTCCTGCTCTCCGCCCTCCTCAAGAGGTCAGAAAGTACTTCAGCAGCACCGGGTTCTCCGTTGCTCACCCTCGGTTGGTCATCGGCAACAGGCGGCGGGAGAGGACACACCTCCACAGGTCGAACCTCGGTTACAGCTGGGAGGTCTTCGTCGGCGAGGGAACCTAACTCGGCAAGGTACGCTTGTACCGCCGCTTTGTAGGACTCCTTCTTCCGCTGACCTTTAATCGCATCCAAGGTCCTATTGAACCCTGGAAGCGCGGCCAGCAGTTCGACGTTCCCGCAGCGGCCTGTTTGAAATAACAGGCTGGCCTCGGTCTTCGCCAGGAGGGCGCTTTCCTCATCACGCCACCTGCGCCTCCCCGTCGGTGGCGCAGCGTCGCGGTTAGCATCAAGGGGATGGGCGCGACGTTTGTGCTGACCCAAACCCCTCATAGCGGAGAATGCTCTACCACAAATTGGACAAGTTGTTCCGGGAACATCCGACACCAGAGGATCTTCCCCTGAGCGACCGCCCGAAACCAGGTCTAATCTGCCCTCCGCCTCCAGTGGAAGAACGGAGTGATTGTATTCTCTTGTTTCGAAATCGTAAGCAATTAAACCAAAACCGCTGATGGAGTGCTAGCCCACCAGCAGCCATCGTATTCTGACTTGATTTAAAACCTCTCGCAAATGCGGCCAGATATACTTGGGCTCCCCCCGAAGCCCCCACGAGGTTACTGCGGAACAACCCGCAGCATGCTAGCCCCTTTTTCTCAGATGGTCGAGAGCAGCTAGCTGGTCCCCCCCGGTACGTCTTAGTGAGGTCAGGCTGACAACGTCAACCGTCCCAAACCACCTCCAAGACGATTTTCAGTATTTTGGAGGAAGCCCCCCCTTTCTGTTAACTAAGCGGTTCACTTTGGCCAGAGATAGGAGTTTAGAATTGCCCCTGTGGTCCGGAGGCAGTTCCTTGATGCCAGGCTTGGGAGATGACTAGGTCACTAACTCCACAACTTAACCACCACCTTGGTGGTTTAACCTTGGCGTGGTCTGGGCCTAGTTCTTCGCAGAACCGACCCAGTACCCCGCTTACGGGACACCCTAGCTGGTACTAGGATGCTGTACTGCTCCGCTAATTTTCGTGTCCATCGAGCCGGGAAAGCCAGGCGGACTGCAGCACTTATACGCCCTCGAGTGCCGACATACCCTCGAGTCGCTCCGGAGGACGAAAATTCGGAGCACCCCCCCTGGACCCCCTCGGTTTATGCAGCGGTGCCACTAGCAGGCTGGAGGTAGGAGTTGGTAGCATCAGGCCCTCGAATTTCACTGATGTAGATGTTGAGGCTAACACCCCTCTATTTTGTTATTCTCAATTCTCTGCGGCTACTTGTGCCTCTATGGCTTGGGCGCTAGTTTAGGGGTCACGGGGGGCGAGCTAACGTGGTTGGGCTTCTGGGCCCGGGCGTTCAGCCCTAACCCCCGCCAACCTACGTACCTCCTTGATCTTAAAACTATCATACTAGTTATCATCTTTGGTTATTTTGACCAGTACCATGTCGTTTTGGCCCTTCTTGTTTCGCCATGTCCTCCTTAAGGTCAGCTGAGGATTTGAAGCCTTGAGCGGGATCGACGCCTTGTCTTTGTAGACATCCGGCGTGATGTTGATCCTGGTTGCGAGCTCTGTAAGAAATTGGTCCACCGCCCTATATTCCTCCCCGGACCGAGGGAGGACGCGAAGGCCACGGTCACTTATCAATCGTAGCCAGGAAGTTCTCTATTTGGCCTACGCCGTGAAAAGTGAGTCTGGCTATCTCACTGTCGTAACATATCGAGCGACGTATCGTTGTATAGTTTTACTGTGTAGTTCGCGTTGGCCGGCCCCCACGGCGGGGCGAATTATAATCACCAAATTAAAAATTTAAAAAACCGACTTCAACCGGTTTCTCCAAGATTCCCGATTTGTTTCCATCATTGGTTTCCTCAAATCCTACTTTCTGAATGCAAATTCTTGTAAATGAATGAAAATTACCAAAAGCGCCATACATGTACCTATAACATTTGAAGAGATCCCTCGATTTCTCCAGGATCCCATCATCAGACCCCAACTTGGTGCCAATGGGACCATCTCGGGGTAATACACGTTCGATCACAAAAAGAATTTTTAGAATCGGTTCACTATTCTCGGAGATATCAGGTAACATACATACAACAAAAAAAAAAAAAAAAAAAAAATTCAGTCGAATTGAGAACCTCCTCCTTTTTTTGAAGTCGGTTAAAAAGTAGTTGTCACATCGAGCTCTATCATTTACTGTCATAATCTTACTTTTTAATAAACGTCTCCTAACTTAACAGTTAGCTTGTCCCTTTCGGTCTTACAGACGTATGAGTGAGACTGAAAGGGGCAAACCATAATTAGCGGCTTGCTAAGTTAGAAGTTTATAAACAGACAGAGGTCGCAGTGGCAATATCGTCATTAAACTACTCTTCGGACTTCTTTCCGATATAAAATTCGTCGAGTGAATATTCATAACGAAATTACATTTCATATTAGCTGATAAATTCAGCGGATAAATAGATAATGAATAAAATATGCTGATTACTATCCAGCAACGTAACAAATGTTTTCATTTTCAATTGATTTCCATCCAAAGTAAGCTTCAATCTTGACTGTCTTACAACTGAGTCTAATTTAGATAAAGTCTGAAACGCATAACGCCACTTGTCATAAGAAAGAATAACTTATCGATAAAATAATATCGAGTGGAGGTCCCTAGCAAAATTTAGTTCGTGCCACCGTGACTTCTGTCTGATAAAGGAGTCAGCTGTTGTGTAATCTTCGGTATCGTAATGTCGTCTACAATCGCATACGATAAGCGAGTCATAAATGTATGGTGATGGTCACGGGAGTTTTCGTTCGAATCTGTCATTATTATATAAGTAATATAATATCTCAATACAATTTTTATTTATAGTGTTACTTTGACATAGTTCTTGAGAGGCTTGGGGTTCCAATTGGTTGGCTGGACAGTCAACAAAAAAAGCGGTCTGTCACTTTTAGGCTGTATTCAGTGGTAATAAATCCGAAAACACATTTTTTGTTGACTGTCCGTGTCTACTAACATCGTAATGAGGGTTTTCGATAAAAATTTTTTCTGCCACCAGGCGGCGCTAGGGTAGGCGTCGGGTCCAGACAACTGTCAGATTCATACTATTCATAGGTACTGGACATAAAATATCGAAATTCTATTTTATTTTGAAGTTCATTGATTTTGTAATGGATTACGACTAATAAGCTGTCGTCAAACTGAAGATTGAGATCTAAAACAGGCACTCAAAGTCACTGGTACTAAAAATAATTACTTAAACTTTGTTAATTTCATGAAAATTGTCTTGGAGCTCTTTATTTTAAACAATATTCCTAAAGTAATGGTTTTAAGAATAAATAAACCTGAAAATTATATTGAAAATCAAATGCGCGTATTTATTATGACAGTTCGTTAGGCCTGAAGGCACAGTGCTGCCATCTATCTCACCGCCCCATAGTGGCGGAAAAATTGTCAAAAACCCTCATTGCGTTTTAAGAAAATATGTGCAGCCAATTAGCATAAATTGTTAAAAGAAGTTACTTAATTAAATCAATGTGAGTTTTCCAACAAGGAAAACATGTTTTTTTGTACAGATCATAGTTTTTCGGTCTTTATGACTGATTCAAATATGGCTAAATAACACATTGAATATAATTGTAATTTTATGCTAAATTACTGTTTCAATAGGTAATGAAAAAGATGTAACTTTTTTACAGTTCCACTAATTGGGTGCACTATTTATTATTTCCTGAAAATTCCCATACCCCATCAAATAAATTCAAATTCAAGCATTATTTTCGTTGACTCATCTGTTCGCAGAGTGGAGGCATGTGAGATATACGGCGTGCCTTGCCGCACAGACTATGAAGTTGAATAAAAAGAGACACACATATTTTCAAAGATGATTCCGTGAAGATAACTTTGCTGCAGTATGTTTCTTCTTCGTAAGTCGCTTGTTTGCCGTCTCCCATAAGACCGCAATCTGTAACAAAATCAAGTTGGTTAATATTGATACAGTGAGCTCATCATTACATCAGTTGTCGACCAAAACTAAGTAACCTAGTTATCTACATGAAATTAGCTTGAATCTCAGTTCTGTTCGATTATAGTATACAAGATCGCTAAGTGTAGTGACAGTTTTTAGCGTTGCGTTCTGTAGTAAACTATATAATAATTCATTCAAATTGAGAACCTCCTTCTTTGAAGTCGGTTAACAAGCTAACCAAGTAACCACTCCCGTGTAAAGAAAAGAGACACTGCGACATTTGTAGTTCACTGCTGAGAAAGTCACTGTACTCTATATATATATGCTCCCTGACCGTTTTCGGCCCCGGCGACTGCTTCAACTCCTATGTTGACGCTCATGTGCTCTCGTGTGGCTGACGTAGCCGATCTTGTTAATAAAGACCCGTGTACACAACGGGCACGAGAGAACACCATTTACATAGTGATAGCTGATTGCCGCTGGTGGTCGGGCTTTCAGCTTATCCCTCTTGTCGTCCAGTTCTGTACGACGTTGGGATTCAAATAAATTAGTTTGCTTCCTAACCAAAGATCTCCACCCAGGTCGATTGGTGGCCTGCTCCTCCCACTGTGATGGCTCAATGGCGCAGTTTTTCATATGGCGCTTGAGCACGTCCTTGTATCTGAGGAGTTGCCCGCCATGCTTTCGCTTGCCATCCTGCAACTCAGAGTAAAAGACACGCTTAGCCACCCGATCCTCTGCCATCCTTGAGACGTGGCCGCTCCAACGCAACTGACGTCGCATGAGGTAGACTTCGATTCCACCCACGTTGGCTCTCCGTAAAACTTCGGTGTTCCGGACTCTGTCGGACCAACTGATCTTTAAGATTTTACGGAGGCATTTAAGGTGGAATCGGTCTAGTGTGCGAATGTGACGACGATATACGGTCCACGTTTCAGAAGAGTATAGTATGTTAGGTAACACCACCGCCATGTATATGGAGATCTTTGTAGCTAGCTTCAGGTCATGCGAGCGGAAGACCTTGGCATCCAACTTGCCGAACGCTGCAGCAGCAGCACCTATCCGGCTGTTGATCTCCGAATCAAGGTCACACGAAGATGTTACCGTGCTCCCCAGGTAACGGAACTTATCTACCTGCTTTAGCAAATCGTCTCCGAGTGTGACTGTCAGTGTTTCCCGACCGTGAATGTCAAGTGACATAACCTCCGTCTTGTTCACATTGACTTTTAGGCCAAACTTGCAGCACGATTCGCGAAAGTCAGTAACAAGTTGTTGAAGGTCATCTGGGGATTCCGCAAGGAAGCACAAGTCGTCCGCATACATGATCTCGGAGATCACAGTGTACGAGACTTTGGTGCGTGCCTTAAACCTAGCTAGGTTGAAAACGTTGCCGTCGGTGCGAAAGCGGATGCGAATTCCTCTCGGTGTGTCCTGACTTTGCAAAACTTCACGGACAACTACTGCAAAGTATAGGGCGAAAAGTGTAGGCGCTAGTACGCACCCCTGCTTAACCCCACAGGTGACGGGGAAGAAGCTCGACTCATCGGTACCTACAGCGACGCAGCATTCCATGTCGTCGTGCAAGAGTCTCATGAGGCGTATAAATTTATCCGTGCATCCTAACTTTGCTAACACCATCCACAGGGCTTCACGGGGAACGCTGTCAAAAGCCTTCTCAAGGTCAACGAAGCAGAAGTACAAATTTTGACCTTGTTCTCTGCTTTTCTCTTGCAGTTGACGTAATGAGAAAATGGCCTCGCAGGTTCCCCGATCAGGTCGGAAGCCGAACTGTGTTTCAGGCAGAATATCTTCTGATAGCTTCATAAGGCGGTTTAGAAGTACTTTGGCAAAGACTTTCCCGGGGGCTGTTAAGAGAGAAATACCTCGATAAGAGTTGCAATCTGCACGGTCACCCTTGTTCTTGTAGAGGGCCCTAATACGAGATATTTTAAAACTTTTCGGGACACGTTCTTCCTCCCACATACGAACAAATAATGACCATACAGACGTTTGCAACTCATCACCTCCGTATTTCAGCAGCTCGCCTGGTATATAGTCAATGCCAGCCGCGCGCTTGTTCTGTTGTTGGTTGATGGCAAGTACGACTTCATTGCGAGACAGAGGTTCATCCAGCTCTGCCAATGTAGGGAGTTGAGACATTGCACTGATATGTGGTAGATCAGCTGTTCTATCCACGTTAAGCAGAGAGTTGAAATATTCTGCCCACCTGTTAAGCACATCCTCTCTGCTTTTTAGAAGCTGCTCACCGTCGGCTGACTTAAGTGGCACCTTAGCATAAGAGTTTGTACCAATCAGCTTTCTGACCTCCTTATAAAACTCTCCAAGCTGGTTTGTGTCCGCAAGCCACTGCATGCAACGAGCCTTGTCCTGCCACCATCTTTCTTTGGCTTCCCGAATGATTTTTCTCAGCTCCAGATCACTTATCCTGATATCTGCTGTACTTCCGCCTTGTTGAGCAACAGTTCGATGGCGCCGCAGTAGATGTCTGTGTTTGCGCAATGCCTCCGTTAAAACCCCGTCATTCTCATCGAACCAGTCCTCGTTTATACGGACAGCTGGACCGAGGGTCAGTTTGGCAGTGTCCAGGATGTGAGAAGACAAGGAGTTCCAGGCAGCATCTAAATCGCGACCATCACCAGACTGCGACGACAGCGCATCTAACAAGGCTTCAGAATATTCCTTCCTCGCCCCTAGATCATTGAGCCTATCTACATTTAAGCACACTGGCCTAGTCTTCCCGGATCGACGAGGGCGATGAAGGCAGAGTCGCAACTTAGTGACAACAAGCCGATGATCCGTCCAACAGTGTGCACCACGCATAACGCGGGTGATTTGGACCTGGGAAACGTCTCTCTGTCGTACAATGGCATAATCAATCAAATGCCAGTGCTTGGATCTTGGGTGCATCCACGTCGTCTTGTGCTTAGCGGGTAGTCGAAACATTGTATTTGTAACCGCGAGGTCAAATTGCGCACACAAACTAAGCAGCAGCTGCCCATTGCTGTTCATATTTCCGACACCGTGTCTGCCCAAGATTTTAGGCCAAGCTTCGAAGTCACGACCAACTCTGGCATTGAAGTCCCCCAGTATAAGGATCTGCTCTCTGGGGCGTATACCATCGAGAAATTGTTCCAGTTCTTCATAGAACTTATCCTTAACGTCATCAGGCTTGTCTAGCGTGGGAGCATAGACACTGATGACATTTAGGTAGTTTCCATTGTCAAGGTGTAAGCGCAGTGTGGTGACGCGGTCCGAAATATGCACAGGAAACTCTTGTAGACGCATTATGTGACAATTCTTAATCGCGAATCCTACACCTGAACGTCTAGGTTCTGAAGAGTTAGTACCTTTCCAGAAAAAGGTATATCCTCCCCCATTTTCCTTCAGCTCTCCTTCGTCGGCAAGGTGTGTTTCACTGATAGCAGCCACATCAACATTGTATCGGCCGAGTTCACGGGCTACTATGGCGGTTTTCCTTTCAGGACAGGCATTTCCATCACGATCAAGGAGCGTCCTCACGTTCCACGCACCGAAAGTCAGTTTAGATGTTTTCATATTTTTTCTGAAACGTCGACCACGTATTGAAGAGATGCGGAGGCAGCCGCGGTTACTACCTTCCTCTTGGAAATGGGGTAAGCATTTTTTAGGGCACCTTTTCTAGCCCCCTCCCCGGCTAAGCGAGGAAAGCAGTGCTTCCCTAAATAGGGCTGCTTTGTCACTCTGGGTGCTGCCGAATCCACTCTGTCACCCCAGCGCAGAGCGAAAGCGACCACGATGCGTACTGCACCCCCAGAGCCGCCAGCGTGCAGGCATCAGACAAAGCCCGGCTTGCATCAAACCAAACCTCTCTACCTCAACCCATCGCCGCTGGGCTTAACCGAAATCGGAGTCCATTTTGCGGAAGCAGTCAAGTGCGCAGGAGATATTAAAGTGCACAGGCGGACGCGCAAACCGCAGGTGCACATACTCATCCTTGTCCTTCTTAACCCAGTGGAACGGGAACCGCTACGACCGGAGAAGAAACTCAGACAGATGGAGCAGTATAGGCATGGCAAAGTTTCAAGGAATCAGAAACTTTCCCACACTCCCATTATCGCCTTTTACGATACCCACGGGAAGATATGGGGTGGTACTATTCTACGCAGCCGGCACCACACAGCGTATTAATTGGGTGCACTATTTATTATTTCCTGAAAATTCCCATACCCCATCAAATAAATTCAAATTCAAGCATTATTTTCGTTGACTCATCTGTTCGCAGAGTGGAGGCATGTGAGATATACGGCGTGCCTTGCCGCACAGACTATGAAGTTGAATAAAAAGAGACACACATATTTTCAAAGATGATTCCGTGAAGATAACTTTGCTGCAGTATGTTTCTTCTTCGTAAGTCGCTTGTTTGCCGTCTCCCATAAGACCGCAATCTGTAACAAAATCAAGTTGGTTAATATTGATACAGTGAGCTCATCATTACATCAGTTGTCGACCAAAACTAAGTAACCTAGTTATCTACATGAAATTAGCTTGAATCTCAGTTCTGTTCGATTATAGTATACAAGATCGCTAAGTGTAGTGACAGTTTTTAGCGTTGCGTTCTGTAGTAAACTATATAATAATTCATTCAAATTGAGAACCTCCTTCTTTGAAGTCGGTTAACAAGCTAACCAAGTAACCACTCCCGTGTAAAGAAAAGAGACACTGCGACATTTGTAGTTCACTGCTGAGAAAGTCACTGTACTCTATACTGGCTGAGCAAATAGCTACAAATAATGCTGTCCAGCAGTCAACTGAAACGGGCTGATGATGATGATAACAAAATTTATGATGAATGATGGAGTATACAAATCAAATACTTACCGCTAACTCCTGCTTACTGTTCCATTACATTCCAATTCATTGCTTTTTGTCAAAAGGTAAACCAGATTCTAAGCTGAGCGTTCAAGCTGTCAGCCTTTATTCTGAACATGTTATGACAAGCGTTCAGCATATTGTAACTCTCAAAGGATTGTAATTTGGTACGAGTCTTCTACAGCAGTTCCCAACTGTCTGTCAATTCTTCTTCCATTTGAAGCTGTAATTTGTATTTCCATCACTTAAATCCTTCCTTTTCCAATCTCTGCAAATATGAAATAAAATAAAATCTTTATAAGACTGAAGTTGAACTGATATCGGGCATCTCTAGACTAGAGGACATGAAGGGAAAGTACCCTAAAATTGTTGATGGACTATTTTGGTACATAGACTTTATCTTATTTTTAATAGAGAGTAATACTACATTCATAGCTTTTGTATGACATGTAGCTATTTTTATAGGTAAATACAGCAATAAATAATTTTGTTGCAATTTTAAATTACTCATTTTTAACCGACTTCAAAAAGGAGGAGGTTTACAATTCGTCGAAATCTTTTTTTTTTTTATGTATGTTCCCCGATTACTCGAAGACGCGTGGACCGATTTGAAAAATTATTTTTTTGTTTGAAAGGGTATACCTTCTAGTTGGTCCCATTGTCACCGAATTCTGGTCTGATGATGGGATCCTGAAGAAATCGAGGGAACTCTTCAAATGTTGTAGGCACACATGACATTTTTCATTTATTTTCGAAGACTAATCAAGTATTTGCGTCTAGTCATGAACATTTTAAGTTGGTGATCTGACGATGGAAGGTACAACTCCTTACCAATTAGGAGTTGGGAGATAATTCTTTAAGTATTACATATTTCGTGTATTTTGGAAGCTATTTGAGTATTTGCCTTTAGGTGGTCATCCTTTCATGTTGGTGAGCTGATGATGAAAGGTACAACTCCTTAGAGATTAGGAGTTGGGGAACAATTCTTTAAATATATCATATTTCATGTATTTTGGAAGCTATTCGAGTATTTGCGTTTAGGTGGTCATCCTTTCATGTCGGTGAGCTGATGATGGAAGGTACAACTCCTTAGAGATTAGGAGTTGGGGAACAATTCTTTAAATATAACATATTTCATGTATTTTGGAAGCTATTCGAGTATTTGCGTTTAGGTGGTCATCCTTTCATGTCGGTGAGCTGATGATGGAAGGTACAACTCCTTAGAGATTAGGAGTTGGGGGATAATTCTTTAAATATACATATATTTTGGGAGCTATTTGAGTATTTGCCTTTAGGTAGTCATAGTCTCATGTTGGTGAGCTGATGACGAAAGGTATAACTCCTTAACGATTAAGTAATTCTTAGAATGTAACAACTGTCATACATTTTCGAGATCTATTCAAGTTTTTGCTTAGTAGTTATGACATGTTGGTTAGCGGTTAGTGATTCTTTAAATAATATAGGCATGCTAAGGCTGTTACCTATAATCTTTGAAATTATTCATACCTACTGATGATACAATGTATATCTCCTCGATAATGGGATAATTCTTTGAATATTCAAGTTATCTAGTTCAGGTTTTCTGGCCTATTACAGTGCAGTGCATACTAAATAACGATTTTACACTACTAAAAAGCAAAAAATAAAATATTTTAAAATAAAAATAAAACCGCCTTCAAAAATTCGCCCGAACTAAAAAGTAAAAAATAATTTTAGTTCCTACTTCTTAGGATTTCCTATCCTACCCAAACCTTTAAACCTTTTACCCTATTCATTGAAATAAAATATTATGGCTAGGTATCCTACAGATTTCTTAGAAGTCGGTGCCAAGCCAAATATGTTCACTTTGCGAGTATATGACTGTATTTGATAGATTTTTGTCTATAGTCAAGTCATAGAACTTACTGTCACTCCGGTTATGCTTTCATCAAAATGACTGAGTTAGATCATTCTGTTGATAACAACATAATCGGACTGACAGTAAGTTACAAAGCTCTATCTAATATATACCTATGGACGTATTTGGCTTGGCACCGACTTCTAAGAAATCTGTAGGATACCTAGCCATAATATTTTATTTCAATGAATAGGGTAAAAGGTTTAAAGGTTTGGGTAGGATAGGAAATCCTAAGAAGTAGGAACTAAAATTATTTTTTACTTTTTAGTTCGGGCGAATTTTTGAAGGTGGTTTTATTTTTATTTTAAAATATTTTATAATCAATTCCTTTCTATTGGGATACTATGTTGCTTTAGAAGAATTCTCCTGTGTTACTTTAGATAAAATATTTCTTTAGTTGCATGCTCTTCATTGGCATCATAAAAACTGGAGACATTTATTTTTCACATTGGACTTATGGTTATGTTTAATACTCGTCCCATGCCATGCCCATTGTTTCCACCAAGGTGTTAATGTGAGAGTAGGTAGGTTGAAATAACTATTTTGTGTATTGCGTAACTACAAACTCACGCTTATGGCATGGTGTTGCACGATCCGATTATCAGATCGTGCAGTTCGGAGACCGTAATCGACTCTTCCATCTTGATCAAAGACCTGCGGCCCTACCGCGAACCACGAAGTTTTGCTTCCCTATTACACTTACGTACGAATTCACGAGTGCGAGAGGCAACATTTCGTTCGAAGTTAGCAGTAGGGCGGATACACCCTAGAGGCCCTACCGCGAACTACGATATCCACAAATTTCAGCGATTTTTCTCTGCCACTCATTTACGAACTCTTCGGTGTTCCCGGTAGCAGGCCAGATACACGTGGATCGGCGAAGTTCATAAACACGTGACCGAACATTAGAAGTGGACAGAATCGGCGTAAAGGTGCGTTTAAACCAAAAGAGCATTCGCTGTTCTAGCGCCCGTTCTACGAAATCAACCAATCACGTTTTGTGTACCGATCGAATTTCGTAGAGTGGGAGGTTAGAACAGCGAATGCTCTTTTAGTTTGAACGCACCTTTGGACAGAAAAGCCAGACGCCAAGAACCATTTCAAGTCGCTGGAGAACTTCAAACTAGGATATATTATATGCGATTAAACAAAAAATTAAGATACGTTTCCACAGGAAGAGGTTTCACCTTGAAATGTTCATACTCATAAATTTAAATCAGAGCTTGAAGTATCACGATCACGAAACTTTTATCCTTATGATAGATAGATTACAATAGTAATGTTGATTCTTACTTTAAGATGGAACTGATTCGGCGATGTTTGTGTACCGATGGTGTACGTCGTCCAATCCTTGTCGGTATCCAGAAATTATATTTATGCAACGTAAGCTATTTTGACGGCACATGTTTTAGAGACTACTACAAATATAAATTATAAATCCTATAAGTTTTTAAATTTACGTGCATCAACGACCCACGTGCAGTGTTGAAAAGAGTGTTTTTTATTTTCGCCAGGAGCTGGCTGGAGCCTGGATGCTAGTCCATTCAGCCAAATCATTGAAGTAACTTTTTGTTACCCAAAATGTATTGTATAATGTAGCGCCAGCGGCAATACCGCGAAAAATGAAATTCGTCAATTTCGAGGATTTGTCTCTCTCACTCTAATGACACATTCGTTTGAGTGACAGAAAAAAATCCTGGAAATTAAATGTAATGCCATGAATTTCGAACTTTTATCACACATCACATCATCAGCCTATTAAAGTCCACCGCTGGACGTAGACCTCTCCTATTACAAATTATGCGTATGGATGGGCGCAATAGGACTAGGAGTGCCCATAATCGAAAAGCTGAGCAACAATGTCCATTATTATGATGCTGCTGGTGCCGGTAATCTATTTTCGACATCGGCTGCGTAGTCTGCAACTCAACACATTATTTAATGGCTGAATTTTATTTTTTATTATTTTTTTAAGTTACTTTATTTTTATTTAAGTTTTTTAAGCATGAACTTAAACAAAACATTGAAGTTGGCTTTAACTTTTGATTTTGGCAGTATGGGTTAATGCCTTCGGCTATTCACTAGAGACTAAAAAGTAAAATTTGACGTTTAGTTAGATATCAATTTGTTTACTTGCGTATTATTATTCTATGCTATATTTTGTTAAAGTTTGTTTTAATATAAATCGGTGAAAGCAATTCTGTTTGTGTACTTGTTATTATAAATTATAATTCATGTGATGAAGTCGATAACTAAATGCTTCTGCTGCCTGCAGCGGTCATCTGTGCAAGTCTTAAATAGACCGCACACTCGTCTCGGCATAACCGAATTATTTTCGGCTATGATCGAAGAATGCTTTGAAATAAAAGTAAGTACCGCAGAATTAAGAGCATCCCTTAATCCCTATTACGATTTTCTATCAGTTTGTCACGCGCTAACGACGTTATGAAAAGAACTCTTTTTAAAGATGTAAATACAAACTTGTATTCTACCATTCATTATTCACTTTACGTTAAAGGAATAATCCATTTTGTGTTAATTGTAAAATAGTTATTACAGGCAGTTTAGCTGAAACACATAAATACTATACTTTATCAGGTTATTCATTGGAGTAATATTAGCCAAGCTTAATGGCATGCACTTATTTATTAATAATTTGAATGAATTATCGTTTAATTGATCCCTATTATTCATTTTTAGGGTTCAATCGTAATCTAGGAACCCTTAATAGTTTTGCCATGTCCATCTGTATGTCTGACCGCAGCATAGCTCAGTGACCGTTAGTACAACAAGTTACATACAAAAAAAAAATTTGGTTACCTCCCTTATACATAAATTTAAGCCAATATTTTTGGATATACGCACTTCGATAATTAATTCCGGCCCTTATGCAGAAAAGTGTCACTATCTGTGCATATACCCTTAAAAAGCGTACCGTAACTTTCGAAGCATATGTATCAAAAATGTAACATTACACTGAAATTTGTTTGTTTTACAGCTATCACTAGGTGATGATGGAATGGGTGGTATCTGTGAGGTTTGCATAGAGAGCCTGCGGAAGGCATGCCGCTTTAAGATGCAGATGTTGCAGTGTCAGGCAATGCTGCGGGATATGCTAGCGGGCTTACAAGGTAACTATAAAAAAAATTGCACTCAAGTTTTGTAATAGGGAACATACCCATATTACGTGACCCTTTTTTAAGCGTTTTTTGACCCCCCCTCCCCCTGGTGACCAAGCGTAGTATATGCCAAGACCCCCCCCTCCTAGTTTTCGTGAAAACTAGGGGGGGGGCTCCTAGGTTTCACGTAGTATTTTTGGTCTTTGAAAACGCGTACTATGAGGGTGCAGGTCTAGGTTAAATAGTAAATTTAAATTGTACAATTGTAAACAGTTCACGTAGTATGGGTAATTGGGTTCCCTAATTGACAGGAGAATTATAAGATCTAATGTATTGCATAAATAATATTTTTATACAATAGCTAAATATTATTCATATATTGAAACAGTATGGAATGACATTGTTTATTTGAAATGATTCAAACAAATATCCAAAGATTGTTTGAAAATTCATAAGTTTGTTACTTAATTGTTATACTTATTGAATACGACAGACATGTACAAGTGCATATTGAGACATGCACATGCTGTAAATACATTTTTTTAGTGCAGATGGTGCCTTTTTGGAATTTCGTTTTTGCACGTGTCTCGTACGATGTTTTTTAGTGCAGATGGCCCTCCGAAGTTTTGGACCTGACGTAAAATGACCCACTTCTCGCACTAGAGCCTAAAAAGTACACCATCTGTACTAAAAAAATAAATTTAGTGACTGAACAAGTGTATTGCAACCTTTATTACATCCTAATGAAACTTTTTGACATGTGCCGTCAGTCACCTGAGATCTTATTCTTAAGGTTCTCGCACACATACGATTTCATTTATTATGTATGTATTTTTTCGAATTCAACTTAAAGCAATATACCAGGTAGTTCCAATTAACGTGCCAAGCAGCCTGTTAAATTTAACGGAATATACTTACAATTATAGTTACTAAAAGATGGAAAATCTATCTCGCGGCGACAAGACAATCATGTGCTAAGCGTACAGATACTGGTGACATATGTGCCTATCATTTTGTATGACTGTCTTTTGTACCATATTTGAAACGAAATAAGATATTTATATTTGTATGTATTTTGGTTTAGATGAAGAAACGGAGGTCGTGGTGATTGAAGATGAAGACGAAGTTATACGTAAGTGTCAACTCAGTCACGTTTCACATACTTTATAAAGCCCGTCACACACATAGCGATAATATGTGGTCAGTTGACAATCAAAACTCACTATGAAAAACACCAAATTAAAAATTTAAAAACAACCAACTTTAACCGATTTCTCCAAGTTCCTATCATCTGTGGTTTCCATCATTGGTGTCCTCAAATCCTACTTTCTGAATGCAAATTCTTGTAAATGAATGAAAATTACCAAAAGTGCCATACATGTACCTGTAACATTTGAAGAGATCCCTCGATTTCTCCAAGATCCCATCATCAGATCCCAACTTCGGGACCATCTCGGGGTTATACACGTTCGATCACAAAAAAAAATTTAAGTCGGTTCACGATTCTCGGAGATATTGGGTAACATACATAAAAAAAACGGTTGAATTGTGAACCACCTCCTTGTTTTGAAGTCGATTAAAAACATGTACTTTTAGGTTAGAAAGTTGTTTACTAAATAAGACGACTAAGGATGAATGGACTGTAATATTTTCACCCTTCTATCCTCAAACCCTGATACTGCAGAAGTACTGCATACGTTATTGATGTTATTATTATTTTATGTTTTAGATGAGGATGACTTGTTCCTGCACGAAGGTGATGCAGGTGACGAGTCTTTCTTGTGTAAGTATCTTCAATGGACATTATGTTTATCGTCATTACAATTTGGCAAGTAAAATAAATTCAATGTATTGTGAAAACACAAAACAAATTACTTATTAACTAAATATTTTGATTTGTACTTTTTATTTTTTCCCAGTAGTCACACTACTTAATACTATATAAATTATAAATATTAGTTGTCGTATCGTGCTCAGCTTTCGCGTCTGATGCCTGCACCCCTCGGCCACTCGGCTGAGCACGTGGGTTCGATCCCCACCTCGGACGTTAAGTGATCTTGATCGTTTTTCTTTGGTATATGACATCTAATATTTATAATTTAAATAAATTCAGCTAACTTTAGTCACTGATAATAGGGTTGACAACTGGCATTTCGGGTGATTAATAAGTAATAAAAATACTAATTTCCGCACTAGTCCAGAAAAGCGTATTTATAAACTACCTGTGCATAACTTTACCATTAAAGCACTTTTGAGCATATGCATTCTAAAAGCAATAAATAAGAATCACCATGTTCACGCCGCTACTTCAGTACAAAATCTAGTTTTGTCGATCATATTTTTCAGTGACAAAAGCAACATATTTTTTTATACTGACATGTTTCTGCTTCCAGACCTATTTTAGTCTGACATAAATTGTGAACCATTTGGCACAACTGGCCCGATAATAATTAATAGTTAAGTGAAGTTTGTAATGTCTTGAAGGGAATGAGTATGGACACCGCATGGCCATGACTGCTTTAAGCCGTCACAGCAACCTCAGTTGTCTGAGATACTTGAAATTAACTTATTTAAAAAATTTACGTAGAATCATTGACATATTAGTCGGCTACAAAGTTGGACTTGAGCACAGCTATGCTATTCTCTTATTGACACATTCGACGCTGCGTTCGTCAACGAGCTCGATGTCGAGACAGCCTTGTCTAAAATCCTAGTTGTTTGATTTGACATTAGGAATCGAGGCTGTCAGCGAGGTTGTGGGCGAGTTCGTCGCTGTTTTTCGTTAGAGAATACGAAGTTCGTACATTAAACGTCAAACTCTCGACGCAGTGTAGTTCCAGCTCACGCCGCATTCGGCGCCGAGCGCTAGTGTCGTTTAAAGTACATTAGTGAATACCATTTTTAGGCTCGACGCTGCCGCAGCGCTGACACAGCGATGACAGCAAGGCGGTTTCCTTAGTGAATAACACTGCAGGAGAAAAGATGGCCCGAAAAAGACAATTTTGTATCAAAATTGTGCTGTGAACTTAAACTTTTGTATATGGTTTTATCATGGATGCCATTGTCAGAACTGGACCCAATTAAAATGGGACCCATCATCATCATCATCACCAGCCTATGATAGTCCACTGCTGGACGTAGGCCTCTCCTGTTAACTATGCGTATAGACGCATTAGGAGGTACATGCCCATAATCGCCACGCTGGGCAAGCGGATTGGCGATCGCAGTAATGTGTCCACTATGATGACGCTGCTGCCCACCATCAATCTTTTATCAAATAATGGTTAGTCAAGTGCAAAACTAAGTATCGAAAGAATCCGTACATAAATACGTTACGACATTCTTATTAGGTACACAGAATTACGAATTATTATGAATTATTAGGTGCACTGGGACATATTTTTGAGCATTTTTGTGTACACCTTATTTTGTCTTTGACTGGTCAGTGACACTTCAATCCCTTAGTCGATTCTTACGACACCCGCGAGAGGAGTTGGGGTGGTGACAAATGTATTCTTACTGCCGTCACCACACGGCTAAGGACCCATCAGCTTTCAAATAAAAAACGAATCATCAAAATCGGTTCACCCAGTCAAAAGTTATGAGGTAGCAAACAAAAAAAAACAAACAGTCGAATTGAGAACCTGCTCTCTTTAGAAGTCGATTGAAAAATGCTCTGCTATAAAATTTTCACGCACATTACACAAGATGACCATAATAAATCTTGTCATATTTCATCAGGCAAGGACGACCCTCCGCCGTGTGACGACGAGCCTCGAGAAGAACCTGCCCTACGTAAGTTCATCAACAAACTATCCCAGCCCACTGGTAGACATAGGCCTCTCCTATTAACAACAGACTCCGTGGCTTAATTGGTAGTGACCCTGCCTACGAAGCTGGAGGTTACGGGTTCGAATCCCGGCGAGGGCATTATTTGTGAATTTATTTATCACAAATATTTGTTCCTTGGTCACTAATATACTTATGTATTGTGAAAATATAGTAGGGTAATAAAATGAGCACACCCTAGTTTGGGGTAAGATAGCCGGTGTAATTACTGGCATAGATAGAGGCAATCCGTCTAAGTCCTCAGGGTAGGCAGCGCATATGCGATTTTTTTATCACTATGTCCATGAGCCTCAGTTCCTGCTTTCCATCAGGTGGGCTGAGAACTCAGTTGTCTACCTTCGTCACCTTAAAAAAATATCGGATTACTCTGTCAACTCTGTGACAAGACAAACAACATAAATACTATATTTGCTAAGTAAAACATGGTCACCAAGCACTTACTTACTTTTTCATCACACCTGTCCGGTAAGTGCGTCAATGCGTTGCGGCGATGCGCGCTGTAGATGCGTCATTACGCCCTAGGGCAATCAAGGATTTTCATATAACATTACGTCGCACTAGCGCGGCGCCCGCAGCCGACGCAGGCGAATGATTTTTGCGGGGATGAGGGGATTTCCGTTATAAAAATTATAAAAAGTAGTTTTGTGAAAATATATTGTTTTATTTACTTATTTTGCCTCACAGGTGTGATGAAAAACATTGTGTGTGCCACGGGCGGTACAAGAATTATGAACTCGTGTGAAGTAAAGCCCGCCCCTTCGGCTTGGGCTTTATTATTTACCAAATTCTTATTTAACGCATTTAATACACAATTTACTATTGTTAGCCTCTATTGAGCGTTAGGGTGCGGCTCCACTGACTCAGAGCGGAGCGGAGCTGTGCAAAATTGACCAATTACATTCTTTAAATTCAAAATTCGAAACACTGTGATGCGGTCTCATTGGCCGAGCTCCCACAGCTCCGCTCCGCGTCACTGCTTATTTTATGTGCATAAAAATTTACAATAAGGTGCCATACGAAATTAAAGATTTACCCTTTATAAAGTTTAAAAAAGCTTTAAAGAAATGGCTCGTACACAAATGTTTTTATAGCATAAATGAATTTTTAGAATATACGTAGTTGTAAAATTAGCTATAAGTTAACATTATGCATGCCTGTAAGGTAGATTTAGTGATTCCATCAGTGTACGTCAATGTATATTATCTATTGTCATCTCAATTGTACCTAAATCTGTGCATAATAAATATTTCATTTCATATTTCATTTCACTGGAGCCGCACCCTTAGCGTTAGTGTTAGTGGGCATGTTCTTTTGAGGGCCGTATCCGCTCCGAAGTAATGGTGAATGAATTAAATACTAATTTAATTAATATTCCGAATGTTCCATTACAGATGAAGGCAGTTTATTGAAACGCGCGGTGTCAAGTGAAAAGAGCGCAGCAGCGATTTTGTCAAGTGAGTTTCTTTTCAATTTTGTGTATAGATAATATACAGTCGTGGCCCACTAACTAAGAACAAATAGGTTATTTACCACTATACAGAGAAAAGTCAGCTATTATTAGCAGAATATATAAATAATAGGCAACCGCCTTTAACACATGATTTATCATGAATCTAGAGACCATTCAATTGACTATACACATGTACTTTAGTTCGCAAACATAAATAATTAATACGAATACAAACTTGGGACTTTATCTAGTATAATTAATACTGGCACTCTAATTAGGAACACTGTGTTTGAATCCTCGTATCTGCCAAAATAATTGAATAAAGCCTACACTTTTACGTATTTTGAGCTCCTGCATTTTCTGTCAATAAAATGTGCTTAATGTTTTTGTGAATATGGGAAAAAAACGGAGTTCAGATGGCACTATCAGAGAAATCATAATATCGTTGATTTTTAACAAGAAATGGAGCTATCAAAAAGTCGCTGACCACCTTAAATGTTCTAGGACTAGAGTATCCAACGCCATAAAATATTTTAAGGCTCATGGAACATGTCAGAAGGTCCAACGAATGAAACGGCCACGAAAGACTACTCCTCGAACGGACGCTCTTATCGTAAGGATGGCGAGAAAGAATCCTAAACTTTCTTCTATTGAGATTAAACGTAAAATTTTTGGAGATCAACCCGGTCTGGCGGCTCGTACTATTAGAAAACGACTGAACGAAGCAAATTTATTTGGCAGAATAGCTCGCAAGAAGCCTTTAGTAAGTAAGAAGAACAGAGACGCACGAAATGAATTTGCGAAAAATCACAAAAATCGGACGTTATCGCAGTGGAAACACGTTTTATGGTCTGACGAAACTAAAATTAACAGAATAGGCTCCGACGGTCAAGTCTACGTTCGTCGACCACCAAATACCGCGTTCGACCCCAAGTATACGACCGTAACCGTAAAACATGGCGGCGGGAACATTAAACTATGGGGTTGTTTTTCGTGGCATGGTGTGGGGCCATTGGTCCGTTGATGGTATTATGGACCAGTACGTGTACAAAAATATTCTAGAAAACACCATGTTGCCGTATGCTGAAGAAAATTTACCAGTTGTATGGACATTTCAACAAGACAACGATCCGAAGCATACGGCAAAATCTGTAAAAGAATGGTTTCGTTGTAATCATGTTTCTGTAATGACTTGGCCCTCTTGGAGTCCCGATCTTAACCCAATAGAGAATCTCTGGAACGATGTGAAAAAAACTCTCGCCAATAATAGTATTTTATGCAATAGTGGTATTACAAGGGTCAAAAAGTGCGAGCGGCGTAAGTTGCGATACGAGCCCAAAGGGCGAGTATCGCAATTTAAGACGTCGCGAGCATTTTTTGAACTAGTAATACAACGTCGCATACTATACTTTTTCTACGACTAAGAGGCATAGCATACACAGAACTCATAAAATATCCTATATTACTGAGCGCCACACACGTATTCCAGTTGTCACCAATAAGCACATAGTTTGTATAACTAATATAACATTGATAGCTCATCCCTACCTGCATTCCCAAGAACAGCAGGCAGAATATTAGAAATTAATGATGAAAAACTCATATTTTAGATAGATTTTAGGCACTGCACAAACTTTAATGCCAATCGATTCAAATCAAACCGAGCGCTATACTGCCTTATACTGAACTGGGGGCCGTCCACAAACTTCGAAATTCGCAAAAGTCGAGCATCCGTCTCTGTTACTCTAATAATAATTTTGTTCAAGTGACAGAGACAAATGATCGAAACTCAATGTCGGAGTTCGCGGCAAGACTTTCAACTGCTAGCGGAAAGCGGGAAGGTTTTTTTTTAATGCAGCTGTCATTGTCTATGGATAACTTTGCTCTTAAAATCGTGCTTACTTGCCTGTGATAAAATACTTTTGCATAATATGAAATTAGTTATTGGTACAAAAATATAATATATCAAATTAAAATAATTGAAAAAACTATTTTTTATTTATTCTTTCTAAATATTTAGTTAATAATTGTAATTATTGTAATAAATAATCGCGTACTAATGTTGGTAGCAGTGTAAAAACTCGAAGATGGGAACAAATCCAATATGGCGTCCATCATGAGTGTGATGTGGCAGTCTGTGGCAGACCGCAGTACGTTTTTGAGTCTGTTCGGAAAGTGACGACGTCTGGCAGCGAGAGACGCCCATATATCTCGCGTGCCTTCTCTTTCCGAACAACGCTGCCACATTACGATACCGGATGAGAGTGCGTTTTTAAGAAATAGACTATAGACTTTTGACAGATGTAATTATGTATATCTTTACAATAGTGTGCGTAGCTATGTAACTAGCAAAAAAAAGGTCAGGAGTAGAAAAAAATATAAAAAATTTAAACGAGCTTTATGAGGCATCACTAGAAGCCTGGAATTCTATACCTGTGGAGCGATGCAGGGTTTTAGTGGAGTCTATGTCAAAGAGATGTCATGCGGTGGAACAGAACTTCGGGTTTCCTACCAAATATTAATGTAACCGAAGAATTTTCTAGTTGAATTCTGTACTTTTAGGTTGTGTTCTTAATTAGTGTAGATTATTTTTGTTCGTCTAGAGACATGTTAAGTTCAATCGCATTTATTTAATTATATATAAAGTTTTTGCAGCTAATACTTGTTTAAATTGATTTTTAGAATAATCAAGTTAAATAATAACTCATATTCTCGTAAATAACAATGCACACAAATGATGAATATAGGCGTGTTATGCCATTTTTATGTTATACATTGACTGTTCTTAATTAGTGGACCACGACTGTAGATATACAATCATCTGGATAATAATCAGCCTCTGCCTCAGCCTCTGTAGTCTAGTTGGTAGTGACCCTGCCTACGAAGCTGGAGGTTCCGGGTTCGAATCCCGGCGAGGGCATTCTTTGTGTATTTATTTATCACAAATATTTGTTCCTTGATCGTGGCTGTGTAATGTGTATGTATCTATCTACCCCCTTATTCATAAACGTTTGTTAACTTATCAAGCCAGTAATAATTGTTTGACCCTTTCGGTCTTAACAATGTATCAATAAGAGCAAAACGGACAAACAATTATTAGCGGCTTGTTAAGTTAACAAACGTTTATGAATACGGGGGCTATTGTATAGTATATCGTCGCCTGGTACCCACATCACAAGCCTTAATTGAGCTTCCCGTGGGACTAAATCGATTTGTGTAAGATGTCCCAAGATATTTATTCATTTACAACTTATTTTAGATTTCCCCCATTGCCCCATTTGGATTGATAACCCGGTATGTCACATAGCTCTATGTAGCTATTATTTTACAGCTTCGACCGAGACCGAGCCCCATAATGTCGGCGCGACTGCGGCGCCGCACTGCGAGCCGAGCCGAGCGAGCCCTGAGACGGGCGCCGAGGAAGTAACTAAGGAACACATCACAAAACAATCAATCGTAATCAAGATTGAACAGGAAAAAAATAAAACGCTATCGAATTATTCTCTCCCTAAAAAATATTCTTCTAAAGATATTATCGCCCGCATCATAGACCCGACCTACACCTGCGATATGTGCAGTCAGGAGTTCTCAACGAAATCTTCACTGATCCAACATATCGGAGCGCACTCTACGAAATCGTACTGTTGCAAGCTATGTAACAGGCAGTACGCTAGAAAAGCGTATTTAGCTAGGCATGAAAAGAGTCACATTGAGGGAAAATCGTTTAAATGTCAACAATGCGATAAGGAATTTGCTTTAAAACATAATTTAGAACGACATTTACTAAGTCACAGTAATTTAACGTACAAATGCGATGAATGTGACGCAGTATTTAAATTTATACATCACTTAGAGAGGCACAAAGTAATAATACACAGTAATACACAAGGAAATAGCGCAGTGACCAGTAAAAAAAAAATAATTACGTACGAGAGAAGCCGTAGTAAAGGTCCAAAGGAAGAACCTAAAAGAGTTAAGATAGAAATGAAGCCATACAGCTGCGAAGAATGTAATAACCAGTTTTCATTGCTATCTGAATTGGAGAGGCACAAAAGGATTCATACTAACGAGACATCATATGAGTGCGAAATATGTGAAACTATATTTTTCGATGAAATAACTTTATTAGAACATTTACAGACACATAAGGCGAAAAATCTTTATTTCCTCGATTTCTAAGTAAATATGTAACTACTTTGGCCGTGTGGTGACAGCAATAAGAATACATTTGTCACCACCCCAACTCCTCCTGCGGGTGTCGTAAGAGTCGACTAAGGGATAAGTGCCACTGACCATTATTTGATAAAAGATTGATGATGCCAATCCGCGTGCCCAGCGTAGCGATTATCTCCTAATGCGTCTATACGCACAGTTAATAGGAGAGGCCTACGTCCAGCAGTGGACTATTATAGGATGATGATGATGTATGTACAATCTGAATATCTTCAAGAGAAGACTAACCCCCTTATTCATAAACGATTGCTAACTTAACAAGCCGCTAATAATTGTATGTCCCTTTCGGTCTTAACAATGTGTCCATAAGAGGAAAAGGGACAAACATTTATTTATTTATTTAAACTTTATTGCACAAAAGTAAAACTTAACGTACAAAAGGCGAACTTAATGCCATGAGGCATTCTCTACCAGTCAACCTTAAGGCAAAGCAGAGAGATTGAGAGATTTATTAGCGGCTTGTTAAGTTTACAAACGTTTATGGGGGTAAATAAGTATATCATAGGTAAGCGTGCTCACCGTAGATTGGATTATCAATTTATCACTTACCAGCAGGTATGAGCGTGGTCGAACGCCTACCTATTCTGAATAACAAGATAAAAAATAATAGTACATTGTGCATCAAGGGAGGTAAGTACGGAATTACTAACGAGAGTGTTTTAACGACTCGAGTTAGTATTCCGCTTACCGACCGTGATGCATACAATGTTTTTCATCACACTTGCGGACAAAAAAAATAGTTTTAAGACAAAATATTATTCTATGATAATCGATTCTGAAGAAAATTTTATCAATTATGAACGTATGTACTGTTTATTTTCATATTTCATTACAATTTTTTAGGCTGGCAATAGAAAGTCCTTGAACAGAAAAGTGCCACTTTGATCCCTCTTAGCAGGGAAGAAAAGACCCTTATTCGAAAAGGTGGTGTGAAAAGTGTATTGTTTTCAGGGTTCATGTAATATGAGTGTGTAACGATTTTCTTCATGCACTTAGAAGTACGTAACGCTGCGAAATATGTACTTAATTTTGTATGACCAAAAAAAATGTAAGAAACCTATTAAGCACAGTCACCACACGGGATTGTTGAGCCACTTGCCACTGTTCGCAACTTGGTCGAATAATACGAATCGGGTTCCGAACTCTTATGAGGCTGGTATCACAACTTCGGCCGAACTCTGCTGACCAATGTGGTGGGCGTAACGGGCGTTGGTACGGTTAGCCAATGACCGCTCGCGTTTTTTTCAGAAGGTGACATTACCATGGTTACATAATAACAAAAATGTTTAACCAATGATTGATCGCAATCTCTCCGGAAGCTGACGTTACTATAGTTACGTTATAACATCCGCTTTAGTCCTGGAGATGTCAATCTAACTTCAAAGCCGTGATGGTAATTTCGTTCACTTTCCTTTTAACGACTGTCACTGACAGGTATTTTTTCAAAGTTAGAATTTCAGTTAGAAACTATCAAGTCTCTAATAAAAAAAAAATATGGCTACTGACAGATTATAGGTAGATTGACAAAGGTTACCTACCATATTTCTACAAAGGTTACATAAGTTTTCAACTAACGTCAACTGAGCTGTGGCGGATGGTAATAAAGACAGCAATAGCATTTGTCTCTGTCAATGAAAAAAAATATTTTAAATTGCTCGATAAGATGCCTATTTAGGCTATTTATATATCCACTCACTTGCTTCATGTAGCTTTTGTTACATGTCATCACTCTTATTTTACATAGACATAGAGTCTGTCGCAAAATTCAAAGCAGCGTGAGTGGATAAATATCTTGAATAGAAAAAATACCTCTCCTATTAATGTCAGATAAATCATGGCATCCGATTTGAAAAAAAAACACGAATATAATACTAAACGGTTTTAGACAAATCTATGAAGAACTGTCGTTATCCAGTTTCCTCTACGAACAACGACATCTAGCGTCTAATAATGGCCGATGACTAATCCTTAATTCTCGTAGAGGAAGAAATTTTTATTATTTCAACTAGTTTTGACATACTGATATTTTGACACAACAAAGATTCGTATTTAACTGACATATCATCGGGGAACATCGGTCATGTCGCGATCGTGCCTACTAACGAAAAATACCGAACCCATAATATTACACGACTAAATTGCATCCATTGCCAAGTGGCTCAACATTCCCATGTGGTGACTGTACGTTATCAAAATGAAGGGTTTTGAACAAATATTACCAATATAATTAGATATAGACCGGATTATTGTTTTCATCGTGATGTCATACAGCCTAATGAGTTCGCGGTAGCATAAGGATTCTAATATTACCTCATATGAAGGGTCCACGGAAAGAACATATCTAGTCAATTTAAATTACAGAAGGATAAACCACCTTACTTTTAACAGAATAAGTTGTGAATTTGCCCTGATTTTTTTAAGCACTGGACATGTTTTATCCGTGGACCCTTTATATATCAAAATCGGTTGTAGCGTTACGTATTTCTAGGGATACGAATAAACTCACATACTCATACATGAACCATGAAAACAACACTATTACAACGTGCTCGTATTAACTCATTTGTTCGTTCTGTATTCGTATAATTTGACATTTTATCCTAATGAATTGATTATTAAATTCTAATTTATAATATTGGTTCTTTTATTTTGGAAACTATGTAAAAACCTGACTCGTTCATATACTTGTTGCTCTGGTCTCACCGCGAGCTACTAAGCTATGTACTATCGGCTATAAACACGAACAAAAGGTACGCACTCCCGTGTAAATAAAAGAGACTGCGATACTCGCCCAGCTATCAGCTATCACCGCCGGGCGAGTATCGCCGTGTCTCTTATTTTACATGGGAGTGCGTATCTTTTGTTTGTGTTTATAGGCTATAATTAGTAGATTATACACCAAGGGGATAAAGCACTGTTTTATATCACGGGCGCGTAACCACTTTGCGCGATCCTGGGCATAATCCACTGTAAGCCCATTCACACTCATGTCAGCCTTCACGACATCTAGCCATCGCTTCTTTGGTCAGCCGCGGGGTCGGGGGCCGTCAAGGGCTAGGTTAAGGCATATTATGTTTCCTGCGTAGTCAGATGAAGATGACCTTGAGAATCTTGACGGTTCCTTCACTATACGTGTTAGTCTTGCTGACCGATTTTGTTAAGAATCTAGGGAAGGTGGAGTCCTCTGCAGAAAGGGAGCTGCGCCTTCAAAGTCGCACTAAAAATATCACGTCCACTCTCTGTCCTAAATGCAAAGTAGTAGAGCATTGTGTAAGATACCAATCAGTCAGACTTTTCAACAAACTACCTACACAACTAAAAGTTATTGCGAACCACAAAACCTTCAATAAAAAATTAAAACTATTTTTGTTGAGGGGGTGTTTCTACAGTATCGATGACATATTTTGCGCATAATATTTTATTGGATATTTTTTATTGTATTAATTTAACGACGTATTAACATAATTTGTTCATTGGTTTTACAATTTGCGAATATTCTGACATTGTTTATTGGCTATGGAACTTAATTATCATATATTATTTGTATTTGTAGATAAGCTTAGTTTATAGAAATATTATTTAATGATATTTTCAAACACAATCTTGTATTGTTTCTGAATAAATAAATCAATCAATCAATCCTTAGTTTAGCGTTAATAGTTGGCATAAAATATAAAGGACAATATTATATTTAACGAAAAATATGTCCAACTACTCGCCAATAGATGGTGTTAGTGATCCCGATTTTCCCAAATTTCGTTAGTTATTCTTAATGTTAAATATCACCATAACATTACAAAAAATACCAGGAATTATATTCAATTAGTTCGAAGTGTTAACTCGCTTTAATGTAAAAACGTTACATACAAATAAATATTAGTCACATAATTTCTCGCTAGATGTCGCTGTTACTTTTAGAAAACTAGGTAACGAAAGTTTGTTTCAATTTACTTATAGCGGATGAGATTGTTTGAATAAACTTCACAAAGAAAGAACTGATAACAAACGTTTAATTCCAGAAATACATCATGCATGCTGCACCCGTATTCGTCTGTTTGAAATTTTATTATTGCCGCCATTTAATTATCGTTGGCACAAATAGTTATTTATTATACAAGGGGGCAAAGTTGTTGTTTAACTGTCGTGCCAATATTGAGACCTGAGCTAGCGAAAGATATTCCAAAATTGAGCCACGAGCGTAGCGAGTGGTTCAAAAACTGGAATCTTGAGCATTGCGAAGGTCTCAAGGCACGAGAGTTGAACAAACTTTGCCGCCAAGTGTAATACAACTTTTTTCCCCTCACTATCGCGAGGAAATATGATTACAAATCTCATCCAAATGTAAATTAACTTTAAGAAACTATTGAAAACTCAATGTCGAAACGTATCGTAGAATAGAGTTACTTATGGAATTTAAACATTGCCAATGGCTTACAAAGTCACATGAGAAACGACCAATTTAACCCGGCGAGCATGAGGTGGAAAAATGACATTGGAAAATAGACTTTGTCATTATTGACATAAGTGACAGGGGTGGGTATGAGATACCCTGGGTCATGCTCCCCGGGTTAACATGTGAGCTCCGATTGCGCATGTTTACTACGGTCATACAGATCCACTTATACTAGGCAGTAGGGGGCTATAGGAATTAGAGAAATGTCAAATTACTTTATTCACAAGTGTGTAAAAAGCGTTTTTACCCGCTCGTATTAAAGGATAAACGAGCGCTTTACGAGCTAGTGAGGGGAAAACAAAATTTCATGGTAATTTTTCGATGAAATTGATTGTAGTTTAAGCCCTTAAAAGCTCCGACACCGCTGACCAAACACCCTGTATACTTGTATAGCTATGAATTATAGTTCATAGCCACTCATAGCTTAGTAGCTCGCGATGAGACTAGTGCCTGAAGCAAGTTGCGGGAGTAAATTGTGGATCATTACAATATGTCGGGTGTCGTAAGAGCCGACTAAGGGATTGAAGTGTCACCGACCATTCCTTGATAGTAGAAGGATGACGGGCAGCAGCGTCATGAGACACATTCCTGCGTTCGCCAATCTGCATGCCCAGCGTGGCGATTATAGGCATTTCCTCCCAATGCGTCTACACGCATAGTTAATAGGAGAGGTCTACGTCCAGCAGTGGACTGATATAGGCTGATGATGTGTGTGCAAGCATAATTCTGTACAGTCAGCCTCAAATATATTGTAGCCGGGCCGGGTAATATAGTGTCGGGCCGTGCTCAGTATAGGGTTCCGTAGTTATTCGAAAACGGCTAGGCCGATTATGTTCGAAATATTTTTATTTTAAAGTATTCGGCATATAATTTTAGACACATTTTATTTTAATTCTGAAGCGGTAATCTCCGAAAATATTGAAAGACCTATTCAATGATGCCCCACACTAAAGGATTACAGCAAATAAAAAATCATCCCCACTTCACCAGTTGGGGCAGTTCCCGAAAAAAGACGTTTTCTTGTTTTTATTCTTTTTTTGCCGGCATGATTAATATGTATACCTGTGCCAAATTGCACATTTCTAGTACTAACGGCCACTGAGCTATGCTGCGGACAGATAGACGGACATCACTGAGGTGAGGGTATAAATCTATGACGGACATGGTGAAAGTATGAGGGTTTTTAGTTCTATACTAAATCGCGACGGTTCACGGTTGGATCCTTTGAGTAACTCAAACGTTGAATCCGATCATGTATTTTGTTCGACCTACTAACTTGTTGCCTACCGTGTAAGACGGGCTTTAATTGTCTTTTCTCCAATATGCTCGGAAATGTTCGCATTAATGTAGCAAAAACGAAACGCGAAGTACCTTCTTATTACCAGCTCAAATTAAAAAAAAAGATTTTCATTATTGTACAGTTTTTGCGGCCGCGAAATTGTACTAAAATCCATTAATGTATTGTTTTTTACTTCTTAAAAACTACTTTTGGACTTTGAAAAAAATGCATACAGCCAAATTCTAAAGCCACGACCAAACGCCTGGTCTGGATAGAGCGAGAGACGGCGATCAAATCTATGGCCGTCTCGTTCTATCATGAGTTACAAACGCCTCGGTGTGTCAGGTCGTGTAGGTACGGTTTAATGAAACCATAGATATCGTTACTATTTTTTATGAACGACCATGCATTAAAAAAAAGTTTAGGCGGGAATCATAAGAGACTAGCTTTTGCCCGCGGCTTCGCACGCATAGATTTTGGACTTCTATGAAAAAAAATGTTTTCAACCGACTTCAAAAAAGAAGGAGGTTATCATTTCGATTGTATGTAGTTATATATTATGCATGTTACACGGTTTCCTGGAAATAATGAATCCTATTTTGTTTTTTTTTCTCAGGAGATTCAAAAATGGCCGAAATAAGTTTAATATTTGTGATATTTTTTTTGGGTTTCGCCTTGACTTGTTGACAATCATTTAATCGAATGTTGTTTCAAAGACAACGGTTATTTTCATTTCATCGACAAGTCATTCTGTCGAAGAATAGTTTTTAGTCAATTTAAATCAGGGAATTTTGAATGGTACTTGAGGTTTTCCTTTACGGGTTCTTATTTTAGTTTGGTTTAAATTTAGTAATATTTATTCCGCAGTTCTAAACTAACCCTGAACCTACTTTGATAGCTGTTCGCTTATGTGTGGGGTCACAGTTGTAACCTAACTTAAACATATTTTAATAGCCGTTTGTTTCTATGTGGGGTCGCACTGGTCGCAATTCTAACCAAACCTAAACCTACTTTGATAGCCGTTAGTTTGGCTATTAAAGTAGGTTTAGGTTAGGTTAGAACTGCAACCCCACACATGAGCAAACGGCTATCAAAGTAGTTTAAAGTTAGGTTTAAACTGCGACCATTGCGATTCCACGCAGAAATGAACGGTTATTCAAATAGGTTTAGGTTAGGTTAGAACTGTGACCCCACACATAAGCAAACGGCTATCAAAGTCTGTGTGGGGTTGGAGTTCAAACTTAACATAAACCTACTTTCAAAGTCGTTCGTTGCTGTGTGGGGTTACTATTCAAACCTAACCTGAACCTCCTTTGATATTCGTTCGTTTCTGTATGGAGTCGCATTTCTAATCTAACCCAAAACCTACTTTGATACCGTTCGTTTCTGTGTGGGGTCGCAGTTCTAACCTTTCCTAAACCTAAGTAGAATACCTTATTACATTCTGTTTGAAGTATGTTTCATTGAACAGCATATTAGTATGACATAATTAAATACTTAATTGCAAATAAACTACACGAATTAGAAAGCTGAATTTACAGTGAGGCGGCCCGCGTACCCGCGCTGCTTATACATATAGATACTTACTGTCCGCGAGCTGTCAAACAAACATTTGAAATTAGTTCGCTTTTAATCATATGTCGCCATGCAAAATTGTAGATTTTTAACGAACAAACAAATAAATATGGTTTTGTCTAGACTTAAAAAATAAAACCTCACAATGACCTTTTATATAGCAAACTGCATTACTTACCAAAATTTAATATTAAAAGTATCTACGTATTCATCGTACCTATGTTACTCGTATATAACATGGTATGTAGATAAGTACCTACATCTTCATTGGCAAGAACACTTCTTGGAACAAGAATCTGGTTCCTTCATACAAACTTTAACCTTCCATTTAACCCCCATAGGGAATGAATTTTCAAAAAACCTGAAACACTTGTTTACTTATTTATTGTTAAAAACATTCATGTGAAGTTTCGAATAAAATAGCCCAACTAATCTTAATTCCCCATACAAACTTTAACCCTCCATTTAACCCCCATAGGGAATGCATTTTCAAAAAACCTGAAATACGTGTTTACTTATTTATTGTTAAAAACATTCATGTGAAGTTTCGAATAAAATAGCCCAACCAATCTTATTTCCCCATACAAACTTTAACCCTCCATTTAACCCCTTTAAAGGATGAATTTTCAAAAAACCTGAAAAAGGTGTTTACTTATTTATTATTAAAAGCATTCCTGTGAAGTTTCGAATAAAATAGCCGAACTAATCTTATGTCCCCATACAAACTTTAACCCTCCATTTAACCCCCATAAGGAATGAATTTTCAAAAAACCTGAAATACGTGTACACTTATTTATTGTTAAAAACATTCATGTGAAGTTTCGAATAAAATGGCCCAACTAATCTTATTTCCCCATACAAACTTTAACCCCCCATTTAACCCCTTTACGGGATGAATTTTCAAAAATCCGTTCTTAGTGCGCCTTTAAACATTATAAAGAATGTACATGCCAAGTTTGAACTCTCTAGGACCAGCGGTTTGGGCTGTGCGTTGATTTAAGTCAGTCAGTCAGTCAGGACATTGCCTTTTATATATATAGATTTTTTCTTTTCAATTGTTATTCAATTTGCAAGAAGAATTACTTAATCGATTGTAATAAAATATTTTGTTTTATTTCCTTGCATGTTTGGAGAAAAGTCCTATATGTGCCTCGGACGGAAATAGAATTTCGTGGATTCGTATGTAATTGTCGGCCTCAGCTTCGCTTCGTCCGACAAAAAATACTCATCCACGAAATTCGCTTTCCCGGCCTCTGCAATAATGTACTATTAATATAAGCCTGGCAATCCTAGTCTGCTACAGTGAACTTCGAAAAATTCGAGCATTTGTCTCTCTCATTCAAAGTACTTCTTGTTCGGAGTGACAGAGACAGAGCTGGTACGTTCCTATTATCACGAAAATCGACATTCGTTTTCGAGGATTTCTGCTCTGTCAGTCCAACGAAGGCGTAATTAGAGTGAGAGAGACAAATCCTTGAATTTTGTGGATTTCGATGTTAGCGGTAGACTCGACTCGAACTCAGGATTCTCAGGAAGTCGGAAGTTGCGTTGCTTGCATGCGTGTGCGTCTTTCCATTCGCCAATTTCGCCATTGCAGTTGCAGTGACGCCATTCCAAATTCCAATTCCCTCCCAAGATAAACGCGTGTTTGCAATGTTTGCATGCTGATCCATGGGGTTGTGAAGATAATCTTGTGTTATTTATACAATTACGAGATTGCTTTTAATACGAAAATACAACAGTTCTGTTGTACTTTTGCTTGTAATGGTAATATACTTATGAAGATGAAGAGACACGTGGCAGGCCAGTACAAATTGACGTCCAACGATGTGCAAGTTCCTTGGAAGTATCCAGGTAACAATAATTTGGAATTTCATAATAGACATTCTTTTCAAAACACCGCTTTAAACCTAGCACATACTATATTCGTATTTGGTTTTTGTTACAGATTCGAATCGACGAAATCGTATCCAAGATGTCGGCAACTGCAATTGTAAGATCGGAACCCAACTGAGCCAACGTTTTTCTTATGTAGAAATTACATAAGTTTATTGAAAGGTATGCCGATATTTCGCTTTTGTTTTAATTAACATGGAACAGAATTGTGAGTTTTTCCGATTCGTACATGCTACGTGTCACTCGAACTTTCATGCGTGTCAGACAAAATATGAGTAACACGTGGCTTGGACTTTATAAATGGTCTCCCATTTATAAAGGCCATGCCATATCGGAACCGTGTGTAGCACGTGCACGTGGCGTGCGCGTTGTAGAGTCGAAAATGTCATAGTACTCATAGTAGATTGCACACCGCATGCGTGGCGTGCACGTCCCCGTGACGTGCAACTCGTGTAAGCGGTGTGGTTTACTATGTACTATTGAAAAGAATGAACCCAAGATACTTTCAATTCTATTTATTAATACAGTTTTATCATATAACTTCACTAAAATACATTAAAACTATCTCATACCTTAAATAGTTGGAAGCAATCAATAATCCAATTAGTATTTTTAACCGACTTCAAAAAAAGGAGGAGGTTCTCAATTCGACTGAATTTTTTTTTTTTTTTTTTTTTTGTTGTATGTATGTTACCTGATATCTCCGAGAATAGTGAACCGATTCTAAAATTTATTTTTGTGATCGAACGTGTATTACCCCGAGATGGTCCCATTGGCACCAAGTTGGGGTCTGATGATGGGATCCTGGAGAAATCGAGGGATCTCTTCAAATGTTATAGGTACATGTATGGCGCTTTTGATAATTTTCATTCATTTACAAGAATTTGCATTCAGAAAGTAGGATTTGAGGAAACCAATGATGGAAACAAGTCGGGAATCTTGGAGAAACCGGTTGAAGTCGGTTTTTTTAATTTTTAATTTGTCTATTATTATTAATTTTGTTCAACAATTTTATACAAGCTCTGCGCCATTCGCAAAAATCGTCCCTCACTTGTTTTTTCTATCTTTTTAAAAAACAACTTGGCCGGAGGAATCGCTACTCGCTGGCGGGAAAATGTAGTGTTACCAGGACACTGATTTCAATATTGCTATATACATTTATTATAACATTTACAACGCTTACACTGTGAATACTATGATACCTACATATATACCTCACACGCACACGTGCTACACACTCATACTCTGTGGCTTTCCATTAAGCCCAGAGAATCAGGTTATCACATCTATCATCTGTTTTCCTAATCAGATGCACAATGGTCGAGGCTTTAAGCTACTCGTGAATACTGCCTGGGAATCTCCCAAAATACTTGAACTGGCCCTGCTTTTGCGATGAATAAATTAAGTGAATTAATCAGATAAATTATCATTGTGGTAACATACTACTTATCATTGTTTACCCCCTCATCTGTCGTTGGTAAGGATTTGTAGGTATAATGGATTTTTTAACAACGCAGAAAGCAAACTCTATGTGTTCAAGCTTAAATCAGATTGACTAAAATTAGTATTTAGTTGCTTTCTGCAAAACTGGTCAATTAATTTGAGTTCAATATCTATTGTACAGATCCTTATCAAACACACAAAGGGTTAACCTATGAAAGTCTTGCGATCCCTAACTTCTTACTCTCCGGTTAATGTTTTTCAATATTTCTTCGGCTGCTACATGCATTAAGCTAACATGGTAAACAATTTTAAACCATGCCTGTGTGTGTGCTTAAAAAAAATTTCTGCATTGCAACCCTGTACTCGCATTCTTAAGGTGTATTTGGAAAAACAGCTTGGATTTGCACAATAGCATGATTTATTTAATATTTTAGATGTGACACCTGAGTAAGCTGTTGGCTGTGAACTTCATGCAGTCTGCCATCGCAAAAAGCTGAACTAAAACTACAAAATGTAAGTAGAAAATGTAATTATCAATCAAAACATTTACAATGCTTAGAGTTCTTTATCCAAATTGGCAGAAACGGAACCCTTAGAGATTTGTTATGTCCGTCTGTCTCAGCTAAATTACTCTGCAACTATTAGTACTACAGGAATGAAAATTCAGTCTTTCAACACCTATCTACCCCTGCCTTCCTGGTTCATCTTTTCAAAATTTCCTTGGCTGCTAGGTACATGGTTAACAATATGAAAATGGTTGAAGTGTGAGTGCTTTGAATTTTTCTGCAATGCAACCCTGTACTCATATTCTAAAGGTGTATTTGGAAAAACAGCTTGGATTTACACAATAGCATGATTTATTTAATATTTTAGATGTGAGACCTCAGTAAGCTGTTGGTACTGTACTGCATAGAGTCTGCCTTCGAAAAATGCAGAGCTAGAACTAAAACTACAAAATGTAAGTAAAAAATTTAATTATTAACCAAAACATTATAATGCTTCATTATATTGCATTTGAAATAAAATATTATGGCTAGGTACCCTACAGATTTCTTAGAAGTCGGTGCCAAGCCAAATACGTTCATAGGTCCTATATATTAGATAGAGCTTTGTAACTTACTGTCACTCCGATTATGCTTTTATCAACAGAATGATCTGCCTCAGTCATTTTGAAGCATAACCGGAGTGACAGTAAGTTACAAAGCTCTATCAAATACATATTATAAGTACTCGCGAAGTGAACATATTTGGCTTGGCACCGACTTCTAAGAAATCTGTAGGGTACCTAGCCATAATATTTTATTTCAATTAATAGGGTAAAAGGTTTAAAGGTTTGAGTAGGAAATCCTAAGTAGTAGAGACCAAAATTATTTTTTACTTTTTAGTTCGGGCGAATTTTTGAAGGCGGTTTTATTTTTATTTTTAAAATATTTTATTTTTTGCTTTTTAGTAGTTTAAATATAAAATCGTTATTTAGTATGCTCTAAATACTTATAATTAGAATGTACTGCACTGTAGTAGGCCATAAAACCTGAACTGGCGAACTTATATGAATACAACAATAATTTCAAAGGTAACAAACAGCCTTAGCATGCCTATATTAATTAAAGTATCACTAACCGCTAACCAACATGTCATAACTACTAAGCAAACACTTGAATAGATCTCGAAGATGTAGGACATTTGTTATATTCAAAGAATGATCCTCCAACCCCTAATCGTTAAGGAGTTATTCCTTTCATCATCAGCTCACCAACATGAGACTATGACCACCTAAAGGCAAATACTCGAATAGCTTCCAAAATACATGAAATATGTTATATTTAAAGAATTACTCCTTAACTCCTAATCTCTAAGGAGTTGTACCTACCTTACATCATCAGCTCACCAACATGAAAGGATGACCACCTAAAGGCAAATACTCAAATAGCTTCCAAAATACACGAAATATGTTATATTTAAAGAATGATCCCCCAACTCCTAATTGCTAAGGAGTTGTACCTTCCAGCATCAGATCACCAACTTAAGATGTTCATGACTAGATGCAAATACTTGATTAGTCTTCGAAAATCAATGAAAAATGTCATGTGTGCCTACAACATTTGAAGAGTTCCCTCGATTTCTCCAGGATCCCATCATCAGATCTGGATTCGGTGACAATGGGACCAACTAGAAGGTATACCCTTTCAAACGAAAAAAGAATTTTTCAAATCGGTCCACGCGTCTTCCCGTAATCGGGGAACATACATAAAAAAAAAAAAAAGATTTCGACGAATTGTAAACCTCCTCCTTTTTGAAGTCGGTTAAAAATAAAACCGCCTTCAAAAATACGCTGGAACTAAAAAGTGCAAAATAATTTTGGTTTCTACCACTTAGGATTTCCTACCCAAACCTCTAAACCTTTTACCCTATTCATTGAAATAAAATATGATTGCTAGGTACCCCACTGATCTCTTTGAAGTCGGTGCCAAGCCATAGAACAACACCAACTAATATACGTATACCTATACTTCATAATATTTGGAAGGGTATTTACTAACCCTAAAATATGAGTGTAGCCGGTGGACGTGTAAATTTGTCTTGGCACCGACATCAAAGAGATCAGTGGGGTACCTAGCAATCATATTTTATTTCAATGAATAGGGTAAAAGGTTTAGAGGTTTGGGTAGGAAATCCTAAGTGGTAGAAACCAAAATTATTTTGCACTTTTTAGTTCCAGCGTATTTTTGAAGGCGGTTTTATTTTTATTTTTAAAATATTTTATCAAAATTTCTTCAGTTGCTACATGGTTAATAATTCGAAAATGGTTGAAGTGTGAGTGCTTTGAATTTATCTGCAATACAAACCTGTACTCATATTCTTAAGGTGCATTTGAAAAAACAGCTTAGGTTTGCCACAATAGCATGATTTATTTAATATTTTAGGTGTGAGACCTGAGTAAGCTGTTGGCCGTGTACTGCATGGAGTCTGCCTTCGAAAAATGCAGAGCTAGAACTTCTACAAAATGTATGTAGAAGGGTCATTTAATAGTTATTTATTATACAAGGGGGCAAAGTTGTTGTTTAACTGTCGTGCAAATATTGAGACCTGAGCTAGCGAAAGATTCCAAAATTGAGCCACGAGCGTAGCGAGTGGTGCAAAAACTGGAATCTTGAGCATTGCGAAGGTCTCAAGGCACGAGAGTTGAACAAACTTTGCCGCCAAGTGTAATACAACTTTTTTCCCCCTCACTATCGCGAGGAAATATGATTATAAATCTCATCCAAATGTAAATTAACTTAAAAAAGCCATTTAAAACTCAATATCGAAACGTATCGTAGAATGGAACTTAAATATAGCCAATGGTTAACAAAGTCACCCATGAAAACGACCAATTTAACATGTGAGCTCCGATTGCGCATTGTTACTACGGTCATACAGATCCACTTATACTGGGCAGTAGGGGGCTATAGGAATTAGAGCAATGTCAAATTACTTTATTCACATGTTGGTAAAAAGCGTTTTTACCCGCTCGTATTAAAGGATAAACGAGCGCTTTACGAGCTAGTGAGGGGAAAAATTCGTCGCAAGTTATAGATTCGTCATTTCCATTTGTCACAGCCAATGAAAGCTGAAAGCAATGAAATTTGATAAGAACGATGTGTTGTATGAATTGCTACAAAATGTTGAGACTAAATAGTAAAAACCGGCCAAGTGCGAGTCGGACTCGCGCGCAAAGGGTTCCGTATCATTATCAATTTATTATTAAAAAAATACAGTTAAATCAACCTACCTCAAAAACTATAGGAGATAATTGAATCAAACCAAAAATCGTTGATAGAGTTTATTAATGTGCATAACATATATTTTTTTTAGAATTTTATATCGCGTAGTTTCAAAAATAGAGGGGGGGGGGGACACATTTTTCAGACTTTGAGAGCTGATATCTCGAAAACGATTTGCTTAAATAAAAATGAGATCTATAAACCTTCATATCATTTTCAAAGACCTTTCTATTAATACCCCACACGCTTATATACAACTAAATTTTTTTTTCTATCCCTCAGTGATGTATGGAGGGCCCCCACCCCAATGGTTTTTTTTACAATTTAGTATCATAATCCTGTAGCGGTTCATACAACACATATTCTTACTAAATTTCGTTACTGTAGCATTTATAGTTTCCGAGTAAATCGGCTGTGACAGACGGACAGACGGACATGACGAATCTATAAGGGTTCCGTTTTTGCCATTTTGGCTACGGAACCCTAAAAAACCGGCAAAATGCGAGTCCGATTCGCGCGCGAAGGGTTCCGTACCATTATCAATTTGTCATTTAAAAAATACAGTTAAATCAACCTACCTCAAAAATTAAGAGATAAAATCAAACTAAAAATCATTGATAGGGTTTATTAATATGCATAACATATATTTTTTTAAGTTTATACCGCGTTGTTTAAAAAACAGAGGGGGGGGACACATTTTTCAGACTTTGAGAGCTGATATTTCGAAAACTGTGATATATAAACCTTAGTATCATTTTCAAAGACCTTTTCCCCTCACTAGCTCGTAAAGCGCTCGTTTATCCTTTAATACGAGCGGGTAAAAACGCTTTTTACACACTTGTGAATAAAGTAATTTGACATTTCTCTAATTCCTATAGCCCCCTACTGCCTAGTATAAGTGGATCTGTATGACCGTAGTAAACATGCGCAATCGGAGCTCACATGTTAAATTGGTCGTTTTTCATGTGATTTTGTAAGCCATTGGCAATATTTAAATTCCATAAGTAACTCTATTCTACGATACGTTTTGACATTGAGTTTTCAATAGTTTCTTTAAGTTAATTTACATTTGGATGAGATTTGTAATCATATTTCCTCGCGATAGTGAGGGGAAAAAAGTTGTATTACACTTGGCGGCAAAGTTTGTTCAACTCTCGTGCCTTGAGACCTTCGCAATGCTCAAGATTCCAGTTTTTGAACCACTCGCTACGCTCGTGGCTCAATTTTGGAATCTTTCGCTAGCTCAGGTCTCAATATTGGCACGACAGTTAAACAACAACTTTGCCCCCTTGTATAATAAATAACTATTCTATTGATACGCCACACTCTTGTACATATACATCGAAAATAAAATGTCTATCCCTCAGCTACATGTATGGAGGGCCCCAACCCCAATTATTTTTTTTACAATTTAGTATCATAATTCAGTAGCGGTTTGTGCAACACATACCCTTACCAAATTTCAATTCTGTAGCATTTATAGTTTCCGAGTAAATCGGCTGTGACAGACGGACATGGCGAAACTATAAAACCACTAATCATTTTGCCTTTCTTGAACTTCGTACTTCGGTAGCGACCCCTAATTTTTGTTTGTAATAATTGAAAAAAAAAAAAAACGTATATGGTTTACTTATCAAATAACAAAATCAGATGGTGCCCCATAGAAATTTGCAATCGGGAGAGCAAAGAGCTCTTTTATTGGTTCGAACATCCTACAAAATCGCAAATAGTTATTTATTATACAAGGGGGCAAAGTTGTTGTTTAACTGTCGTGCCAATATTGAGACCTGAGCTAGCGAAAGATTCCAAAATTGAGCCACGAGCGTAGCGAGTGGTTCAAAAACTGGAATCTTGAGCATTGCGAAGGTCTCAAGGCACGAGAGTTGAACAAACTTTGCCGCCAAGTGTAATACAACTTTTTTCCCCTCACTATCGCGAGGAAATATGATTAAAAATCTCATCCAAATGTAAATTAACTTAAAGAAACCATTTAAAACTCAATGTCGAAACGTATCGTACAATAGAGTTACTTCTGGAATTTAAATATAGCCAATGGCTTACAAAGTCACCCATGAGAACGACCAATTTAACATGTGAGCTCCGATTGCGCATGTTTACTACGGTCATACAGATCCACTTATACTAGGCAGTAGGGGGCTATAGGAATTAGAGCAATGTCAAATTACTTTATTCACAAGAGTGTAAAAAGCGTTTTTACCCGCTCGTATTAAACGATAAACGAGCGCTTTACGAGCTAGTGAGGGGAAAAATAAGAAGCACCTTAATAACTACTTTAAAGGCCGGGCCACACCAAATGCGTGTGCAGCTTGTGCAAGTGCGCATGTGCCATCTAATATGACATTTACATAAGCTACTACTCGCACGCCACGCACACGTGCTCATATTTTACGAGTTTTAGAAATTAAAAACGCATACCCCCTAAATAATAAATAAATATCTTGGGACACCTTACACAAATCGACCTTATCGACCTAGTCCCACGGTAAGCTCAATTAAGGCTTGTGATGTGGGTAGGGTACCAAGCGACGATATACCATAGTCGGTCCTAAAGTTCTGTCATAAAAGTTTTGACGTCAACAAAGCTGACAGATACTATTAAGTATATAACTATATATATGATTTTAAAGGTTTTTTAATAGTGATTGACGTACAATAAATTTTCACAAAAAATTTTGTTTTGTTTTCGCACAAAGCCTCGTAACATGTGAAAAAAAGGTATGAAAAAAAACATGTCAAAAACACGCGGCCGATTCTCGTAATTTTAGCCCCTATTAATTTTCATTTTGATTTCTATGGCTTTTTCGTAACAAATCATGATACCATGGTCTATTACCTTTATTTTGATGTACAAGAGTTTTGATGTACAACTGGTTTTTAACCTTAAATAGCTATTTTACGCGTTTTACCAAATGCCTTTATTTTGGGACACTCAAATTTACGCGGTTTTATGCGAAATTTCGTAAAATACGTAATTTTCTAGATATGACCATCTGAAGTACGAGCTTCTTAGACCTCTACATTCTAGCTTTAAAAGATGTCCTATTATAGAGGTTACATAAAAACCAAAATGTTTGATTCGGATACTTCTACAATATTAGTTTTCTATCAGTTTTGTGAAGCATGTTTTCAAAAATTGGCTGCGTGCTGACTATGGTTGAGAATCTCAAGTTTAAAAGGAATGGCACAAAATGTGAATATTCATTTCAAAACAATTATAACGCAATTTGATCACCATAAAATAAGCTTTCAAAACATGGTTACGTTTTTTGTATTTGTTGTTTTTACAATGTTTTATAAGATAAAATATTTATGACAGAACTGATGGACCGACTAGGTAATAGATAGATACATATAAATACTTAAATACATAGACAGCCATGACCAAGGAACAAATATTTGTGATAACAAAGTACACAAATAATGCCCTCGACAGGATTCGCACCCGGAACCTCCGGCTTCGTAGGCAGGGTCACTACCAACTAGGCTATGGAGGCTGACTGAAATCGATTTCTTTTACCTCAAAACACACAAAAAAAAATTCAGTTCATTTCCGTAACTGCAACCCGTGCCCACTCTCATGCCATTTTCCTATACAATGTATGAAAATGACCAAAATTTTTTTCGTTTTTATTTTTTTCCCCTCACTAGCTCGTAAAGCGCTCGTTTATCCTTTAATACGAGCGGGTAAAAACGCTTTTTACACACTTGTGAATAAAGTAATTTGACATTTCTCTCATTCCTATAGCCCCCTACTGCCTAGTATAAGTGGATCTGTATGACCGTAGTAAACATGCGCAATCGGAGCTCACATGTTAAATTGCTCTTCTCATGGGTGACTTTGTAAGCCATTGGCTATATTTATATTATATATAGTTCCAGAAGTAACTCTATTCTACGATACGTTTCGACATTAAGTTTTAAATGGTTTCTTTAAGTTAATTTACATTTGGATGAGATTTGTAATCATATTTCCTCGCGATAGTGAGGGGAAAAAAGTTGTATTACACTTGGCGGCAAAGTTTGTTCAACTCTCGTGCCTTGAGACCTTCGCAATGCTCAAGATTCCAGTTTTTGAACCACTCGCTACGCTCGTGGCTCAATTTTGGCATCTTTCGCTAGCTCAGGTCTCAATATATGCACGACAGTTAAACAACAACTTTGCCCCCTTGTATAATAATAGTACATTACTATAGAGGACGGGAAACGAAGGGTTACAGGCCAAGTAGATATATCTGGCCGAAGGAACTGAGGCCAGATAGTGATACGCGGCCTGTAACCCTGTTTCTCGCCGAGATTTGTATAGTGCTTTTCTCAAACTTGCCATGAAATGAAACGAACTGATTTCGCGGAACCATACTACTTAATTTGTAAATATACCAATACTACAGTATCGTATAACATTAAAAAAAAAACATTCGCGCCTAACTTTTTTTTAATCTGTTTGAGGTCTCCTTTTACCTGTTTGTATAAACATTAGTTCTAAGGTTATTTTTTTTTTCTGTGGCTGAATGTCAAAACCTAGTGTCACAATTTGACGTTTCAAAACAAAAGACAGTTTGTTTGCAGTCCTAGGTGTGAAATAAATACATGAAATCTCTTTACATATCATCTTAGCACTTGACACCGGATACATAGTATTTCCGGGTTTAATTTAACGTAAGTAACATCAACATTCCGTAGCAAGTTTGAGAAAATAACTATTTCTATGGCATTAACTTATGCCACTGTCTTATAAGCATTTTATCATAAAATTAACTTGATGAGAACAGAAAACAATACATTATTATCAACTTACTGTCTGACAATTTTTTTTCATTGTAATTTTTATGAGAATTTCAGATGAAGTCGGCACGGGTTCCTGTTACAGGAATGAGCTGATTTTTTTTTTTCAGAGTGTTTTGGGGTTAAAAAGTTTAGGGGGTAAGCGTTATTCATTTCTAAAATTCGTAAAATATGGGACACCCTACTGCACACGCATCCGCCTTTAGACTTAAATAATCACCAAATTAAAAAAATTCAAAAATCGACTTGAACCGATTTCTCCAAGATCCCCGATTTGTTTCCATCATTGGTTTCCTCAAGTCCTACTTTCTTTGAAGTCGGTTAAAAATGGACCAAACATTTGATGTTTTCCAATTACAAGCCGTCCTTGCAACTAACATTGCTCCCAACACAAGCAACTTCTTGCTTACCGGGAGACTCCATCCCCTGGTTCATTGTCAATGTGCATTTTTTGTATTTTGTTACACTTGAGTAATTATGGGAGAGATGTTGGACAAGCAAAAAGATGTGGGGATAATAATAACAATAACCACCATAAAATCACCCAACTATAGTCCAATACTGTAACTATGGTGTCATACTTTCTGCCGGTGACATGGTGTGGTACAGAATTCAAACTCACATCAAAAAAATGTACGAGAAGTGTACGAAATTGTACGCTTAATAAAAAAAAATGTACTACACGTACTGACGAGAAAACGGTGATAGTCCGTCACTACTAGGAAGGATTCTTCCCGGCGGGCGCTATTTGTTTCATTATGTAGCGATAGAGTTTTCAATTGTCATGTTAATCAGAAAATATGTACGAAAAGTGTACTTTTTACACGTATTTTTTTTAATTAACGTAGGTACAATTTCGTACATTTGTCGTAATTTTTTTGATGTTAGTTTGAATTCTGTACCGCACCATTTACCGCCAGAAAGTATGACACCAAAGGTCCACAATTTCAATCTACAATTATCATTAGTCCCAATCTTCTTTTTGGCTTTGTCCAAGTTTTTTAAATTATTAATGAGTTTTTCCCTATGAATTGCAACGATTAATATAACCCTTAAATGCATGACCTTGACAAAGATTTATTCAAATTTGAATTCTGACGGGTTGTCAATCGAGTCGAGAATAGATGATGCATATATACATCACTATGCATTTAAGGGTTAATAATCACCAAATTAAAAATTTAAACAGCCAACTTCAACCGATTCCTCCAAGATCCTGTCATCTGTGGTTTCCATCATTAGTTTCCTATCATCAAATCCTACTTTCTGAATGCAAACTCATGTAAACGAATGAAAATTGCCAAAAACGCCATACATGTACCTATAACATATAAAGAGATCCCTCGATTTCTCCAAAATCCCATCATCAGACCCCAACTTGGTGCCAATGGGACCATCTCGGGGTTGTACACGATCGATCACAAAATTATATTTTTTAAAACGGTTCACGATTCTTGGAGATATCGGCTAACATATGTAAATACAACAAAAAAAAAATTGGTTGCCTGTAAAGTCGGTATACGGGCGAAAGTTTTACGTGACAACGACTTTGAGAAGGACGCGTGCCTCTCACTCGCTCTCATTGTGAGCGCATAACGTGAGCGGAGCGTAACGCAGTTTCTTGAAGTGTCACCCGGCAATAGTTATTTATTATACAAGGGGGCAAAGTTGTTGTTTAACTGTCGTGCCAATATTGAGACCTGAGCTAGCGAAAGATTCCAAAATTGAACCACGAGCGTAGCGAGTGGTTCAAAAACTGGAATCTTGAGCATTGCGAAGGTCTCAAGGCACGAGAGTTGAACAAACTTTGCCGCCAAGTGTAATACAACTTTTTTCCCCTCACTAGCTCGTAAAGCGCTCGTTTATCGTTTAATACGAGCGGGTAAAAACGCTTTTTACACTCTTGTGAATAAAGTAATTTGACATTGCTCTAATTCCTATAGCCCCCTACTGCCTAGTATAAGTGGATCTGTATGACCGTAGTAAACATGCGCAATCGGAGCTCACATGTTAAATTGGTCGTTCTCATAGGTGACTTTGTAAGCCATTGGCTATATTTAAATTCCAGAAGTAACTCTATTCTACGATACGTTTCGACATTGAGTTTTAAATGGTTTCTTTAAGTTAATTTACATTTGGATGAGATTTTTAATCATATTTCCTCGCGATAGTGAGGGGAAAAAAGTTGTATTACACTTGGCGGCAAAGTTTGTTCAACTCTCGTGCCTTGAGACCTTCGCAATGCTCAAGATTCCAGTTTTTGAACCACTCGCTACGCTCGTGGCTCAATTTTGGAATCTTTCGCTAGCTCAGGTCTCAATATTGGCACGACAGTTAAACAACAACTTTGCCCCCTTGTATAATAAATAACTATTTCCCCTCACTATCGCGAGGAAATATGATTACAAATCTCATCCAAATGTAAATTAACTTAAAGAAACCATTTAAAACTCAATGTCGAAACGTATCGTAGAATAGAGTTACTTCTGGAAATTAAATATAGCCAATGGCTTACAAAGTCACTCATGAGAACGACCAATTTAACATGTGAGCTCCGATTGCGCATGTTTACTACGGTCATAGAGATCCACTTATACTAGGCAGTAGGGGGCTATAGGAATTAGAGCAATGTCAAATTACTTTATTCACAAGTGTGTAAAAAGCGTTTTTACCCGCTCGTATTAAACGATAAACGAGCGCTTTACGAGCTAGTGAGGGGAAATAGTTATTTATTATACAAGGGGGCAAAGTTGTTGTTTAACTGTCGTGCCAATATTGAGACCTGAGCTAGCGAAAGATTCCAAAATTGAGCCACGAGCGTAGCGAGTGGTTCAAAAACTGGAATCTTGAGCATTGCGAAGGTCTCAAGGCACGAGAGTTGAACAAACTTTGCCGCCAAGTGTAATACAACTTTTTTCCCCTCACTATCGCGAGGAAATATGATTACAAATCTCATCCAAATGTAAATTAACTTAAAGAAACCATTTAAAACTCAATGTCGAAACGTATCGTAGAATAGAGTTACTTCTGGAAATTAAATATAGCCAATGGCTTACAAAGTCACTCATGAGAACGACCAATTTAACATGTGAGCTCCGATTGCGCATGTTTACTACGGTCATAGAGATCCACTTATACTAGGCAGTAGGGGGCTATAGGAATTAGAGCAATGTCAAATTACTTTATTCACAAGTGTGTAAAAAGCGTTTTTACCCGCTCGTATTAAACGATAAACGAGCGCTTTACGAGCTAGTGAGGGGAAATAGTTATTTATTATACAAGGGGGCAAAGTTGTTGTTTAACTGTCGTGCCAATATTGAGACCTGAGCTAGCGAAAGATTCCAAAATTGAGCCACGAGCGTAGCGAGTGGTCAAAAACTGGAATCTTGAGCATTGCGAAGGTCTCAAGGCACGAGAGTTGAACAAACTTTGCCGCCAAGTGTAATACAACTTTTTTCCCTTCACTATCGCGAGGAAATATGATTACAAATCTCATCCAAATGTAAATTAACTTAAAGAAACCATTTAAAACTCAATGTCGAAACGTATCATAAGAGTGGTATTTAAATATAGCCAATGGCTTACAAAGTCACCCATGAGAACGACCAATTTAACATGTGAGCTCCGATTGCGCATGTTTACTACGGTCATACAGATCCACTTATACTAGGCAGTAGGGGGCTATAGGAATTAGAGCAATGTCAAATTACTTTATTCACAAGTGTGTAAAAAGCGTTTTTACCCGCTCGTATTAAACGATAAACGAGCGCTTTACGAGCTAGTGAGGGGAAAACCAATTTATAAGACGTTGTCACGTCAAAATCGGTCGAATTGAGAACCTCTTCCTTTTTAGGGTTCCGTAGCCAAAATGGCAAAAACGGAACCCTTATAGATTCGTCATGTCCGTCTGTCACAGCCGATTTACTCGGAAACTATAAATGCTACAGTAACGAAATTTGGTAAGGATATGTGTTGTGTTGTATGAACCGCTACAGGATTATGAATATTATGATACTAAATTGTAAAAAAAACCATTGGGGTTCATACATGTAACCGAGGGACAGAAAATTTTTTTTAGTTGTATATAAGCGTGTGGGGTATTAATAGAAAGGTCTTTGAAAATGATATGAAGGTTTATAAATCTCATTTTTATTTAAGCAAAAAGTCTGAAAAATGTCCCCCCCCCTCTATTTTAAAATATATGTTATGCACATTAATAAACTCTATCAACGATTTTTGGTTTGATTAAATTATCTCCTATAGTTTTTGAGGTAGGTTGATTTAACTGTATTTTTTAAAATAATAAATTGATAATGGTACGGAACCGAGTCCGCTCCCATTTGGCCGGTTTTTTTTTTTGAAGTTTTAAAAATGATGCCTAATGAAAGATAATCGATTAAATTTTGGACGTTGGGAACGTTTGGACTATATAGTTAGGTGGTTTTACGGCATCTAAAAAAACCGGCCAAGAGCATGTCGGGCCATGCTCAGTGTAGGGTTCCGTAGTTATTAAAAAACGGCTGGGCCGATTATGTTCGAAATAGTTTTATTTTAGAGTACTCTATAAGCCCACTTTTGATGATTTTTTTTCATATTTTTTGGACCTACTGATCAAAAATTAGAGGGGGGGAGCGACACATTTTTTTTTCTTCTGCAGTGATTATCTCCAAATACGTTAGAAGAATACTTTCTTTTAAGAACCTTATTATTTTTAAGAGATCTATTCAATGAAACCCCGCACCATAGGATTACAGCAAATAAAAAAAATAGTCCGCACTTCACCAGTTGGGGAGATACCCGAAAAAAAATCCAGGTTTTATTCTACCACTTTGTTGGCATGACTAATATGTACACCTGTACCAAATTGTAGATTTCTAGTATTAACGGCCACTGAACTATGCTGCGGATAAACGGACAGACTGACATGGGAAACTATAAGGTTTCCGTTTTTGCCATTTTGGCTACGGAACCCTAAAAACATACGAAATTTTTAACAAACAAAAAAACATACAGTCGAATTGAGAAACTCTTCCTTTTTCGAAGTCGGTTGAAAAACGGCATCCACTCAGTTTGACACTTATTTTCCAGGTTTTACTCCGAAGTCCACGACCCTCCTGTATCTCCTCAACATAGCGCTGCACCTACTGTCACTTCATCCACAACTCGGCTACCAAGCATGGCGGTAACGACACCCAGGGATCAAATACTGATACTCCGAGTAAAGATAAGTAATTCTAAAAGTAAGACTATTTTCTTTTGTAATTGTTGTCGAGACAAGTATTGTTACAAGAATTCTACAAGTGATGTTCTTAAATATTGTGCAACAAACCGTACAATATACAACCACCCGCTGAAATGTATTGTATGTGAAGTTTCAAGGAAATTTGCTGGGTAATTAATATTGATTGGCTTGTAATGTGTGCAATTGCAATTGGTGCAACCTTCTTGTCTAATGCTGGTCATTGGTCTAAGGCGACCGGCTTAGCGGAAAACCATACGTGCCAGAGGGAGTACCCATATCGTCATCTCGCTCCAACTCATGGATTCGCTCGCCGCTGGTCGCCTTAGACCAATGTCGTGGCTGGGCCTTAAGGCCGGAGTAGACGCTCAAGCGGGGCGTCCATGTTAAACAAATGTAAACGTATACGCCTGGCCCGAGTGCACGCTGTTCGAAACCCTTAGGCTGGTTCCTGTGTCACGCGGACCGCCCGCGCGGAGCGAATATGTCAGCAGCCTTGGACGCTCGACTTGTCTTGGTTGCCCGTCCCGCCAGTGCGGCTCGACGCTTGCTACTCAGGCCTAAAGTCTAGCTTAATCAAAACGTGCGTTGTAATAATAGCAGGACCACATGACGAATTCGGTTAAAATAGGTACTTCTCGGAGAATCAGCCAAACTGTTCAAATTGAGCGGTATAAAAATTAAGAACACAAAAACGAAAACGTCCAATGTCATGTTGTGTTTCTGTCTGTTTTCTCGGTCAGTAGTTAAATTCCATTAGCCAAATCTTAGTTTTTAACCGACTTCAAAAAAAGGAGGAGGTTCTCAATTCGACTGAATTTTTTTTTTTTTTTTTTTGTTGTATGTATGTTACCTGATATCTCCGAGAATAGTGAACCGATTCTAAAATTTCTTTTTGTGATCGAACGTGTATTACCCCGAGATGGTCCCATTGGCACCAAGTTGGGGTCTGATGATGGGATCCTGGAGAAATCGAGGGATCTCTTCAAATGTTATAGGTACATTTATGGCGCTTTTGGTAATTTTCATTCATTTACAAGAATTTGCATTCAGAAAGTAGGATTTGAGGAAACCAATGATGGAAACAAATCGGGAATCTTGGAGAAACCGGTTGAAGTCGGTTTTTTAAATTTTTAATTTGGTGATTATAGCGTAAACGGCTTTCATTTCATTCATTCGTTGCGGGAGGATGTCGAGTCACGCTTACTGTCAATCAGTACGTCATTTAAGTTTTGCAGTTATGTAACCAACCGTGTCGTTGAGAACATTAACCCGAGGTAGGGTGCACGATACGGTGCTTTAAGGATGCTCTAGCCTTCGTCAGTTTGTAGATGCTCGTGCCGTTTACTGCCGAAGGCTTTTTCCATATCTAGGCATGTACTTGTACGGCTACGGCGTCCTCCTTTTTCATGACACTCGTCATGTAGTGATCCACTTGTGAGCTGCAGGTGCATATACTTGCATGACATAGGCTACATATTCGGGACACCTGCGACGGACACTTCGCATGATAGGGTGCGGTAGTATTAGATCTCGCCATTTCAAACTATTCCTGAACCTTTGCGTACTGTTTGTTGCAATGCTCGTTTCAACAATCTTGCTTTGTCGGTCACAACTCCGCGTCGCCGGCCAAGTTTACTAGACCGAGGTTCTCGCGCCTCCGCTCTGCTGTCTGCCGTCTGTAAGAAATTGGAAAGCACATCGGCGGCAATTAGGGCTTGAAATTTCAGAATTTCAAGCCCTAGCGGCAATGTGTTCTTCATCGCTCACCCTCGGTTGGGCACCGGCAACAGGTGGTAAAACAGGACACTCCTTCTCAACTTGAACTTCGGCTACAGCTGAGGAATGTTCGTCCGAAATTTAGCTTAGATCGACGAGGTACGCTTGTACCGCCGCTTTTTGTGATGGCTTTTTTTGCTGACCCTTGATAGCATTCTGATTTCAACCGAACCCCGGAAGAGCGTTAATAAGCTACGAGTAAACATTCCCACAGCGGCCTGTCTGAAATATCAGGTTAGCCTCCGTTCTTGGGAGAAGTGCACTCTCCTCGTGTCGTCAATCCCCCTTCCCGTCGTGGGCGCAGGAGGATAGGACCGACGATTGTGCTGACCCAAACCTCTAATCGTGGAGAAAGCTCTCCCACAAATTGGGCAGGTTTGTTCCGGGAACATCGGACACCAGAGGATCTTTGCTCGACCGACCGCCCGCATTCAGGTCTCCGCCTTCAGTGGAAGAATGGAGCGATTGTAATCTCTTTGTTCCAAATCGTAAGCAATTAATGAAACTAAAACCGTTGACGGGCCGCTAACCCCACAGCAGCGCCGTATGACAAGCCATACTCTCTGGGGAGGTCAAGTACATCTAGCCGCTTTGGCGAGGGTCTTTAAATCAAGCTAGAGTATGGTGCTGCTGGGGCGCTAGTGCCCCGTCAGCGGTGGAGGATTTAATGTTGCTTACGATTCGGAAATTAATAAAATCAATCGCTCCGTTCTGCCACTGGAGGCGGAGGGCAGATTAAACCTGATTTCAGGCGGTCTGCCTGGCGAAGGTACTCTGGTGTTGGATGTTCCCGGAACAACCTGTCCGATTTATGGAGAGCTTTCTCCACGTTGAGGGGTTTGAGTCAGCATAAACGTCGAGCCTACTCCCTTGAAGCTAATCGTATCGCTGCGAGTGCGACGGTGAGGCGCAGGTGGCCAGACGAGGAAAGTGTCTTCTTGGCGAGAACAGAGGCCAGCCTGTTCATTCAGACAGGACGCTGCGGAAATGTCGAGCTGCTAAATGCGTTTCCGGGGTTCGGTCGGACCCTGGATGCAATCAAGTGTTAGCGTAAGGAGTCCTATAAAACCGCGGTATAAGCGTACCTTGCCGAGTTAGGCTACATTACTTGCGAAGATACCCCAGTTGTAGCTGAAGTTCGAGCGGAGAAGGTGTGTCCAGTTCTGCCACCTGTTGCCGATGACCAACTAAGGGTGAGCAACAGGAAATCCATTGCCGCCGATGTGCTTAGAACCTTAGATGCGGAGACAACAGGATGCGATGCTTTGAGGTTTGTTACTTCAGCCTTTGACGATTGTAGTTCAGTCCCTCATACTGTCTATTGTCGAAGGCCTTTTCCATGTCCAAGCACACGGCTATAGTGTGCTCACTTCTTTTTTACGACTCCTCATGTAGTGAAGCACTGTTGTGACTTGCAGGTGTTATTGCAAATGGCATGGCATAGGCTGCATATTCGGTAAAGCATACCCCTTCGATGTACCAGCGAAGTAGTCGCTACCTGCGGACACTGCGCATGATAGGGTGGGGTAGTATTAGATCTCGCCATTTCAAACTATGAATCTTTCTTCCAGACAGACCGCCCGAAATCAGGTTTAATCTGCCCTCCGCCTCCAGTGGAAGAACGAAGTGATTGTATTCTCTTGTTTCGAAATCGTAAGCAATTAAACCAAAGCCGCTGATGGAGTGCTAGCCCACCAGCAGCCGTAGCATTCTGACTTGATTTAAAGACCCTCGCAAAAGCGGTCAGATATACCTGTGCTCTCCCCCAGAGCCCCATCGGGTCCACTGCGGAACAACCCGCAGCATGCTAGCCCCTAAATTTCAAATGTTCGAGAACAGCTAGCTGGTCTCCCCCGGGTGTGTAATTTGGACGATTTATATAAGCAAATTCGGAGCGACCCCAATCCATCGGCTTTTGCAGCGATGCCCCAAGCAGGTTGGAAGTAGGAGTTGGTAACATCAGGTCCCTCAATATCACTGATGCACCCTTACTGAGAGGCTGTACGGAACGTACCGATCGGATCTGAGTAAACCCATGGTCACTCCTAGCTCGCTCCCTTCGCATATAGATCGAACGATTAATTCGTACCTGCCATCGTTCTTTTTGCCGCATCTGCCCAAGGTATCACTTGTGGTGCGCAGCATGATGTTCGAAAATCGTTCGCTGTATCTGTTTGCGGGAAGGCCGGGATTAATCCTGTACATTCTAAAATGCAGCTTCGAACAGAAGTTGGCCCATTTGACTCCACGTGTCCAGAACGGCGGCAGAGTTGTCGATGCTGACTCACTGACTGGTCTAGAAGGTAATTAGCTGATGGACGTTGAGGCTGGCGCCCTCGTGTACTGTCCAGTCGCATACCTTCATTCCCTGAGTCGTGATCGTGAAGTCAACGTTCGAGGTCCCGTTAGGCCCGCTGAATGTCGGTGGCTCTCCCGAAGCGTTATGCAGACGAAGATCCTTCTGACAGTTCCGAGGATGAAAACTACCATTTGACTCCTCCTATACTCCGGTCCACGTCCCGTGTACTGTTTTACTGTACACCTGCGACGGACACTGCGCATGATAGGGTGGGGTAGTATTAGATCTCGCCATTTCAAACTATTCCTGAATCCTTGCGTACTTCATTCGTCGCAATGCTCGCCTCTACAATTGTACGTTGTCGGTCACAAGACCTCCGTGTCGTTAGCCAGGGTTACTAGAGCGACGCGTACGCGTTAATAAGCTACGAGTAAACATTCCCGCAGCGACCTGTCTGAAATATCAAGTTAGCCCCCGTTCTTGGGAGAAGTGCACTCCCCTTCCTGTCGCGGGCGCAGGACAATGGGACCGACGTTTGTGCAGACTCAAACCCCTTCATCGTGGAGAAAGCTCTCCACAAATTGGACAGGTTGTTCCGGGAACATCCGACACCAGAGGATCTTCGCCAGACCGACCGCCCGAAATCAGGTTTAATCTGCCCTCCGCCTCTAGTGGAAGAACGGAGCGATTGTATACTCTATTTTCCGAATCGAAAGCAAATTAGATTAGAACCTTAGTCGCTGGCGAATCGCTAGCCCCCCCACCCCACAGCAGCCACAGTATTCTGACCTGATTTAAAGACCCTCGTAAATGCGGCCAGATATACCTGAGCTCCCTCCTCGGAGCCCCATTGCGTTTACTGCGGAACGATCCGTAGCATGCTAGCCCCTAAATATCAAATTTTCGAGAACAGCTAGCCCCCCGGTCACGTCTCAGTAAAGGTCAGATCGACAAGTCAACCGTCCTAAAGCGCCTCCAAGAAGTTTTCCATTATTTTGGAGGAAAAACTCAGAAAATCCTCCGATTCCATGAAATCGTCGGTGGTCTAGGCGTCCTCGTTTGTGAACGACCCCTAGTTCGTGATCTGTTTGCATTTAGGCTTGGGCGGCGCCGAAGCCGCTTCGGTAGCGGAGAGCCTTACCCAGGCATTACTTGAACTCTCAGGCTGTGGTGCGGCTTCTGCTGCTGGCTGGGCCGCAGCTGTGGCTTGCCTTTACTAGAGACTTTCGTAGCCTCCACACGCCGCGCCCTGAAAGGGTGCAGATCGTAACAGCATACCCCCTCGCTGAGCCAGCGTAATAGTCGCTACCTGCGGACACTGCGCATGTTAGGGTGGGGTAGTATTAGATCTTGCCATTTCAAACTATTCCTGAATCCTTGCGTACTTCATTCGTCGCAATGCTCGTCTCTACAATTGTGCGTAGTCGATCACAAGACCTCGGCGTCGTTAGTTAGGGTTACTAGAACCAGGTTGTCGCGTCGCCGCCCTACTCTGGGCCGTCTACCTGTTCTAGAGGACGGCACTCTCCTCGTCCCGCCACCTGCGCCTCTCCGTCGCATCCCTCCATCCCATGCTCTCCATCACTCATTTTACGACGCAATTATGGCGCTCGATTTTGCCGCCGTGCGTTTTGTGACATTATTGAATGCAGTGATAAGGTGTCTCTCTCATCATGCAACCGGCACGACAAAGAAGATCCGACCCATCACCCACTCTGCGACCCCGAGAGTTCCGGACCCTCGAGGGTAGCGCATTAATATGACAATGCACGAACTGCACGTAATCGCGGCCAGAATATTGCATGCATCTTTTATTAATTAATTATTATTTTGATTAAATATTAGGACGTTAGCCTTAGGGTTTGCGTCACACTGTAGAATCCCGGGCCGGCGATTGTATTGCTTCTGGACACTAGTTGCTGGGGCTGTCTTCGCCGGACGGGCTACGGACCATATTCGAACTTTTATTTAAGTAAAATTCTTTAATGCAAAGACTTTCAGCTATGATATCAACTGGCACTGCGCTGGCGAATACTAATACCTCAAAAGTTCTGCCTGATCGATTTGGGGTGGATTTTCCGGCCTTGTAAATCCATTAAGGGCATGAAAGAAGAGGCTGGAGGCTGTACGCCGCGATTTCACGGTCGTACTCCTCCAGATTTTTGAGGGCTCCTGACTCGCGTCGGTCACATTGAGCCTGACCTCAATGGCGGAGAGGCGCGAGCTCTCTCCAGCATTGGGGTGCTGCTGGGGACGGCGCGAGACGTTGAGGGGAGGGGAGAGGGTCTGGGATGGGACCAGGCTTTTGGAGCAGGGAAGGTCGGGGTGGGCAGCAGGGCTGGGCGTTGGTGGTGGGTCATGGGGGTTTGGAGATTTGGGGTAAGGGGGGGAAGTGCAGCGGGATCTCCTGCTGGTCTGGTTGCGGCTGCTGCGTGCGGGCTGTGTTGGCGCGGCTCGGTGGCTGCGCTGACAGTCCTCCTGTGCGGGCCCTAGGGAGAATGGCATGGGCCATGAGAGAATGCGGAGCGGACGTAACCTCTCCTGACCTTATGGTGTGCCTGGTGTCAGGCCCCCTGCGTTGTTGCTGCTGCTGGCGACGGCGGTGGGTGAAGGCCCTCGTGCCTCTTCTGCCCTTCGCCCAGTTGCAGAGCTCGTCCTGAAAGACCCTACACTGCTTGTGGTTTGCGGGGTGGTCTCCCCCGCAATGCGAGCAGGTCGCTGGCTCGTCCTGCGCAACTTACACAGACCGCAGGCCTCTGGCAACCCAGGGTGCCATGAGTGCCTGAATCCCTGGCACCGGAGGCACTGCGGGGGGCCGACTTTGCCCCTCCAGGGCTCTACCCGGATCTTATGTGTGATGCCGCAGAGCTCAGTGAGCCCTCCAGCCGCACGAAGTAGGCGGGATGCGGGGTCATGCCTGGCGGTAGGCCGCGGATTGCGGCCTTGAGCGGCAGCGACGCCTTATCCTTGTAGACATCTGGCGTGATGTTGATTCTGCTTGCGAGATCTGTCAAAAAATGATCGACTGCCCTGTATTCCTCCCCGGATCGAGGGAGGAAGCGGAGGCCACGGTTGTCCCCCGTGGCCTCGCAGGTGGCCTTGTAGCCGAGCTGCGTGGACAGGTCGTTGAGATGCTTCTGCCAGTCCGGGAAGTCCTCTACGACGATGCTCGGGTACTTGGCCGCGGGCGCTGGAGCGGGACCTGTGGAAGGGGGGGAGCGTCAGAGCAAGCGGCACGCTTGCTCTTTGCCTTACTTTTTGGAGCAGCGGGTGTTCTCGCTGCGTCAGCGAACGATGGGCGCGCGGTCGCCGTTGAAGGCGCGGTGGGGCACGGCTGCGGCTGGTGTGAGACCTGTGGGCAGACGGCGGGATGAGGACCCCCGCGGAGCACAGGGGAGATGCGGTTGTATTCCCGCTTTCCCTCCTGTGCCGGCGGGCTGTCCTCCTCCCGACGCCTCTTCTGCTGACGCTCGCTAGCGTGTTTCAGCAGGGTGTCCAGAATTTTTGCCTCGAGTGGGTCCAAGGCATTTCTGGTCAGTGATCCTTTCGAAACTTGATCGAGTTTCTCAAAGATGTCCGACCAAGTGTTCCGGTTCAACTCCAGGCTAAACTCTTGCGGTACAATACGGCGGGATGATGCTTGACGGCCGGGGTGCGCCTTTGCGGGCGTCTCCTCGTCCGTCGAGTAATGAGACAGGTTTGAACCCGTCCCACGTGGTATTTTATCGCCTCTCGGTTCATCGTCCGATGATGACTCACCGATCGGCGACAAAACCCCAAGCGACGAGTTGCGACTTGCGCACCGGTCCGACCCCTCGTCCTCGGGGGCTTCGGCACCGCCCGAGCCAACGTTCGCGTCCCCCGTACGGGCGTCATCCTCCGACTCGCACGCTCCAGCTTCCAGGAGGTCTGTGCGTCCTCATCTCGTTCGGGATCTGTTTCCGTTTCGGCTTTGGCGGCGCCGAAGTCCCTTCGGTAGCGGAGGGCTGTACCTGTATACTCTGGTGCGTCTTCTGCTGGCGCTGCTGCTGCCTTGCGGCCTTTGCGGGGCGAGTGTTGCACTGCCATGCTGCTGCTCACTCACTTCTACTTCACTGGACACTGAAACAGACAAGAAATAGTCTGTGATTAACTAGCGCTAACGGTAGCGGTAGTTGCGGACACTGAGTTGACACTAGCGCGAAAACGGGTACGCGAGATCGATAGGATACACGGGTCTCTGGGATTCCCTGGGTTTTTCGCTTCGCGCCTCTACCCGACGATCTGCTTCGGCTTCGAGCCGGCTCGGGAACACTCCTTCCGGCCCGTGATTTTTCAGTGGGTTGATCGGTTTTTCCTCGTTCCGATCTACCCACTTGTTGTTTACCTTTTCTATCCATGCCGTGAGTTGCTGTTTCGCCGCCGGGGGATGCCTGTCATAGCACTCCCTAATCCGGGGCGTCCGTTTGAGCGGGACCGGGGTCGGGAGGGCTGCGGAGGGCACCGGCGACGATGCTGCAGCTGTCTTCTTCACTTCTAGCGCCGGACGAGTCCAGGCCGTATGACGGCGAAATTTAAAAAATAATTCGTACGTATACTGTTGTGTGTATAGCAACCGATCACAAGGGGCATCTGTGCGGTCCTCCCTCTGATATTAGTAGTAGTATTGTGTCCTCTCTCGTGCGGAGGAAGGTGAGCTGCTCCCGTCATCAGTGCCTGGGTTTTGGCCACGTTTACCGAGAGCCTCCAATTGGTCAGCCACTCTGGTAAGACGTCAAGCTGCTTCTGCATTTTCTTCGCTGCATGTGCTGCAGACATCGACGCCACATAGTACGCAGCGTCGTCTGCGAATAGTCCCAGTTTGACGTCGGCGACCACCGGGATGTCGTCGGTGTACCAGGCGTAGTACGCTGGGGAGAGGCAGCTACCTTGAGGAACGCCCGCCAGGATCGGGCATTCGGATGATACGGCGTCTTCCACGGCCACTTGGAAGCGCCGGTCCTTCAGGAACGATCGCAGCACGTGTATCATTCGACTCGGGGCCGAAGACGTTGACAGTTTGTCCAGCAGTCCCTCGTGCCAGACTCTGTCGAACGCCTTCTCCATGTCCAGGAACACGGCTACGACGTGCTCCTTGCGCTCCATTTTCTCCGCCATGAAGGAAAGAACCCTTGTAAGTTGGAGAGTGGTGGAGTGTTCCGTGCGGAACCCAAATTGCTCCGGTCTGGGTTCTATGTGTGGCTTCAGCTTGGCTAGGAACAGTCTTTCGAAGATTTTGGAGAGGGTACTTAGCAGCGTGATTGGCCTGTAGCTCTCAGGCTTTCTCCTATCTTGTTTTTGGGATCACTATGACCCGGCCTAGTTTCCAGGTCTTCGGGAAATGGCCCGATCTCATGATCCCATTGAAGAGGCGCGTCACTGCCGCTATGGTGTGCTGCGGCAGGAATCTTAGTGCCATGTTTGGGATCATGTCGGGGCCTGGTGCCTTCTTTGGGTTGGCCCTTCTGGCCGGGTCAATCCTAGAAGGGTGCCACACTGTGTGCTTGGCGTTCCAGTCCCCCGCCAGGATGGTCGGCACTGGGGACTGGAGGAGCTTCCGCAAGTCTGCAGACAGCGTGGCTAAGGGGGCGGCTGGGGGGCGGTACACTGCGTATAGCCGGAGGTCGCCGTCGTCCACCCGAATGTCGACTCCGAGCGCCGTGAAGGCGTCAAGGGGCTAGAAGTCGACAAGTTGGTGGATGAGGGTTCTGCGGACCATCACGGCTAGCCCGCGGAACGGGTGTCCCTGCTGGTTTGTTTCGTTCCGCTGGTATACTATGTACCCACTCACCTTCAGTGATTTCTTGAGGTGGGTCTCGCTGACCAGTAGGATGTCCACGTTCTGCTCCTTGAGGAAGTGCCGGAGCATTCCAGTATACCACTCTTAGCATTCTATTGAAGACAGGGCTTTCCTGAAGCTGTCTCTTCTAGGGCTTTGTTGACCGCCTGCGGCCCCTGCCTTGCCGCCTCCCGGAGCAAGGCGGCAATCATGGCCCCTAGGTCCGGTCTTGCCTCTGCGGTTTTTAGCTCCGCAGTGTCGCCTCTATTCTGGGACCAGCCGTCGATGTCGTCCCCCTTTGTTTGGGGGCATTGGCTTGTGCCATCAATGATGTTCCGGCTGAGTCCGCCACCATCTGCTTCTGGGTCGTGGCCTTGGTCTCGGGGCCACGTCTACCTGGGCGGCTTAGAGTCTTCGTCCCCGCCTTCCAGTTCCTTTTAGCCTCCCTCAGGTAGACCGGGCATTTTCTGTAGTTGGCCGGGTGCGGTCCTGTGCAGTTCGCACACGTACAGGGGTCCGTCTTCGGCCTAGGGCAGTCTCGCGCAGCGTGGGGCCCTGCGCATCGGACGCACTTCTGCGACTTCACGATTCCATGGAATCGTCGGTGGAGGTCTGTGCGTCCTCATCCGTGAATGACCCCTCGTTCGGGATCTGTTTCCGTTTCGGCTTTGGCAGCGCCGAAGTCCCTTCGGTAGCGGAGGGCTGTACCGGTGCGATACCTGACTCTACTGATGGTGCGGCGTCTGTTGCTGACGGCTGTGCTGGTGGCTGCGCTGCTGCTGCCTTGCGGCCTTTGCGGGGCGAGTGTTGCACTGCCATGCTGCTGCTCACTCACTTCACTGGACACTGAAACAGACAAGAAAAAGTCTGTGATTAACTAGCGCTAACGGTAGCGGTAGTCGCGGACACTAGCGCGAAAACGGGTACGCGAGATCGATAGGATACACGGGTCTCTGGGATTCGGCCTCAGAGCGCACTTAGTGACAGAGAGAGAGAGAGCGAGATAGATAGTGAGCGGCTGAGGCACAGAGAGCGCACGTCTGTTCCCTTCGGCAGCGCGTCAGCCTAATCAAGCTGATATCAGTAGTATTCGCCTTCTCTCTCGCGCCCCTGCAAGGGGCGCGAGAGGGGTAATCTTATCAGGGCGGGGCCCTACGAGATTGTTTCTGTCGCGAGCCGTAACTACGGCCCGGTCTTTTTTATTTGGGAAACATACAGCACAAAATAATACATTATGGTAAACAAACATAGTTAACTCATAAGCCAAAACAGTTTCATTCTCATTGGACCAGGCCTGGATACGTGTTAGCACTATCCTTTCATATAGTTTCTCCAGGGAGCTAAGGAGGCTGATGGGTCTGTAGTGTGAAGGACGGGTCTTAAGGTTTGCCTGGTTTAGGTATGCCGATGACCGTGGCAACCTTCCAGGCGGATGGGAAGTGGCTGTTGGCCAGGGCTGCGGAGAGGAGTTTGGAAAGGAAGTCTAGATGAGGACCGGGCAGAAGCTTCAGGAGCTGGTTGGAAATTCCATCCGCTCCTGGAGCCTTCCTCCGGTGTAGGCCCCTGATGAGGAATAGGAGTTCATCAGGGGTGACTGGGTTAATAGGGGTGTCAAGAAGAGGGAAAGACAGGATCTCAGGGACAATGGATTCGACGTAGCAGGTGTGGGTAGGGTCTTGGGAGGAAGTGCTGGGACTGCATTGCCCTTCCAGGCTTGCTGCAAGGCACTCGGCCTTTTCCTCGTCCTCAAAGGCCGGGGTAGGATGGTCTGGCCTCTGTAGGGGGGGGATTGACGTTACTTGATCTGCGATAATCGGCAATCTTGATCTTTACCTCGCGTTGCAATTATCTCATAGATTTCCGATTATCGTCCGAGGGGAATCGGGAGAATTGTCGTATAGCTGCGTTCTTCCTGTCCAACAGCCTTCTCAGGCCCGTCGGGAGGGGCCGGCAACGGGACTCGTCATCCGGTACCTCCCTGGAGGCCTCTCTGCACACAGAGGAGAGATGGTTGGTTTGGTGTACAGGTCGATCGCAGCGTCAGTCTGTCCTTTGGTGGTAACGAGCGTGTCTAAGATGTTTTTTTTTGTTTTTTTTTTTTTTTGTTTCCTCGCTGATATTTATTTTTCAGCGCTTACTTAATTTTTTGTATCATTTAAACCAATAGCCCATTTCTAACTAAACTAAAAATAATCAATAGAAAACTTCATACACATACAACATTGGGTAGACAAATTAAGTATACAATGCTATGAAGTTCATTACATATAATTGCTACATTATATGTAATGAACTTCATTGTTTTTGCATGTGCAAAATCAATGCTTATTTTCTATAATCTATAATACATCTCATCAATCTATTATCAATAATACATGTAATCTTATATTACTTATGCAACGATATTGCTATACAGAACATATATATAGACAATTTTAACTAAATATACTTTATAATAGACTTCATAAAACTGCAATATAATTTGGGTTTGCGCGTTAAGTATACAATACTATGAAGTTCATTACATATAATTGCTACATTATATGTCTAAGATGTTAGAGGGTGCCTGGAGGAGGCCTTGCTTCACCTTTTCCCAGTCCACGAGTGTTCTGGTACTTGGGGAGCTGCTATCGGGGGGGCCGAGCCGCAAGATGACTGGCCTGTGATCTGAGTCAAGTTCGTGTACTACTTCTATAGAACGCATCGTGAGCGATACGTTCTTTAGAAGTACTAGGTCAAGAATGTCAGGTCTGTGGTCTATGATGTTAGGGTAGTGGGTAGGTTCTAGAGGGGCTATGAGGTCGAACTCCAGACCATCCTGCAGCAGATGGTAGAGCCTGGTGCCGTTGCTGTTCCGAGCAATGCAGTTCCAGGATTGGTGCTTGCTGTTTAGGTCTCCGCCCAATAAGACGGAGGGTCCCAAATCAGCAAGCACCTTAAGGTCGTTGAGTAGGAGGGACTTACCGGGAGGAAGGTAGGCTGACACTATGGTGATGGGAGGATGTCCTTCGGGTGTGATGCGGCAGACTGATGCTTCTATATTGGTGAGAGTATGGCCATACCCTTGGCATTTGAAGCATTGCAGCTCCCCGTCCAGTGCCCGTGGGTGTTCAGCACGAACACCCGACAGTTTGCAGACTTCTGTGATTTTGAGTATATCGTTTTCGTTTGGGCCTTTCTGGACTTTTACAAGCACCATGTCGTACTGACTTTTTTTCTGTTATGGAGGCGGTGGACCTCGACCGCTTCAATCCCCTGGTCCCGAAGGTCTATTAGGACTTCGGTTGAGGAGAATTCCTTGGGAATTCCCCTTAGCACAGCCCTGAAGAAACACTCCTCCGGGAACCGGTCTCGGATCCTGGGGATCTTCATGTCGTCTATAAGTTTGATGGTCGTCCTGTAGTGGTCCGCCCCCTGGACTGCCAGTCGGATATCCTCCTGGCAGTTGCTGCCCTGGACTTTTAGCCCACGTTGGGCGAGGAGGGTGAGTACGACATGGTACTTTGATTTGTGCTTGATGATGACGACGAAAGGCCTTGGTGGTCTGGTCTGCAGACTGTCGGGTTGCGTGGTCGGGTGTTTGGTTTGGGGTCGTATGGGTGGTGGTGGTGGTGGGTCGGGCGGATGCGGCGGCCGCCGAGGGTCTTGGTGCTGGGGTTGGGGTTTGTGTGATTGTCTGGGGGTGGGGGTGGGCTGAGAGCCCGGGGTCTGGGGGGGAGGCTGCTTCCTCTTTCCCCTTCCCTTTCTCCCTACCACCTTCTGCCACTTGGGCCCCGTGAGACCCTGGGCCACGTCGCCCATGTCGTCACCCTCGTCCGAGGATGACGACATGGTCGCGTCAATTATTGGAAGGGTCGGTGGTAGTTTGGGGTCGTCCTCACTGGAGGAGGACGCCTCGGCCGGAAAGGGCGAGCGGGACCATTTCCTAGTCCTATTCTGACTTTTGGCGCGTCTCTCGGCGCGCCTTCGGGTATCGGTCTTCGGTCAAGTCAACAATTAGTTTACCGTCCAGCAAGGCCCTTTTGGAGATTTCGACTGCCTCCAGAAGGCTCTCCTTTAAGTTGGCTGGACGCCTGCGGTACACCTGAATCCGGCGATTGCAGGCGTCCCGCATGAAAGCGTCGAACCGCTTTGCTCCTATGGAGTCGTAAATCTGGACAAATTCCCTGACCAGGATCATTAAGAAATCTCCATCCAGGCCTGGCAAGTCTTTGTCATCGGTTTTTGTATCTGTCGTCGTCAAGTCGATAGTCGAGGTTGCGTCTTGTCGGTGTCCTGGTGTGGTTCCCTTAGCCGGTGTACTCGGGACGCCCGAGGGCGGCCCGAGGTGTGTACTTACGCCATTAAAGTTGGTCGGTAACGGGTCGGGAGGCAAAAGTCCCCGGGGCTCCTCTGCCTGGGGGGCAGGGGGCTTTTTGTCGTCTGGTGGTCCCATGTTATGTATCCTCGCACATCCAGGTGTAAGGCAATCCGTATTAGCACTTCAATCCGTAATGGCACTAGACACTTCACTGGTCGCTTATCGCTGTGGGCGGTACCCCCTGTGGCGGCTATGGGGCCGCGAAGCCGCGCTCATCCCCGAATGAGGGGGCGCCTGGGGGGGAGGGTAGTACTAAATCTCTCCACTCCAGACTACCCTCTCGGGGGGTTGTTCCTGCGAGGATTCTCGAACTTGGGATTTGGTGGGTAGATGTCGGCCTCGCGACCTCGACCTACCCACTTTTTTACCTTACATGTTTCTTGGTTGTGGAAGCTATCCGCGAGTCGTACCGTTGCCGGCGGATGCCTGGCCCCGCATTCCCTACCCCGGGGCGTCCGTTGTAGCGGGACCGGGTTCGAGAGCTGCGGCGGTGGGCACCGGCAACGACGCTTCTTCTTGCTTCGCTTCTTCGCCGGCCTGGGCCGGGCAGGATTCTTGGGGCTATTTAACAAAAATTAAACTCTCGCCTCCTCCACTGCCTCTCGACAAGGTGGTTCAGCTCCGTTTTCATCGTGGGACATCTGGTGATCTGCCATCTCCTCCGCAGCTTGCGCTTTTTCTCAATAAGTTGCCTGATCGCTGCGGGTAGAGAGAGGTTTGAGTCTGCTACCCGCAGGGATGGTGCGAGATGCTGCTTGGAGCGCTTGCTGGATGCCTTCAGTGATGGCAGTTGTCGCTTGGTCTACCTCTTCCCTTGTCGAGACCGGTCCGCAGAGCTGGTTTGACTCTAGGGCTGCAGAGAAGTCCTCCCAACTGGTTTTCTTCCTCTCTGCTTTCCTCAGGGTCGAGTCCGGGGCTGAGTCGATGGTCAGCAATACTGGCCTGTGGTCCGAAGGGAGGTCTGGCAGTACCTCCTGGGCCAGGGCCGCGTTCACCTCTTTGTGGACCACAAAGTCGATGATGTCGCAGGACAGGTGAGCATCGGGGTAATGCGTCGGCTCTTCCGGTCCTGAGATGTCGAGGTTGAGGTCCACTGCAGCTGTATGTAAGGCGCTTCCAGGTGGATCTACCTTGCTGGAGTTCCAAGCGGTGTGCTTCGCATTCCAGTCCCCTGCCACGATGGTCGGCTCTTGGGACTGGAAGAGACTCCGCAAATCTTGAGCGATCTGCCTGAAGGGTTGCGCGGGGGGCCGGTAGATTGCGTACAGCCGGAGGTCTCCATTGGCCACCCGGATGTCGACTCCTAGCACCGTGAAGGAAGTGTGGGGCGTGAAGTCGACGGGCTGGTGGACAATGGTTCTTCTGACCATCACGGCTAGACCGCGGTAAGAGTGTCCCTGCTGGTTTATCTCATTACGTTGGTAAACAATGTATCCCCCTACCTTAAGCTGTTTCCTTGAGAACGTTTCGCTGACCAGCAATATGTCAATGTTCTGCTCGCGGAGGAAGTGACGGAGCAGGGCTTCCTTGCCGGTCAGCGATTGCGCATTCCAGTAGCATACCCTTAGCCTTTTCTCTGTTGGGCCTTAGGGAATGCACTCTCTAGGGCGTTTTGGACCGCCTGGGGGCCCAAGGACCCCGCTTTCTGCAGGAGGGTCTTGATCATCACTGCCAGTTGATCTTCTCCATCCTCCTGCTCTGTCGGTTCTGCCGTTACAGGCTCCGTTTCCGGGCCTCTTTGCATCGAAGAAGAGGGCACTGCCGGGGGAGCTGCCGGCTTATTCTTCTTGCCTCTCTTCTTTCTGCTCTTTGGGTTGCCTGACTGTGCAGGCGTCTCTGCCTTCTTTGCTTTGATTTTTGGGGGGTTGCTCTGTGCCATCAGACTTGATGGCGCGGACTCCTCCACTGCCGGTTGGTGATCTGCTGCCTTGGTTGGGACCGAGTGCGGTTTCAGACCTGCCCTGTAGTTCCTCAGCTCCTTGAGGAAGACTGGGCAGCGTCTATGGTTGTCCGGGTGGTCCTGCCCGCAGTTGGAGCACGTGCAGGGTTCGGATTTCGGCCTGGGGCAGTCTCTGGCTGCGTGGGGGCCCGCGCAGCGAACACACTTCTGTGTCCTGTGGCAACCTTTCGAATGGTGCCTAAAACCTTGGCACCGGTGGCATTGCGCTGGTCCCTCTCTGCCACGCCAGGCTTCCACCTTTACTGAGTTCATAAATAGTAGTTCGGATATCCCGTAGATTCCGGTGAACTCCTTCGGGGGGCCCGAGAGCTGCAGGAAGTAGATGCAGCCCTGTCTGCCCCCTCTTGCGTCAATTTGGCGTACGTACTCTACGGGATATCCCAGCTTGACGCATGCCTCTTTGATCTCCTCTACTGGTGTGTCCGATGGCAACCCCCTCAGCGCCACCTTCATCTGCTTCTCGTCGCTCTTCAGAGTGTGCTGCCACTGGAGAGTCTGGTCGCTCTCCTGGATCGCGACGATATGCTTGGTGATGCATCGGTTCTCCTCCTCCGAGTTGGGCCGGAACTCTACCCCCTTGCCTCTGGCAAACGAGTTCGTGGCCCTTCCCAGTTCCTGGGCGATGCTGCTGGCGGTCTTGTACCACCCAGGAAATTCGGGTACCACTATCTTGGGGTACCTGATTTTAGGCGGTGCTGACGCTGCTGGTGCTGGCTCTTTTGGTTTGCTGGATGTTCCTGCATGCGAGGCCGCTTTCGCCGCATAAGTTGTGGCCGTCCGCTTCCCCTTGCCCTTCCCCTTGTCCTTCCTCTGCTCCAAGGATGGAGCTGGAGGAGGGGCTGCGTCCTGTGTTGGTGCGGGGGCGCTTCCAGACGGGAGTGTCTGCGGGTCTGGTCTGTGGGGGGGCGTGGGCTGGGGCGGGCGCGGTGGCGCTTTAGCTGCCTGGCATACCTCCATTCCCTGCACAGGGGCCGGAGGGCTGGCAGCTCTCGGTGTTGGTGTTGGTTGGGGGCGGGGGATCGGGAGCTCCTCCGCCTCCAAGTTGGGCAGCTCCTGTGTTCCACGCCCCTGGGCAGGGGTTTGGAGGTCGGGAGGTCCTTGGTGCTGCGGCCGGCGGAGTGACTGCGGCTGGGGGTGGCGGGCGAGGGGCGAACAGGTCGCGAGCGACGACGTTCATGCCCACCAGGTTCAGTGTACTCCCCGGCTCTGGTGCCTTTCAGGGGGGGGGCGCTGCTGCAGATGGTGCTGGGGTGCGCTCTCGCCGCTTGGTTCCCGAGGAACGGGAGCGAGAGCGACGCCTGTGTATCCTGGGGTCCTTAGGGGGCGAGACCTTGGCTGCAGGCTTCTTCCCCGCAGGCTCCTGCGCAGACGGCGGGCTGTCCCGCTGCGCTGCTGTTCGTTTATATGCCTTCATACCTCCCGGGTTCCTTTCTAGGAACTCCAGGAAGTGGAGGTCCACTGGTTGAAGCTCCGTAGGGATGCCCAGTCTGTGGCTGGTGATCCGAATGTACGCTGCCATCCAATCTTCTAAGTCCTCGGTGAGTAGCCGCGCTTCCACGAGTTGGGCGAATAGAATCGTGTCTGATTCTATCCTCTCCAACTTCGTGTTACGTCGCGCGGCTACCACCGACGGCGCGAAGGGGCTCTCTGTGGGCGGTGGCAGTAGGTCTACGATACCGGTCTCCGCACTCGTTACTCCGGCGTCGCAGACGCTAGCGGCAACTCCCGTCCTGACGCAGACGCTACCGCTTGCGCCCGCAGATGTTGCATGGTGAGGGGGGGGCACCCCCTGTGGCGGCAGTGGGGCCGCGAAGCCGGTCTCCGTACTCGTTTTTCCGTCTGCGCAGACGCTAGCGGTGACTCCCGCACTAGCGTCTGCTTCGCTGTCGCACGCCGCTGTTGCAAAGTAGATCGGGGCAGGGGCCTCCCCTGCCGTTGAAGCCAAGAACAGCTCGTCCGCTCGTCCCCGAATGAGGGGGTGCCTGGGGGGGAGGGTAGCACCAAATCTCTCCACCCCAGACTACCCTCTCCTTCGAGGGGCTGTTCTCGAGAGGATTCCCGTGATTGGGAATTTGTGGGTAGGTTTCGACCTCGCGATCTTGACCTACCCACCTTTTTACCTTCCATATTGTCCCTGCGTAGGAAGCTGTCCGCGAGTCGCTACGTTGCCGGCGAGTGCCTGGCCCCGCATTCCCTACCCCGGGGCGTCCGTTGTAGCGGGACCGGGTTCGGGAGCTGCGGCGGCGGGCACCGGCAACGACGTTTCGTCTTACTTCGCCTCAGCGCCGGCCTAAGCCGGGCAGAATTCTTCGGGCTATTTTTTTCAAAAATAGTCACTACGAATACTCGATGCTAGGTACGACCGATCGCTTTGGATAGCTGTGCAGTCCTCCTGATATTACGTTCGGGGTCTTCTCAGACTTGCCTACTCCCCTAATTGAGGAGTGGCGAGTCGGGGGGGCCATGTCTCGGCTCTGCCCATTTTGGCGGCTTCTAGTCGCGGTCTGTCAACTGACAGACCGGTCTACTATGAGTCGTTTCCGACTTTTCTTTTTCTCTTTTTATTGTTATTTATTTTGTTATTTTAACGTTATGAGCGTCTCTGGTTGGCCTTTTCTTGGCTTGGTGGGCTCAAGGTTGGCCAATCTGCGGCTTGGTGGTTTGTAGGTGGCCTTTCTGCGTCTTTGAGGAGCCTAGGGGTCTGGTGGAGGCACGAGCTCGCGTGGTTGGGCTCGTGGTCTTCTAGTGTCAGGGGGGCGGGCGTGCAGGGGGGCAATCCCCTGCAGCAGCGGGTGGCGAGAGTTGTCGGCGCGGCTAAACATCCCGCGCGCGAGGTTTCCGACGAATGCGTCCAGGCTCTCGTGCTTGAGGCTACTTGTTATGTCACGCTTCCGTACGTAGCGAGGGGCCCGGACGATTGTCCTCAGGCTCTGCGTCTCCTGCGCTCTCAATCGCCGGAGCCTGGACCTGACGTACGTTTTGTAGACCCCAAGTTTTGTACGGAGCGGGAGGTTGCTGCTGACAAGCACTGGACGCAGTAGTGTGCGCGCGGTTTTGCGGTCCTGAGGGCCAGGCGCCAGTCCGGTAGGGCGTCAAGCTGTCTGTATTTTGAGTGCTGCGTGCGCTGGGGTGATTGATGCTGCGTAGAACGCAGCGTCGTCCGCTAAGAGTCTCAGCTTGACGCCGTTGGCCACCGGTATGTCGTCCGTGTAGCGGGCATAGCAGGCTGGGGACAGACAAAGATGTCGACAACTTGTCAAACTGGCCCTCGTGCCAGACTCTGTCGAATGCCTTCTCCATGTCGAGTAATACGGCAACAACATTTTCCTTGACGTTCATCCTCTCTGCCATGAACGCAAGGACTCTGGTGAGCTGCAGAGTTGTGGAATGCTCCGTCCTGAAGCCGAACTGTTCTGGTCTTGGCTCGATGTGTGGGAGGAGCTTTCCTAGAATCAATCTCTCAAAGGCCTTGGAGAGGGTACTCAGCAGCGTGATCGGCCGGTAGCTGTCCGGTCTACTCCTGTCCTTCCCCGGCTTTGGAAGCATGATTACCCGGCCAAGTTTCCACTTAGACGGGAAATGTCCCGAGCGCATGATCCCGTTAAACAAGCGCGTCACCGCCGCTATTGTGCGCTGCGGATCCTGATATTAGTAGTAGTAGTGTGTCCTCTCTCTTGCATCCCTTCGAGTGGTGTCTGAAGCCCTGGCACCGGTGGCACTGCGCAGGTCCCTCCTTTCCTCTCCAGGCCTCTACCTTCACTGAATTTAAGTATAGGAGCTCGGTGACTCCGTAGATCGCCGTTAGGTCCTTGGGAGGGGCAGAGAGCTGCACAAAATATATGCAGCCCGGTCTGTCCCCCCTGGCGTTTATCTGCTTCTCATACTCCACGGGGAAACCGAGCTCCACGCAGGCCTCCTGTATTTCCTCCGTTGGTGTGTCCTTGGGTATACCCCTGAGCGCGACCTTCATTCGTTTGTCGCGCTCAAAGGAGTACACGTGCCACTCCATCGGCACTCCTTGCTCCTCCATTTCTCGGAGATGGGCATAGGTGATTCTGTACTCCTCCTCAGTCTTGGGGTGGAATACAATCCCCTTGCCCATCTCCTTGGTGTTGGCGGCTCGTCCCAGCTTCTTAGCGATTGCCGCCGTCACCTTCCACCACTGTGGAAGGATCGGCGCCACAATGGGGGGGGGGGGGTCTCGGCGGTTTGGCTGGATCCTGGGAGTGGTTGCTGCTGCTGGTGGTGGGCGGGTGGGTTTTGCCGCGAATATATCGCGGCAAGTTACCTGTAGCCCCCCCAGTTCGAATATTCCTGGGGGGGACGCCTTCCACGGCGGTCGCGCTTGTGCTGGTGTTGGTGCTGATGCCGGTGTCGCCCGCGCTTCGAGCGACCTTGACCTTCGCCTTCGAAGTCTGGGGTCCCGGGGCGGAGAATCCACCTGGCATAGCCTCTTCGTTTGGTCGGATTCCTGGGGCGGGCTCTCCTGTGCCCGCTTGGGCGGGCGGAAGAAATCCGGGTGGATTTCCGCCTTCCTCATGTAATCCTCGTCCTCGGGCAGCAAGTCAGTGGTGAGTCCGAGGAGGCGCTCGGTTATGCGCACATAGGCGGCGTTCCACTCCTTGTACCTGTCCGACACCCACTCGTTCGCCATAATTTGAGACGCTACATATGTATAATATTGTAGCGCCTCAACGGCGGGTCCGGTCAGGCTGGCCAGGGCGTCTGGAGAGAACGGCCGCGCTGTGGGCGCGGGCAACAGCTCTTCAGCTGTTGTGTCTAGTAGAGCTTTGGCGGCTTCGGTGGGGCAGGGGGCGGGGGACTCACCTCCTGCGTCCTGGTAGTCGTCACTGGCCGCCAGGGAGCCGGCGGCTGGTGTGGCGGGGAGCAGAAGGTCTCGCCAGATCATCATACCGTCCTCTTCCTTCGGGGCCAGTGTGTCTGGATTCGGGCGGATCGGCTCGGGTGCTCCCGAAACGGTCCGATGATGATGTTGTTTTTTGATGGGTAGGGGCGTTTTCGGCTTCGCGCCCCTACCCGACGATTTCCTTCGACTTCGGGCCGACTCGGGAACACTCGTTCCAGCCCGTGATTTTTCGGTGGGTAGATCGGATTTCCCTCGTTCCGATCTACCCACCCTTGATTTACCTTTTTCTTCCATTCCAGCGAGTTGCTTTTTCGTCGCCGGGGGATGCCTGTCCCAACACTCCCTAACCCGGGGCGTCCGTTTGAGCGGGACCGGGGTCGGGAGGGCTGCGGAGGGCACCGGCGACGATGCTGCTGCTGACTTCCTGCTTCTGGCGCCGGACTAGTCCGGGCTGTATGACGGCGAAATTATTCGACGAATAATTCGTACGTATACTGAACGCGTAGTGCAACCGATCACTGGGGGCTTCGGTGCGGTCTCCTGATATTACGTATGTGTCTTCTCGTCACACCTGTTCGTGCGGTGTGGAGGCTGCCATTGCAGGGCGAGGCCCTTTTTGGCTGTTGCTTTTCGCAGACCGTGACAACGGCCTGGGCTTTCTCACAGCTAAATGCTGCGTTTTCTTCTTCTGCGTTCGCGCCACAGTTGGCCTTCTTGGCGTGGTGGGCTCAAGTTGGCCAGTCTGTGGCGTGGTGGTGGGTGGCCAGTCAGCGGCTTAGTTGCCTGGTGGCCATTCTGCGGCTTGGTGGCGTACCTTATGGGTCACTTGGGGGGACTAGCTCTCGCGGCTGGGATACAGGGGGGCAATCCCCTGAAGCAGCTGATGGCGGGAGTTGTCGGCGCGGGAAAACATCCTGCGCGCTAATTCCCCGATGAACTCGTCCAGGCTTCGATGCTTGAGGTCTCGCAGTATGTATTTGTTCTTTACGTACCTGGGGGCTTTCATGATCACTCTCAGGCTGAGCGACTCCTGGGCCCGGAGTTTCCGCCTGTTGTACTCCGCGGTCCTGGCGTACCAGGCAGGCGCCGCGTACGTCAGCCTGGATCTGACGTATGCCTTTTAAACCCCCAGTTTCGTGCTGCATGGTAGGCTGCTGCTAAGCACTGGACGAAGTTTGGTGCGCGCAGTTCTCGTCTTCCTCACCACCTCTTCCACGTGCTGCTTCATTGTGAGGCCCCTGTCTACTAGTGACCCCTAGGTACTTCACGGTATGCTGCCACTCAATTTCTTCGCCGTAGAAATTGAGAGGCGGAGGATGCTTGCGTGCTCCTGTCTGGAACGCCTGTGTCTTTCCCACATTCACGGCGAGCCGCCACTTAGCCAGCCAATCTGGTAGGGCGTCAAGCTGGCGCTGGATCTTGGATGCGGCGTGTGCTGGGGTGATGGACGCTGCGTAGTATGCAGCGTCGTCTGCAAACAGGGCCAGCTTGACGTCTCCGACTACCGGGATGTCGTCAGTTAATGTGGCGTAGCACGTTGGGGATAAACAGCTCCCTTGTGGAACTCCTGCGAGAATCAGGCGTTCCGTGGAGATGGCGTCTTCCACTGCCACGTGGAAGCGGCGATCTGTAAGGAAGGAGCGGAGGACTCTCACTAGTCGTCGCGGGGCTGTGGACGTCGACAGTTTGGCTAGCAGCCCCTCGTGCCATACTCTGTCGAACGCCTTTTCCATGTCTAGGAAAACCGCGACGACGTGCTCCTTCTGATGCATCCTCTCCGCCATGTATGACAGCAACCTTGTGAGCTGCAGTGTCGTTGAGTGCTCAGAGCGGAAACCGAACTGTTCTGGACGCGGTACCAGGTGCGGCAGGAGTCTTCCGAGGAGGAGTCGCTCGAAGACTTTGGAGAGGGTACTGAGCAGGGTTATTTATAGGCCGGTAACTCTCCGGTCTTCGCCTGTCTTTCCCCTGTTTCGGCAGCATTATGACCCGGCCAAGTTTCCAGGTCCTTGGGAAGTGTCCCGAGCGCATGATCCCATTGAACAGGCGGGTCACCGCCACTATGGCTCTCCACTCGGCTGTTGCTCGAAGTACCTCTCCAGTTGCTCCTCTATCTTCCTGGTGTGGTCTTCGTCTTGCGATGGGTTCGGCTGGAAGGACCGCTCCAGACTGTCCGCGAACAGTTCCGCTCTGTCTGCAGCCTTGTACCTGAGATTCCCCTCGCCGTCTATTAGTGGTCTCACTGCGTCCTGGGTCTGGCCGAGCTGCCTGCACAGCCGGTGAACCGAGAGTAGCTTACCGGCTATGCTGGCCAGGTGCTCCTCCCATTCCGCTGCTGCGTGCTGACGAAGCTGCCTCTTGCACCTTTCCACTGTGCAATCAAGCTCCGCCTTGGCCGTAGGGCATCTTGTGTGTTGCCATCTCCTTCTCAGTCCGCGCTTCTGCTCAATGAGGTTCCTGATTTCTGCGGGCAGTGGTTTGCACCTCATGCCTGCAGGAATGGTGTGAGAGGATGTTCTCAGCGCTTCCTGGATCCCCAAGGAGATGGCTTCCGCAGCATTGTCCACTTCCTCAGCCGAGGTTACTGGTCCGCTGAGGGTGTTACCTGCGAGAGCAGTAGAGAAGGCCTCCCAGTCGGTTTTCTTTCTCTCTGGTCTCTTCAGTGTGGCGTCTGGTGCTGAGTCCAGCACTATCAGCACCGGCCTGTGGCCCGACGGCAAGTCAGGTAACACCTCCAGCGCCATCGCCGCTCTTACTTCCCTGTGGATGGCGAAGTCAATGATGTCGCAGGAGTAGTGTGCGTCCGGGTAATGTGTGGGTTCCTCCGGTCCTGTGACTTCGAGCCCTTGCTCTTCTGCAGCTTTGTATATAGCCCTTCCCTCTGGGTCTATCCTGGATGAGTTCCATGCCACGTGTTTGGCGTTCCAATCCCCCGCCACGATGGTCGGCATTGGGGACCGGAATATGGCACGTCCTCCTGATATTAATCGAGTACGCCGCTTTATATACGGCCCGGCGGGCGCGGCAGGAAGCCCCCCACCGAACCAATGAAACACGCGTCGCGATTTGCGATTGACAATTGCAAACTATATTCTGTCTAGTTTGTTCACAGTAGTATATCTGGTCCCGTTGTTTTTTTTTATACTTGCCGCGATACCTAAGTCAGGTTATCTTTTTCACTAAAACTGATTTTGAATATTTATCAAATATAAGTAACTTTGAAAATAGAGTACAATAAAGGCATTACCTAGTTCCAGGTATTTCTATTATGGAAATAAAATAAATTTCTTTTTTTCCTTGAGATAGCGCAAAGCAACATGACATGACGTTTATTATCTTCACCACCACCACATGCAAGCCCTAGTTTTTCTGCTGACAGCTAATTTGATCACTGATCACTTGATCAGTGTGTTAGTGTAAAGCCGCGTTTTTACTTAGTAGCTAGCATTCGTTCCTGGCCAGATGATGACAATAATTCACATAGTAAAATGTTCGTTCGTCAGCCCACGAACAAGCGAATGCTCGCTCAGAACACTAAGTCAAAACGCGGCTTAAGAGCCGAGTGGCTGGCTTCGAGCGGGCTGTCGAGCGTCCAAGGGATTTATTTAAACGGAGTGCACTTTGGCTAACGTTACGTTAGTATTTTGTTTACATGGACGCCACTCCGCAGGCCTGGCTCGTGCGTCAACGGTTCTTAGTTTTAGGTAATATATTTAAGAGTTCTCTGCCAACAACAGACTAATTCTATTTGGCGTCTGCGCTTATTTAGTCTTTAAATAAGTCTATATACAATGTATTGCTTAATGTCACCAAGTGTTTAGATAATAAGTAACAATTTAAGTTATTATTGAGGCATATTATAACATGTTACATTATATTTAGGTATACCTAAAAGAGACTCATGCCTGCAGTCAAACCGTGGAAACAGTTTTGCAGATATTAGATATAAGTTTATTGTATGCTGTAATAATAAATAAAAACATTTTAAAATCTCATGAAGTCATGAATGATGAAGCCTATTGATACTGATTGATAGATTTACCTACTGTTCCAATTATTTAAATGTTGAGTTCGGATTCTTCTTGCAAAGCTCAACACGAAAACACTGCGAGTCTGACTGGCACTTTTGCGCCGGGAGTAGTTTTAGTTTGATATATTTTTTGTGTATTTGTATTTTAACGTTAAGTTCAGTTTTAAGGATTTTGTTTTTATTTTTGATTGATGTCTGAATATGTTAATCTATGTTTAATACCCGTACCGATTAATTTAAGGTAGTTAGGATGTTTTTATTTTCTTTATTAATCATGATGTAACATCTGCCGTCATAACAAAAAAGGGCACAACTAACATTTTTTGTGAAATTGAGTTACATACATATTCGGAATGAGAAAAAAAAGGCGCATGTATCTAATTTTTTTCAAAATTTTCCTGTGGGAAACTTGGGAGTTACCATAAGCAAATTGGGCACAACTACTCGAATTATTTTTGTTTATCAAAAAAGAAAGGCATTTTGTTTTATGTTTAAAATAAAAGGGCATATTTTTTCACTTATGGCTTGTGACTTAATTATTTTTTCAAGTAGCACTTAGTTAAGAAGGCACTTTTGAGTTATTTAAAAGAAAAAGACACAAGCAGTGAAATGTGCTCTTTTAATTTCTTATCCAACGACATTGATCCACTTGTCGTCGTAGAAAAAAAGGCACAACAACCTAGATGTGCCTTTATTATTTAACACACTTAATGATAGTTAAGATGAGAAAATGATCGAAACAAACAAATCGCGTCAGTTGTGCCCTAGAAGTCAACATAAACCCACGCTTAGGGATCGCAATATCCGCCTGGTTTTAATATCCGGATAATATGGATAGTAATAATTATACATATTATCCGAATATCCCGATATTTTGGATAATTTCGGATAGTGGTAAAATAATACTGTATAATTCTTTTAATGGGTGTAATTCGCCAAAATAAGCGTTATAGTTAACTATATAACGATTCATCATCGTCATCCACCTGTCTCAGTCCACTGCTGGACATAGGCCTTTGCCAATGTATGCCACAGAGCGTGGTCAGTTGATTTATGCATCCAATCGCTGCCGGCCCTCCTACCTACGCAAGACGGTGCCATCTGGCTAGAGGAGGAATTCAACGTTGCCTAACTCAACTGAATTCTCCTATTGGCTTCTTTTTCAAAGTTGTATCTATCTAACTGCAATATTTTCCCGAGGTGGACATATTCCTTAACTACTTCAAGATACATGCCATCTGTAATTACTGGGCCCAGAATGACGAGGCCATTAAACATGACCTTCATCTTGTCCATGTTCATTCTGAGACCAATTCGTTGGGACGCTGCATTCAGGCTGTGCAACATTTCCTGAAATTATTGCAGCAATTCTACTATGACTACGATATTAATCGTATCATCGGCAAATCTAAAGTGTGATGTGAGAATAGTGATATGTATTCGCCGTTTATATTTATGTCACGCCGTTCCAGTTTAGAGTCTTGAACAACATGTCTTCCAATGCATTTGTAAACAGTTTCGGGGATATAACATGCCCCCGTCTTACTCCTTGATGCAATGGAATCGGTCTTGTTTGACTGTTTCTTGCTTGAACGAACATAGTTGGGGCGTCATACAGACTTCTAAGCACCCCGATGTATCGAAAATCCACTTGGCACCGCTGTAGGGAGTCCAGAACAGATCAGGTCTCGACGGAGTCAAACGTCTTCTCATAGTCCACGAAAGCGTGACACAGAGGCTGATTATATTCCTGAGGCTTCTGTACAATTTGCCTTACAGTGTGTATGTGGTCTATGGTGCCAAATCCTCCCCCAAACCCGGCTCGCTCCGGTGGTTGAAAGTCTTCCATCCGTCGCGCCAGCCTATTTGTGACGACTCTCGAAAACAACTTGTACGTGGCTCAGAAGTGACATAGGGTAGTTCTTAAGAAGGGTTTTATCACCCTTTTTCAAGAATGAAACTACCATACTCTTGCTTCACGCTATCCGGACGCTCGGAGCTCTCCCTTCGTGGGAAACGGAGTTAAACATGTACTGCAGCTGCCTGAGTACAGGAGTTCCCCTGCCCTTAAGAGCTCAGTTGTAGCTCTGTCCTCACCTGGGGCTTTTACATATTTAAGTTATCCATTTATTTGCAAGTAGTGTTTTATTACCTTATCCAACCAAACGAAATAAAATAGTGTTTAAATTATGTCTATTAACAATCTATACTTTATTAAAATAAATTAATTTGTACAATAAAAAGGCACAAGTTACGGATTGTGCTCTTTTTTTCTAATTTTCGGTAAGACTGCTTGAATGTGTTAGAATAAAAAGGCTCATTTGGTTAGTTATGTCTTTTATGTTTTGCAATAGTATTTTTGCACGATTTAATATACTAAGTAAAATAGATTTTTTTCATTTATCTCAAACAAATTAAATTCAAATAAAAAATATGTTTACAGAAGAACCAATTTATTGTTCACGAAAGTTTCCTCATTCAAAATAATGTTACTACTGTGCGTTTATATACCTGTATTTGGCAAGAAACAGTAAAATATTCAAAGTCAATTTTTGCAATTTTATCCAAATGTTAAATGTGCCCTTTTACGTTATGACGGCAGCCATAGTTTAGTTTTGTGTAACATATTTGAAGGTTCCACGGAAAAAACATGTCCAGTGCTTAAAAAAAACAGGAAATTCACACCTTATTCTGTTAAAAGTAAGGTTGGTTTTTCCTTCTGTAATTTCAAATTTGAATTGACTAGACATGTTCTTTCCGTGGACCCTTCATTAAATGAAATGAAGGGAAATTTAGTTAAAACCTGTGTGCTAATGTTAATATTCTGTGTAGGTGCATGTAATTAATGTTGTTTAGTGTGCTAATAAATTAAATTTTTGTTATTACCGCTCTGCATATGGTTTGTTTCGAAAAAAATACTTAATTTTATGAATTGTGTTGCGGGGATTATTGACGGACATCGATTTTAATCGTCACTGTTATTTTATTATACAATAAACGAATGTGTTAACCAATTGTGTTAGTTTTATTTTGATCTTGGACAGAATAGCCCAAATTTTTTTGTTACATGACTACCATGACAAATTTCCTACTCTAGTTTAACCTTTACACAGCCAATCACGAACCTAACTCGTTATTATTGCAGTTATGATATTCAACTCTATTGATAACGTTGGTTGAAACGAATATTTTTAAGTGAGTGAGTTTAGTGAAACGTCCCACTTTGTCGTTTGCCATAAAGCCGCTTTGTCAGTTTAATCATATGAAGATACAAGGAAATTTCGTCTTTGTTGTAAGAGACAATGTGGGACGTTTTAATAAAAACTAACACATGTGGTTATTCCCACCTGTTACCACCCATCTGACACCAGTGGTAACTGGGATTTTTTTCCCACCTGGTACCAGTAAGAACAACTGGGAACTAAAATTCCTGTTATTCATTTGCACACCACCAAATATTTTAGTGATAAAAAGTTGGATTTTTTTCCCAGTAGCTACCACCAAGGGCACTAATTATTCTAGTGGTAAATGGTGAGAAATAAAATCCCAGTTGTTACCACTGATGTCATGTACAGTAATATCCCGCTTTACGTGACCCCGTTTAACGTGGATTCGCTATAACGCGGTTTTTAAATTTAAGCCATTAGTGACTACATTGATATCGAATTGGTTATTTTCTTGCGCATGGCACATGGCACCACCTCGGATCGCATTCTTCTACCTTCTAACAATCAGTATTATTACGTTATTGACTGTTTTAAGTAAAATAAGTGTACTACAGATAAGCAAAAATAACGAAAATGCTAGAATTTGGAACTGGATTAAACCCCGATTTACGCGATATTCTCTGGGACGCATCACTCGCGTAAAGCGGGGTATTACTGTATAGGTGGATACAGGTGGGAATAACCCTTTTTATATTTTGAGCTATGAAAGGGTTAATAAGACGGCGTAACTACTACGGGGAAAGACATTGTCTGTGGTATTTTTATATTTTTCAATTTTCATTCGTTTTCAATGAGGGTTTTCGATATTTGTTCTGCCACCAGGCGGCGCTACGTAGGCGTAAGGTACAAACAGCTGTCAGGTTCATGGTTCATAGGTAATGAATGAACATAAAATATTTGGAAACTATCGACCTGCCCCGGCTTCGCACGGGTACTATACCTTCCTCTTGAATTACTCTACCTATTAAAAAAATCTCATCAAAATCCGTTGCGTAGTTATAAAGATTTAAGTGTACAATACAAAGGGACATAGGGACAGAAAAAGTGACGCCTAGCGTCGGGCTTCTAACAGACTCTCGTTAGTAATACCGTACTTACCTCCCTAAGTGCACAATGTACTATAAAAATTATATTTATTATGGAACTAAATCTGGCGCTGAAAGAAGTAAAACAAAAACTTGTTCAAAATAAAATTTATTAACAAATTTTATATCATACAGTTGTTTGCAATTTGTGTAACAATATTATTATTTTCACAACTCAGTGTGAATCTCATTTATCTACACTTTTATTTTAACATGACGTATATAAACGTCATGTCATGGGCGTTGAAAAAGCTAACACCGTCCATGAAATGCATTTCATCAAAAGGGTACAAATTTCATGTAACTTTACTTCTTAGGAAGCATAATTAATATAATTATATTGCACTGGATTATGATCCATTGTATAATTGACTAAGAGCATGTTTCACTACCCCCGGAAAAACATCTGTTCAATAGTACATTACTACCGAGGCCGGGAAGTGACTGGTTGCCGGCCGAATATATGTAGACGGCCGAGCGAAGCGAGGCCGGATAGTATTCGGACGGCAACCCGTCACTTCATGGCCGAGGTATGTATAATGCTTTTCTCAAACATGCAATGAAATGAAACAAAAAAATGTATCTTCCTTCTAAGAAATTATAAGTCAACTACATAACCAAGTCTTTGAAACACAACAAAAGTCAAATACGACACCGACACCTCATTTTTTTTTTAAGATTGACCTGTTTGAAAGTTGCAAATTTTTAATTTAAAAAAGCGGTATTAGACGACGCGGTCGGTTATATATATATATATATATATACATATATATTATTTTGAGTAGTTATTGTACATTTAATTTAAATGATATAATTTAAATACCTAATTATAACTGCAAAAATTTACCAATCATTTTTTTTAAATACTAATATTACTTACAGATAATTATTGGCTAAAAGCCAAGATGCCAGGTCACAACCCTATGTCAAATGAAAATTAAAAAAGAGGTACTTGCCGGCCTAGGCCGGCAACGAGGTACTTCCCGGCCACTTTTTAGGCACGTAACTACAACATTTCATTGCATGTTTGAGAAATAAATATTTGCAGTATTTTTCTTTAATACATTGTGTTAACATGATACTAGCTTTTATTGAAACCGAGGAATGCGATGCAGATTTTAAGCCAAACCGTGAACATTATTCGATTCAAAATGCAAATTTTCTATTAAAAGTAAATTGAGAAGCAATGTACTTCAAAAGGAATCGTTAATTTGCACTTGACAATGACAGATCGCAGCCACTCACAACGTTTGACAACTAAGCAGTACACGCGTTACATTGATCATTCGGAGGAAATAAAATTAACTGTACGGTCAATTTAATTATTTGTCAAATGTTTATAATTGAAAACGGTTGCTAGTAATGCGTATTATTACCCATTTTCGTAAAAGCCTGGGTCATGGTAACACGTTGTATATATGTATGTCTTTGGAAAATGTTAGCGATAATTTTATCTATCTTCGGGGCTGTGAAACAGGCTTTAAATGACTAGCCTCAATGGGTTTTGAATTAAAGCCTCTATTCCTCTGTTAACCTTTTGAAAGTCATTGACAGATATACACAACAACGGAAACCAGTAGGCCTGTAGGCTTAGCACAGGATTAGTGCGACATTATGTCGCCGCGAGATAGACTATCCATCCCTCTTTTATTCATATACATAGTTAGTAAAAGATGGAAAATCGATCTCGCGGCGACATATGACATTACCAATCATGTGCTAAGCGTACAAGCAACATTATTATATGCATGGATACATTTTAAATGCACAGAATCATATCAAAAATATGAAGGTAGGTAATTCGACCTAATTTTAAATACATTGCGATAGTCAGCCTAGCCAAGATGCCATTCTGTAAACAAAAATTAAAAATGTGTTAAAATGACAGATTTGAACGATAAATCACGTGACCAAACTGTAATAATGTATGGAAATTGGAAATAGTGGTCTTGGCTAGGCACTCTGGTCAACAGATAGATTGACTTTACACCGTTAATTGTAATCTTGAATCAGGTTTTTTATCTGACCTTGTATATTGATGGAAAAAGTGAAGGGTCCACGGAAAGAACATGTCTAGTCAATTCAAATTACAGAAGGAAAAACCACCTTACTTTTAACAGAATAAGGTGTGAATTTGCCCTGATTTTTTTAAGCACGACATGTTTTTTCTGTGGATCCTTCAAGTTATAAATTGTATACATTTACGTATAGTTGAATTACAAAGAAAAGTTGCAAATCAGTTTGAAATGCATTTCTGAACGCCACGCTTTCTAATCTAAATAACATGCATACATTGTGTTGCCTCAGTAAAACTTAATTTTATAACAATTATTATTTACATCTAAACATCCTGTCAATTGTATTGTAAATATACAAACTTTGCACGCACTATTTTATTTGACCCTTTCAACGCCAAAAACGTCTAATGACGTCACGAGTTGTCGAGCGAGGCTTAAAGGCCGGGCTAAACCAAATGCGTGTGTAGCAAGTTGCCCGTTGTAGCTTATGTTATCATACTGAGGGTCGATTTAACCAAACTTGATGCAAGCGGTATGCTATCTAATATGACATTTACATAAGCTACCTTGGTGTGACCTTCAGTTAGTTTGCACAGTAAAACTACTCGACTTTTATTGTAAGTATTTAGTTCATTTAATTGCTGTGACATTTTGGCATAAGACGAATGGTGCTGAAAGGAAAATGTTATCAATTTCTCATTACAATTAAACAGTGTAAAGAAGTGTGTCATACAATTAAATACAAAAGTTAACAGTAAGTATTCCGAAAGCAAAATAATTTTAGTTGCAACAGCTGAACTAAGTTCGGTCACCATAAAGCCTTTGTTAGTTTTTCTTTAGTATGCTAAATATATTTGTTAAATAACAATTGTTGATGTTTTGGCTATTTGATCAATATAACAATACATTATAAGGATTTTAATAGTGACCCCACTTATAATACTTATTACGGCAATATTGGAGGTAGGTACACGTGACAGTGATGGATTAAATCATTCAGGCGTCTGCGTGCATCAAAGCGATCTTGGCTGGACGCCTTGTCATTGAGACATTATTTTGTTGTTTTTTCTATTTTATTCTATTTTTTTAAAGGATATATAAAAAAATCGTTTTATTAACTGAATGTGAAGTATATTTTTTACTTTATTAACTCGCTCATAGTTTATAGTGGCCTAAAATAAATACAATATAAAATGCTATCGGTAGCTTAGGAGAAATGTATGAAATAATATCTTGTGCATTGGAGATTTCGTTCCCAGTAGAAACGATAGTTCTATTTACATTTGTGCGTTCGTTTTTCTATGAGGTATCTCAGAACTAAACAATTCACGATTTTGTATTGAAACGTGAAATAACATCTTTTCAATGTTATTGGATCGTGGATCATTATGTCACGTTTTACCATGACATAACATGCAGTTTGCAGCCTAAGTATCATCTTTACTGTCTTCACTAGTAAACAAGGATATAGCCTCCAAATCCACTTGTTTATCTAAATGTCGAGCACTAGGAGGTTCACCTTTAAAACGTTCGACGCCGGCGACACAACATCTGTGATCAACAAATTCTGAGTCCTATGCCAGTGACACGCATACGTGATTAAACCTTGCTAGCTAGCATATATCAATCAACTCCTAAGCCAGTTGTGTAGTAATACTGTCATTTGTGACACAATTGTTGTGTCGCCAGTATAAGAATACAATATTTTCAGTCACACGCGTGTCATTAGCATAAATTTACGATATCATTTCGATCGGCATACAGCACTTAGTGTAATATGTATGGGGGGCGAACGTGCTAATCGGTGATAACACTGTTAGTTCATTTGCAATAAGTCTAACCTAATTATAACCTAGACTCTATTCATCCGTACTTGTCTTAACTAGCAAACGAGTTTCTACCAGCTAAATAGACTTTATTCCTCTAAAACATGCACACCGGGGGCAGTACTAGCTACGGAGTGGATACCGCAGCGGCAACGGCGAAATGGTCGACCCAAGAAAAGACGGCAGGATGACCTGGATGCATTTTCCAACAACTGGTCAGAAATTGCCCTAAATCGGGAAGTTTGGAAATCTAAGGGAGCATTTGCCCCGCAGTGAGACACAAAAGAAGCTACGTAAAAAAAAGTCCTAGTGTGCTTACACAAGTACAAATTGCGTATAGTTCAATTTAAAAGCAGCGAACAAGTAGCAGAGTTGCTTTTATTTTGTACCGTTCGAATTTGAAATGAATGAAACTAGTCGCAATTTTTATAACGATTGGATTGAAATCGAATCGATTAAATTCCCAATCGCACTTTCGAATAGGCCAGTTATGAGGTTAAATCACGTATTTTTTATGCTATAGATAATTTCACCAGAGTTGAGGTGAATCATAATTGACAACACACGTCTAAATAAATTACTAATTGAAAAACAAAAATGAATGAATTACTTAATGTGACTTGCGTGAAAATATTTAAGCAAATCCCTTGAACAAACTTTCTGGTCAATACAGTTGCTATTAGATTTGCTATCAGTACCAAAAAATAACACTAATTTCAAATTCCCCTTGTGTTTACATGATACGTTGTAGTGTGCGTGACCTCAATTCTCGTGGAACTACCTATACACAAAAACGCTTTATTAAAATCAGGTTCACGATTATTTAAGGCAGGAAATTGGTACTTTGAGGGTAGAACTACTATAAGACAAGTAAAGGCGAATAGTTTTTACATTTTCTACTTGCATTGCTATGCATAACTACGCCAAAAGCGGTCTACAAACTTAACAACATTGCACTCAACTTATCGTGAGATAGGGACGCTACTGACTGTTGGAGGTAATTCATTCTAATATTAACAGCGTGACTCGATTACTGTAAAACTAAATCAAATTGGTGCACATTTTGAGGCCCAAGCTCTAAAACGACAGGCTTAAACACCTACTGTACCTTACAAAGTACACTTGGACGTACCTGCAACCCGAAACAAGTTTTGTATTACTTTTGTGAATCGGTATTTAGGTATCAGGAAGATCGGATTTGCTGGTAAATTATAAACGCAATGCATTCTTTTTTTTTTATGTACTTCGTGCGGTACATTAGGCGTTTATGCTTGGCTATGGAATAAACTGTCAGGGCTTTAGTTAAGTGTCCTTTATGAAGTAGATTGGGCCTCGCGAGGTTAACCTTTTGGACGCCAAAAACTGATATTTACATGCGCACCGCAGGTGCAATGCCAAAGACCGATTAATACGTCATAGTCTACAGTATAATATCGACCAATACGTGCGTACAGTTCAAACTCAGTTTCGACACTTCAGTGACGTGGCGTCTGAGTGACTTTTGTAATTGACGTGGCGTCGAAAAGGTTAAAAATTTGATCATTTTAACGCTTTCGGGCGAGCAACTACAATTAAATTGTTGGTTCATACCAGCTGGACGCCTATAGACGTTGCTCACTGGAAAGGTTAAGATTTTAAATTTTCACTACACGTATATCATAATAAATTATGTAAATGGTATATTCACATCAAATTATTGCATTGTTATAATATTATTCGATAATTTAACAATTGTATTGCACAATAGGTAGGTACAGTCGCGTGAATTATTTGTAACTCCCTTAAGGATGGCTACCGCGATCTTAAAAAATCGTAAATATCGAGCATGTTGTCTTTGTCACTCTAATTAATGCCACACATTTTAGATTATCGAAGCTCCTCGCAGGCCTACTGAGTAAATTGTTTGTCAGAAAACAAAAAAATGTAAACAAATGTTAAAACGTGCATTATTCCATAATCACGAACTTTTAAAACACAATCTTGGTTTTATCACCAACTTAAAACTTTAAACCTTGAGTTCACATACATTTTTAGTCAAAATTATTGGTATTGATTAGTAATAACGTAGAAATATATGTGGGTGAATCAACTTTTTGTTTGTCTGTTGTTGCCATGGTTACGGTCGCCTGAATCACGCTGGTTTTATGCAAAATTGTGCTACTTAAACTATGCAAATATGCTTGTAGTCCATGTTTGTAGATGGCCCATTAAGAAAAGAGCTTATTAACATCAGAAAAATGCATGATTGCATAGTTTAAGTAGCATAATCACTACATAGTATAAAATAAAGTCCCTTTTTCTGTCCCCATGTCCCTTTGTACGCTTAAATCTTCAAAACTACGCAACAGATTTTGATAAGATTTTTTTTTAATAGGTAGAGTAATTCAAGGGGAAGGTTTTTATGTAAACCACACAGTATAGTACGGGTAGCTAGTTTTACATAAAATAAGCGTAACTTAGGCGACTGTAACCATGACAATAACACACAGAAAAAAATTATTCACTCATCTGCGAACGTGTTTAACGATATGTGTCAAAGACGAATGCTATGGAAAGTCAGCCATATTTGTTTATATATTTTTTGTTTTCTCCTGGATAATGGTATACATAAAATGTCTTAAGTAGTAATTGAATCTTTGGCGACGAATGTATATTGAAAATTCGGTGCTACTTCCTAAAATTTACAAACAAAAAACTGAACACGACTCTATTTTTATGGCAATAAAGGCTTTTCAGATATTTTTGAACGCTTCGGATGCCACGATATATAATGTGGCGACTGAACTATCTATATTTTATTTCATTCTCACACTTGGATCAAAAATTCATCAAAAATGCTAGAGGTTTGTACGAGACAAACCTAAACTAGGTTTTATCGCTAGTGACTGGCCACCATTCAGTAGCTGGCCACCGCATACTAAAATTAACTATTCGCCTGTAACTAGAATTCACTATAAAATAAGGATTCAATAACTGACCATCATATGTGTCAGTGCAAACGGAAAGCTACCTTGTCACGACTCTCAAATTAGACCTTATGTGTTCTTTAATAAAGTCATATTTAAACATTGTGTCAAGGTACCTTTCCGTTTGCACTGACACATATTCTAAAGTGAATTCAGTGGTCCTTCTGCGAATTTCGAAATCCGCAAATTTCGAAGAATTATCTCTGACACTGCTGCGTAGGAGACAAAACCTCGAAATTTACGACTTTTTTCCAAAGCGGTAGTAGGCCTGTTAACAGGTAAAGAGAGCAGGGACCGAAACCGTTATTTTCTCCATACAAAAAGAACAGTTCTTTTTTCGTTCTTCGGTATATAAATTGTAAGTTAATGGAGTAATTTAAAAATATCATATTGTAAATTACAAAAAATATTGAGCAGTATATAAAACATTTTTCATCACACTTGCTGTCTAAGCGCGCCATTGCTTGCGTTCGCAGCGGTAGTAATAGAAAAGTGAAATTCCCTAGGGAGTAATAGAAATGTCAGTACGTCATTTAATAATATTATGTCCTAAAACTTATTTTTTAACCGACTTCAAAAAAAGGAGGAGGTTCTCAATTCGACTGAATTTTTTTTTTTTTTTTTTTTTGTTGTATGTATGTTACCTGATATCTCCGAGAATAGTGAACCGATTCTAAAATTTCTTTTTGTGATCGAACGTGTATTACCCCGAGATGGTCCCATTGGCACCAAGTTGGGGTCTGATGATGGGATCCTGGAGAAATCGAGGGATCTCTTCAAATGTTATAGGTACATGTATGGCGCTTTTGGTAATTTTCATTCATTTACAAGAATTTGCATTCAGAAAGTAGGATTTGAGGAAACCAATGATGGAAACAAATCGGGAATCTTGGAGAAACCGGTTGAAGTCGGTTTTTTAAATTTTTAATTTGGTGATTATTATTTGTCCGCAAGTGTGATGAAAAATATTGTATGCTTCACGGTTGGTAGGCGGAATACTAACTCGAGTCATAAAAGCCCTCCGCCTAACGGCGTCGGGCTTCTAACACTCTCGTTAGCAATTCCGTACTTACCTCCCTTGATGCACAAGGTACTATTTAAATATTGGGCTATTTCGAGGTTTTTGTAAAATAACGGTTCCGGTCCCTGGTTTTAGGGGAGTAACTGGACAACTGCGAATTTATTTCCCTCTTGTTACCAGAGTACTTGGTGGTTACTACTGGGAATATTTATCCTACTTGCTACCACTAAAATATTTGGTTACCACCAACTGGGAAAAGGAAATCCCAGTCATTTTAATTCCCAGTTGTTCCGACTGGTAACATGTGGAATAGTTATTTATTATACAAGGGGGCAAAGTTGTTGTTTAACTGTCGTGCGAATATTGAGACCTGAGCTAGCGAAAGATTCCAAAATTGAGCCACGAGCGTAGCGAGTGGTTCAAAAACTGGAATCTTGAGCATTGCGAGGGTCTCAAGGCACGAGAGTTGAACAAACTTTGCCGCCAAGTGTAATACAACTTTTTTCCCCTCACTATCGCGAGGAAATATGATTACAAATCTCATCCAAATGTAAATTAACTTAAAGAAACTATTTAAAACTCAATGTCGAAACGTATCGTAGAATAGAGTTACTTATGGAAATGAAATATTGCCAATGGCTTACAAAGTCACATGAGAAACGTCCAATTTAACATGTGAGCTCCGATTGCGCATGTTTACTACGGTCATACAGATCCACTTATACTAGGCAGTAGGGGGCTATAGGAATTAGATAAATGTCAAATTACTTTATTCACAAGTGTGTAAAAAGCGTTTTTACCCGCTCGTATTAAAGGATAAACGAGCGCTTTACGAGCTAGTGAGGGGAAAAATAAATTACAAATTGTGACCTCACAAATGGCTCCAATGTATACCAGTGCTGGACTGTTTACAGGCGACCATTTTGTGGCACTATTTTTATATTCGTGTTCATTTTGTATTTAATGTGTATATTACTTATGTTGTGTCACAAATAAATGTTTTTCTTTCTTCTTTCTTTCAATTGCTATCACTGGTGTCAGATACAGGTGAGAATAACACTTACGGTGGCCAATTACTAGCGATTTACCCTACTTATGTGTAAAAATACACTGTAAATGACTGTGTAGATATAATTGACGTTCAGACGAAGTAGTAGAAGGGGTAGAGGTAACGCCACCAGCTGCTCTTCTGTTTTTCGTCTCCCTCTGATTCTTCGGATTCCTGTGGGATAGAGAGAGGTAGGTATATAAGTAGATGACAATTGACAGTAATTGAGCAAAACTGAAGGTCGTCAAATTCTCTATAGTAAACCTTTTGGACGGCTATGACTGATATATCGGCACCTCAGGTTCGATGCCAAAGACCGATGTGTAAGTCACGGTCCAACAGAGAATAAAATTATAGACCTAATATTAGAGAATTAATTCAGTTTTGTCACTTTGGTGAGGTTCCGTCTGAGTGAAAGATTACAACAATTAAAATTTTGCAATTATTTAAAGAAAATAAGATATAAATGAGTAAATCAACTTTTTTCTGTCTGTTATTGCCATGGTGACGGTCACCTGAGTCACGCTGGTTTTATGCAAAATTATGCTACTTAAATTATGCAAACATGCGTGTAGTCTATGTTTGTAGGTGGCACATTAATGAAAGGTCTTATTATTAACACCATCTAATGCATGTTCCCATAGTTTAAGTAGCATAATTTTGCATAAAACCAGTGTCTCGGGTGACCACGGCAATAAAGACAGAAAAAAGTTGATTCACCCAAATAATAAAAAAAAAGTTAAAATTAGAATTAAAGAAAGAAATCTGAGGCTAAGAAATTTTAGTGAAACTATTAGTGCTTGGTTACTAATTCAATATGTAATACATTTTCAGAAAACTAAGCAAAGCTTGTGCTACTAGTATATGTATAATAATGAAATAGGTATATAGCTATAACTGAGAAACGGAAGAGTATTCTTAAAAAGAGTACATGAAAATTAACTACAAAAATACCTACTTTCTGAAATTACTAGTACGTGTATCGTGTATCCAACTAAAATACCGTGCATTCAAAAGCAACATGCATTTATTTTTCTATAACATTTTTTATTAGCTGGATTAAATAAACGTAAGATACCACAGTTGCTCAATTTAATATTTAGGTAAATTACGAACTGATTTATCCTCCCGTAGATTTAAACCAGTTTGTAAAATAAGAGTAAAGTCGCCGCTGATAGAAATTGCGAACAATGTAAACAAATCGTTCAAGTTAGGATTATGATTTAGCAGCGTGTGAGTATACTATTCGACAGTAGAATCAAAAAAAAAGCAATAATGCCTGAATTTCCATAGCTTTTGACGTCTTTGACACATATCGTGAAATATTTTTACTTTAATACTAATAATATCAATAATCTTAGCTAAAATGTATGTGAACTAAGGTTTAAGTTTTAAGTTGGCAATAAAACCAAGTTTGTGTTCTAAATGTTCGTGCTTATGGAATAATGCAATTTTTTATACTCTGTTTGGTTAGGTATTTAAAAAAAGGTAAACAATCTTGCAGTATCTTTTTATTGAAAACTACGAGTAGAAAATAAGTTTTAGCAAATATACATAATATAACAAGAAAATACAGTGATTTACATTTGTTTTGAATCATTAAGTACCTAGTTTGGATTTTTAAATGCATTTTTCAATAAAAATATACTGCAAATTGTTTACCTTTTTTAAATACCTAACCAAACAGAGTATAAAAACTTGCATTATTCTATAATCACGAACTTTTAGAACACAATCTTGGTTTTATTACCAACTTAAAACCTTAAACCTTGAGTTCACATTCATTTTTAGCTAAGATTATTGATATTTAGGTTTGTTTAATTTTTATGTTTTATACTGTCGAACGGTATACGTGGAATGGACATTTAAGACATTGAATACAATATTTGTTGACATTATTCGCATTTTCTATTGGCGACTGAAAGCATGCCAACCTTGGTTTATTAGTTACGTTATATCGGGTAGTCATGCACGCAATAATAGTCTTGAGAGGCCTGAAACAACTGCCGGATATATCTATTGCCCTTGAAGTATAGTTCGAGAAATATAAATTGAATGTTTACCTACTTTTACTACAATGTAGGTAGAAAGTTACCAATTTATATTTCACGAACTATACTAAATAAGTACTAACGCCCTTTTTCATAAACGTCTCCTAACTTAGCAAGCCGCTAAGTATTGGTTGTCCTTTTTAACCGACTTCAAAAAAAAGAGGAGGTTCTCAATTCGACTGATTTTTTTGTTGAATGTATGTTACCCGATATCTCCGAGAACCGTGAACCGATTTTAATTTATAAATATTAGATGTCATATACCAAAGAACAACGACCAAGATCACCTAATGTCCGAGGTGGGGATCGAACCCACGTACTCAGCTTTCGCGGCTGATGCCTGTACCCCTCGGCCACTCGGTCTTAGCAACCACCGGTCAAATGTCTCGGGTATATGTAATGTCTTACCGGTGGTTGCTAAGACCGAGTGGCCAAGGGGTACAGGCATCAACCGCGAAAGCTGAGTACGTGGGTTCGATCCCCACCTCGGACATTAGGTAATCTTGGTCGTTTTTCTTTGGTATATGACATCTAATATTTATAATTTATATACTTAGTATTAAGTAGTGTGACTACTAGAGAAAAATTAAAAGTACAAATCAAAATATTTTGGTTAATAAATAATTTGATTTGTGTTTTCGCAATACGTTCGATTTTAATTTTTTTTGTGATCGAACGTGTATAACCCCGTGATAGTCCCGTTAGCACCAAGTTGGGGTCTGATGATGGGATCTTCGAGAAATCGAGGGATCTCTTCAAGTGTTACTTGGTGCTTTGTATGGCGCTTTTGGTAATTTTCATTCATTTACAAGAATTGCATTCAGAAAGTAGGTTTTGAGGAAACCAATGATGGAAACAAATCGGAGATCTTGGAGAAACCGGTCGGAAGTCGGTTTTTTAATTTTTATTTTTGTGGTTATCGCTCATAAAGACATATTGATAAGAGTGAAAGTTAGGAAATATTTTAAAAAAAGGGGTTAATGTTTATACATTGAATATATTATGTGTATACAGCCGTTGCCCAAATCGCTTGAATACTCTTGGCTAAGGATTAAATTCTATTCATTCTCATTTGTCTTAACTAGGAAACAAGTTTCTCTCCTTCTAAAACTACATTACGTCGAAATTAGGAGACCGGAAGGCAATATGTAAGTCATCTCTTTATTATTCCGTATGGAAACGTTTTATTACAATCAAGTTCACATCTGTTTAAATTTGCATTTTGAGGGTAGACGATTGTTTACCAGATAAGACAAGTAAGGATGGATGAATTATGCTTCCAAAATTACCTCCACTCGTTAAATTCTTCCAAATGACGGCCACATATGATTAGAAGAGGGGCCAATCAACTTTTCGATCGACATAATTTCTGTCTGCTGCGTTACTTTTCATGAACTTACAAATGTATGACTGTACGTCAATGAGGGTTTTCTGAAATGACGTCCACCTCACTGCTGCGCTGCTGCTGCGCCTCAGTGCTGACGTCTGAAAGGACGGCAGCACTGAGGCGTCAGGTCCAGAAACTTGTCTAAATTCTCAGAGCGCCTATAGTTTCGTGTTTACGTGTTTTGTATGAGTTAATAAAATTATATAAAAAAATAAAAATACCTTCTAGTTAGTTTTTCTTTGGAGCTAGATAATTGTGCTTCTTAGAGGGACCTTACGGCTAAGTGGCGCCAACTAGTGGTATACGTTTTCGAGAAAACCCTCATTAATACTGTACACATATTTACAATGAAAAACAGTTGGAACCTAAATGTATCGATGTGAACTTGTTGTGGCTTAACGCATGTACAATTTATAATCTTTTTTTTTTGCAATCTTGATTAAATTGTCACCTGCGTTACGGTACAAAATAGTGTCGATCGAAAAGTTGATTGGCCCAGAGGCAATTCCATACTCGAAACTTCGGATAAAATTTTAGAGGCATATTCTTACTCGATTAACACTGAGTTTTACCAAACTTGTGTGTGTGTTATTCTTCGAATAACAGTTTTCGTAATTTGACACTAGTGTGTCAAATTACTATGGAGTGTTGACATTACTATCCGAGTCAGCGTTATGCTTGAGCGTCTACTTAAGCCTTTAAATTCTTTTCGTTGTCTTATTTTGTGTCCCTAAAAAACGTGACGCAGTGGTGATTTTTGTATGAGATGGTGTTTTGTTTTCATGATGTATGGGTTAAAATCTAGCGTGAAAAAGAAATACAAGTGCACCGGATTTTTTTTATATACTGAGTCGAAACAGCAACTAAAAGCGTGACAGAGTGGTATGAAACAAGACAACGAAAAGCATTTTGACCCATTTACGAAGCGTAAAGTTTTAATCGTTCTTACGATTTAGGGCATTTTCTCTTTTAGGGACACCCCAATTGCGTGAGATTAATAGTTATTTATGTGGCTGGCGCATAATAAGAGGCATTAAACATGAGTGTGGTTTTATGAAACGAGCCGTAGGCGAGTTTCATAATAAGATCACACGAGTGTTTAATGCCTAATTATGTACAGTCACATACATAACTTTATCTACATGCATATAATAAGTTTTCTACAATATGTTTATTTTTGTGGCAGCAAATTATTGGTCACGGTTGTAGCGGCGTCCCGGATTTCTGGTGGTGTTTCACACATTTCAACATCACTGTCTTCGTCGTCATAAATAATTTTTCAGTGTAAATATTTCACAACGAACTCGATAATATTTAACTTTCAAGTCAACAGTCCAAAAAAGTTGTATGTTTGAAACCACAGAGCACGGACCTCTTTAGTGTGTAACCTATAGGCAACCCTCCAACCTCCTTGTTTGAAACAATTCAAACAAAACAAATGACTGAACTGACATTAGTTTTTTTTTATTCATAAACCAGGTAAGGTCTTGAGTCGATATCGATTCTCAAATCGATTCTCAGTATTCGACATTTAGAAGAATGTATGGAATATGAATTTTAATGTGAATGAAATTACAAATCGATTAATTCGATAATCGAAGTTAAAGTGTGTTTTTTCTTTTTAACAGAATGTTCGAAATTTAAATGTGATTAAGATATCGGTTGCCGATATCGTAAAGTAAAAATTATGATACAACCACAGATACAGATTTCTTAAAGTAGGCTATTTGCTTACCGCCGCTAAACATATTGTAGACAACTTATGATATGGATGTAGATAAAAAACCTTAATTGCAATCAGGTTTGTGACGATAATTAAGTGCGATATCTTTAGGTATTTAAACTTGATCGACGTTTTTAGGGTTCCATAGTGAACAAGGAACCCTTATAGTTTCACCATGTCCGTCTGTCCGTCTGGCCGTCTGTCCGTATGTCCGTCTGTCCGCTGCGTAGCTCAGTGGGCGTAGATTTCTAATACAGAAATCTACAATTTTGTACAGGTATACATATGAATCATGCCAACAAAGTGGTACCTACAATAAAAACTAGAAAACAATTTTTTTTCGGGTACCTCCCCAACAGGTGAAGTGTGGATGTTTTTTTTATTTGCTATAATCCTATAGTGTGGGGTATCATTGAATAGGTCTCTTAAAAAGATTAAGGATCTTAAAATAAAGTTTTTTTCTACAGTCAATATTTTCGGAGATAATTGCTCCAAAAGTAAAAAAAAATGTGTCCCCTCCTCTAACTTTTGATCCATAGGTCCAAAAAATATGAAAAAAATCATGAATACTTTAAAATATAGAATACTTCAAAATAAAACTATTTTGAACATAATCGGCCGAGCCGTTTTTGACTAACTACGGACCCTTCACTGAGCATGGCCCGACATGCTCTTGGCCGGTTTGGTTAATATCATGCTAATTGGGTGTCCCTAAAAGAGAAAAAGCTCTTTAACGGTTCTACTACTGTTATGCAGGCTCTAAGAACTGGATGCTTAGCCAAGTAGGCAATCGCTAACGCTTATTAGCGTATCGTAGTTTTCCCTCTCTGTCACTCTGTCATATTAGTGCGACAAAGCCAGTTAGCCTTTCGTTTACGATTGACGATTAAGCGTTAGCGATTGGGAACTTGTCTAAGCACCCTGATGTTAGGTACTGTTGTAGAAATTGTCCGTACCTCCTTCGTCTGTTCGCTTTCAGCCTCTTTCGATTCTGACTCTGTACTCGACAGTTTATCGCCGCACGCTTCCGTATTTTCTGTTACTATCACTTCATCAGCCGATTCGACCTTTTCCAAACCAGACAAGTTATTTTATTTTTCTCAAACTTGTTACTTACTTTAAATTAAACCCGGAAATACTATGTATCCGGTGGCATATGCTAAGATGATATGTAAAGAGATTTCATGTATTTATTTCACACCTAGGACTGCAAACAAACTGTCTTTTGTTTTGAAACGTCAAATTGTGACACTATGTCTTGACATTCAGCCACAGAAAAAAAAAAACCTAAAAACTAATGTCTATACTATACCACCAGGTAAAAGGATACCTCAAACAGATTTTAAAAAAAGTTAGGCGCGAATGTTTTTTTTTAATGTTGTACAAACAGCAACACTCCTAACTGACCATTAAAGACAGAGCAGAGAGAAAATGAAAGAGATAAATATATTTATATTATGTCAACTTCAAATTAAATAATACACGGGAATGTTGATTGACGCAACTTGGTCGAATAATACAAATCGGGTTCCGAAATCTTATGAGACTGGTATCACGACTTCTGCCGAACTCTGCTAACCAATGATCGCTCGCGGTTTCTTCAGAAGGTGACATTACCATGGTTACGTAATAACAAAAACGCTTAACCAATGATTGATGATTGATTTTCCGGAAGCTGACGTTACTATAGTTACGTTATTTATATATAACATCCGCTTTAGTCCTGGAGACGTCAATCTAACTTCAGAGCCGGTAATTTGACTGCTAAGCTGCTATGTAGAAATTTTCGTTCATTTTCCTTTCAACGGCTGTCACTGTCAGATATTTTTTCAAAGTTAGAAATTCAGCCAGAAACTATCAAGTCTATTAAACATTTGTATGGCTACTGACAGATTAAAGGTCGACTGTCCTATAAAGGTAGACTGTCCAACGTCTATCTACCCTATTGCCACAAAGGTTACATAAGTATTCAACTAACGTCAACTAAGAGATGTGACGAATGATAATAAAGACAGCAATAGCATTTGTCTCTGTCAATGGAAAAAATAATTTAAAATTGCCCGATAACATGGCTATTTGTAAAAATATCTTGACTTGAAAAAATACCTCGCCTATTAATGTTAGATAAATCATGGCAAGCCGTGTGGTGACGGCAATAAGAATACAATTTGTCACCACCCCAACTCCTCCTGCGGGTGTCATAAGAGTCGACTAAGGGATTGAAGTGTCACTGACCATTATTTGATCACAGTGGACACATTACTGCGATCGCCAATCCGCTTGCCCAGCAGCGTGGCGATTATGGGCATTTACCTCCTAATGCGTCTATACGCGTAGTTAATAGGAGAGGCCTACGTCCAGCAGTGGACTATCATAGACTGATGATGATGATGATGAAATCATGGCATCCGATTTGAAGAAAACATACTTTTTTATATGGTTTTTATTTTTTGTTACATTAATGAATAAATTCTTGTTGACCTCGTAAAAACATTAATAAATTACTAACCGGTTTTAGACAAATCTATGAAGAACTGTCGTTATCCAGTTTCCACTAGGAACAACGACATCTAGCGTCTAATAATGGCCGATAGCTAATTCTTAATTTTCGTAGACGAAGGAATCTTTATTATTATGTCAACTAGTTTTCAAATACTGAAATTTTGACGCAACAAAGATGACATATCATCGGGGACCATCGGAAATGTCGCGATCGTGCCTACTAACGAAAAATACCGAACCCATAATATTACACGACCAAATTGCATCCTTTGCCAAGTGGCTCAACATTCCTATGTAACTGACATGCGATTCTCTTTCATGCAATATTTCCAATTTCTGAAGTGTATACCTAGCTGTGTTGCTGTTTGTACGATACTGTACTATTGGTTTATTTACAAATCAAATAGTATGGTTCGACGAAATCAGTTAGTTTTATTTCATGGCAAGTTTGAGAAAAGCACTATACAAATCTCGGCGAGAAACAGGGTTCCAGGCCGCGTATTTCTATCTGGCCTCAGTTCCTTCGGCCAGATATATCTACTTGGCCTGTAACCCTTCGTTTCCCGTCCTCTATAGTAATGTACTATTATTAGAAGCGCTGGTGGCCTTGCGGCAAGTGAGTTAGACACGCAATCCGGAGGTCTCGGGTTCGAATTCGAACCCTGGCTCGTACCAATGTTTTTCGAAACTTATGTACGAAATATCATTTGATTTTCAGCAGTCGCTTTTCGGTGAAGGAAAACATCGTGACGTAACCGAACCTAGTCTCAAAAAGGCCTAGTTTACCTTCAGGGTTGAAAGGTCAGATGGCAGTCGCTTTCGCAAAAAATGGTGCTTCCGCCAAATCTTGGGATTAGGTTGTCTTAAGCGGACCCCGGATTTCGAGGCGCAGGCCCTGAACGCAACCGGGAACGATTGCGTTTTAACTTCTGATTTCTGTAGATATTTCCCTTGTATATGATATGATCAATGTATTAACTATGGCGTAGAAACTTTAGGTTCTTGGGGCCCCAGCGCACGCAAATTGTTTGCTGAGATCGCGAAACGTCTGGTTGATGTAACTAAAGACCGAAGAGCTGGCGACTTCCTCGCACAACGTATCAGTATTGCGATACAGCGAGGAAATGCCGCCAGCATCCTCGGTACAATGCCACAAGGGCCAATCTTAGATATAGGTTAGGTTAAGTAGATTAGTTAGATTTAATCTATGTACATAAATTGTAGTTTTGTTAATACAGATGTAGTGCAAAATCTTTTTCACATGATATTTTCATGAAAACGTCCGAAATCATCTTTCTGTCCCAATTTCTTTCTTTTTATTTGACACTATTATTGGGCACCTACCTATTAGGTGCGAATACGCGATTGTACGATACGCGACGATAGATTTATTCTGACTTATTTATTCTGTGCTGGGGCTTCTAATTCGAATATTCGGCGCCTTTTAGTATTCGAATATTCGATTTATGTATTCCCTATTCCGAAATAAAAAATGAATATTCGAATACTTGAAACTTTCGAATATTTGCAAGCCCTAATTGTGACAGCAATATGAATCGAATGTGGATAGCCGAAGGAAATTGATTATGCACTACATCTGTACATATGGGCTTGTTAGTGTCAAGCAAAATAGTCACAATGGATGGCCAAAAATGCCCGGGCTATTTAAGGAAACTATTTGAGGGAAACACACACGAATTTTGCCCATATCTCAACGACAAACGGGTCTCTATCGCATAAACTTGCGTATCATGTAGTACGCATACTTTACACCCGTGGTCGCAGGCAAACGTAAGTTTACGCGATTAAGACCCGTCTGTCTTTAAAATATGAGTGATAATCGTGAAAGTTAAAATCAAAATACAAGGTGCCCACGAGGAAAGGGAAAAATTCGAGAGGCATATTCCTGAGACTAAAAGAAGCAAAAAATATTAATGAGATTTGATAAAATCTGCAATATTTTTTTTTTTTTTTAGTTTTTCTATGTTTTGAATGCCTTAATACACAAAAAAGTATTTTATTAATCAAAATATCGCAAAAAATGCAATTTAACGTTTTCTTTACATTTGCTAGGTAGGTCTGTAAATTAATTTTGACAAGATTAAGACAACATGGCGACATCGTTTCCTAAAATGCGTTTATCATACCGTAACGGTCTAGGTCTAAAACGGTTTTAAGAAAAAAACAAATTTTCTCTTAAAATAGTCTGAATCCAGAAAACTTCGTATGACATTTTTAACTTCAAATTTGGTTAGAAATCCGCTGTTGAATTTTTTCCCTTTCCTCATGGGCACATTGTATAGCAGGCGCACATTTTTTTTATGTGACGAAGGTAGACAACTGAGCTCTCAGCCCACCTGATGGAAAGCGGGAACTGAGGCCCATGGACATAGTGATCAAAAAATCGCCTATGCGCTGCCTACCCTGAGGACTTAGATGGTTTGCCTCAATTTATGCCAGTAATTACACCGGCTATCTTACTTTCAAAAACTGGAATCTTGAGCATTGCGAAGGTCTCAAGGCACGAGTAATACAACTTTTTTCCCTCACTATCGCGAGGAAATATGACAAATCTCATCCAAACCGAAACACAAAAGTAATTATGAATATTATAATAAAACTCACCTTTTCACTAGATTTGATCTTTTCAGTGTGTTTGACTTCCTCGATGTTTACAGTTTTGACCTCTTCAGTCAAAATAGCGTTGATTTCTTTTGCAACCACTTTATCGACCACTTTAGTGTCATTGACATCGTTGCTTATCTGAAATCAGAAGGGCGTTTTCACTGAATCACTACATAGTATAAAATAAAGTCGCTTTTTCTGTCCCTTTGTACGCTTAAATCTTTAAAACTACGCAACGGATTTTGATGAGATTTGTTTTAATAGGTAGAGTAATTCAAGAGGAAGGTTTTTATGTAGGTATAGTACCCGTGCGAAGCCGGGGCGGATCGCTAGTTGAATATATTTCAACACACTTGCTCGTAACGTAGGAATTATTGAACCGCTTTTAGTCTCATAATCCAAGATATTATGAACCATGGTCATTACCTATGAAATTGGCGCTTTGTATGGAGAATTTTGTCAAGTCTTATTTCCCATACAATGAATTTTGTGTATATTTTTGCCCGTAATATTAGACGCTTCTAAGGCATGATTTGTATATCTCTATTTCAGAAAACAACGTACTATCATACATTTATACCTATTTCAATCATATGAACCGGCAGCATATGGCAAGAGTTGTTTTCAAAGCTTATTTTTTAATATTATTTAAGGGAAAAAACTATTATTAGTGTGAAAAAAACCATACAGTGCACTGTTGAAAACAAAGAATATATCTAAGTTTCTCTTAGATAATAAAATTAGGGATCAACCTATGACCAAAAACGCCAATTTCATAGCTAACGACCCAATATTAAACACGCGTGCTTTCGTTCTTGTCCGGTAATAAACATAACTCGACTAAGTATGTTTGCAAACAATTGACAACATTTGATATTTTTTAGTCCTAGTTTTTATTGTCTGTTTTGAAAGAACTTAATATTAAAAGATACACGTATTTTTTTATTTTTCACAATAATTGCTATTTTAGTGCGAAAATCCCTTTTTATTACTACTTCGAGCAAAAAGAGCGTAAGTCACAAACGTCAAAAATCAGCTAAATGACGTCACAAGTCGTGTTTCATACACGTAAGAAAACGACGAAAAACGGTAACAAGTGTCAAATGTCACTGCCAAACACAAGTGACATTCCAACCACAAGATTTTTTTGGTTATAGTGGCAGCTCTGAATCAGCCGTGACTTCCCCTTTAAACTATGTTTAAGATTTTTAACAAAAATGTTGCGAAATAAAAAATTAAAAAATATATTTTTGTCATCTACATGCGTATATCTCGAAATGGTTTTCGATTTAGGGACATCGAAAATTTTGAAATATTGTCAATTGTAAGTATTATGTCATGTAGAGAAAGCAAAATGTTGTCATGTGGCAGAAAAGTCGGAATCCAGAAAATTATTTTCATTTTCATTTGGTATCTAGTAGGGTGCTTCTTATTTTTGCAATTTTGTAGGATGTTCGAACCAATAAAGGAGATCTTTGCTCTCCCGAATGCAATTTTCTATGGGGCACCCTCTCATTTTGTTATTTGATAAGTAAACCATATTTGTTTTTTATTTCCAATTATTTTAAACAAAAATTAGGGGTCGCTACCGAAGTACGGAGTTCAAGAAAGGCAAAATGATTAGTCGTTTTTAAGGTTCCGTAGCCAAAATGGCAAAAACGGAACCCTTATAGATTCGTCATGTCCGTCTGTCCGTCTGTCACAGCTGATTTACTCGGAAACTATGAATGCTACAGTAACGAAATTTGGTAAGGATATGTGTTGTATGAACCGCTACAGGATTATGATACTAAATTGTAAAAAAAAAACCATTGGGGTGGGGGCCCTCCATACATGTAACTGAGGGATAGAAAAATTTTTTTAGTTGTATATAAGCGTGTGGGGTATTAATAGAAAGGTCTTTGAAAATGATATGAAGGTTTATAAATCTCATTTTTATTTAAGCAAATCGTTTTCGAGATATCAGCTCTCAAAGTCTGAAAGATGTGCCCCCCCCTCTATTTTTTTAAACTACGCGATATAAAATTAAAAAAAAAAAAATGTTATGCATATTAATAAACTCTATCAACGATTTAGAGTTTGATTAAATTATCTCTTATAGTTTTTGAGGTAGGTTGATTTAACTGTATTTTTTAATAATAAATTGATAATGGTACGGAACCCTTTGCGCGCGAGTCCGACTCGCACTTGGCCGGTTTTTTTATTACTTCGGTAGCGAGCCCTAATTTTTGTTTATAATAATTGAAAAAAAAAAACAAATATGGTTTACTTATCAAATAACAAAATGAGAGGGTGCCCCATAGAATTTTGCAATCGGGAGAGCAAATAGCTCTTTTATTGGTTTGAACATCCTACAAAATTGCAAAAATAAGAAGCACCCTAATAGACAGGCAGTTTGTTTTCACGTGACGTCACACAGCCTATGACACTTGTGGTAGCATAAGGATTGTAACAAAACCGTTATTAGCAGACATCGGATTCCGTGGGGCGAAACATCTTGACAGCTAGGGACTTCCTATATCGATATACTCATTTATCGATACCTTGTTCTAAATACTAGAGAACACACAAAGGTTTGCTAATAAAATATTTTTTTACTAAAAGAGTATTACCTATACAATAAAATATCAGCTAAATTTTATTCTTATTTTTTGAAAACGTTTTTAAAAATTAATTCGTTACAATTTTTTTTCATGACTGTCTGATCTATTATTGTTAAAGTAAACCACCAGAATTTTTTCCATATTTTCGGGAGTTAAGTGTTTCGGTCTTGGCTGAAAAATCCATTCGGTGTCTAGAAGACTTCAATTTCTGTGGAGGTTATAGGAGCATAACAAAATTTCAGAAAGTGATCAATAGTTACAAAAAACACGCACAATGTTGGGGGCGGTCACTAGTCTAAAGAACAAGGTATCGATAAACGAGTTTATCGATATAGGAAGTCCCTAGCTGTCAAGAAGTTTCGCCCCACGGAATCCGATGTCTGGTTATTAGCGTACCTCGTGGGCGTGGGCGTGTGCGGTGGGTCCGTTGGGGTCCGCTTCTGTCTGCGTGCCCTTGTCTCGCGGCTCGTACCCGCCGTCCAGCTCCGGGCCGTGCTTCGACGACTGCCGACGGAAAACAGCGTATTAGGGCATTCTCTAAATAAGCTTCGTAGGCAGGGTTACTAGTTATCTGGGATACTAGTTATCTGGGATGGTCATACCTGGGATAACTGGGGGCAAGTTATAGGGATTTGATATCGATTAAAAAGATGCCGATATAATTATAATAAAAGATGTGCTTATTGAACATTCTTGATTACAGTACAGAGGTTCGATGTCATATCTGATATCGGACCTCTTGTATGCAGATGTCATTTTAATCAAAATGACAATTTAAATATTGATATTTTCATATTAATTGTATATTTTGAATACTACCCGTTTAAATTAATTTTTTATTTTAATTGAAGAGTAAGTACCTAATATTTATTTATGCCGAATTGCATTTTGATGTTGTCATTCACAGTAACATCGATATATTTTTAGTCGATAAAATATTTTGCCACATCACTTTCGTATAAATGCCCCGAGTTATCCCAGGTATGTATCTATAATAATATCGTCGGCTGACAAGCAAAACTCTCTAAAAAAACTGTCACTACTCTTAGCAACCTCTTATGTCAGTATTAAATCCGAACCGAGATACGAGCTTTATTTCAAGTAGGTGTTTGTTACTTAGTGAGTTTTGCTTGTCATCCGACGAAATGTATGTTAGAATGGCCTGAAATATCACTGTTACTGAAGTCACAGGACTCCGTAGGCTACGGCTACCGCTTACTATCGGGCGGTCCATGTGCTTGTTTTCCACAAACATAAAATTATTACTGATAAGGGCTCATGCATAAATTATGCGAGGTTTTTTCGGCTACTTTTTCTCGTTCAACTTTTAACGTTCGCTCGCCGCAAAATCCACATTATTTCTTAGTTTGGTCATCATAGAAAGATACACGTGAGGTCTCCTTGTACCAAAAACGTGATCTTTGGTGATTTCTTCTTGGACTCCCTCCCCCCTATAGGACCTCGTGATTTATGCACAAGCCCTAACGTTATTAAATCGTTAATAAACTACTTTTTATTTTCCGAAACCCGTGACAATTGTCGCAAGGATTAGTACAATTCTCATTCAATCTTGACATGAAGTTCGGCATAAGTATGTCGGAATTTCGCTACAATTGTCATATTTTTTGTGACAATTGTAATTTTGCATCGCAAAAAAGTAGTTAATTACTGCTGATTTACTAAAGTTCCAGCACTACATTTTATGTTGGTGGCAAACAAACGCACGGCCCTTGCGAAGGTAAACGCTGTAGCCTATCATCATCATCATCAGCCTATGATAGTCCACGGCTGGACGTAGGCCTCTCCTATTAACTATGCGTATAAACGCATTAGGAGGAAAATGCCCATAATCGCCACGCTGGGCAAGCGGATTGGCGATCGCAGTAATGTGTCCACTATGATGATGCTGCTGCCCATCATCAATCTTTTATCAAATAATGGTCAGTGACACTTCAATCCCTTAGTCGACTCTTACGACACCCGCAGGAGGAGTTGGGGTGGTGACAAATGTATTGTTACTGCCGTCACCACGGGCCTGGCGTTACCTCCAAGTCCTGCTCGTTGATGACTCGGGCCTCGGGAGTCCTATGAGGCTGGTGGCCGACGGGGCGCGGCGAGCCTTGCTCCGCGTCGAACGGGGAAAAATCCGCTTCTTCCTGCGATCATATCACCAAATAATAAACCGGCCAAGAGCATGTCGGGCCATGCTCAGTGTAGGTGTTGCGTAGTTAGGCACTGGTCTCACTGCGAGCTATGAACTATCGGCTATAAACACGAACAAAAGATATGCACGCCTGTGTAAATAAAAGAGACTGCGATACTCGCCCGGCGGTGATAGCTGGGCTAGCCGATAGTTCATAGCTTAGTAGCTCGCGGTGAGACCAGTGCCTTATCACCAAATAAAAAAAACCGGCCAAGTGCATGTCGGGTCATGCTCAGTGTAGGGTTCCGTAGCTATACAAAAACGGCTAGGCCGATTATGTTCGAAATACTTAGTTATATTTTAAAGTACTCTATAGCTCTGTAGCTCACTGTTCATGATTTTTTTCATATTTACTGGATCAAAAGTTAGAGGGTTAGGACATAATTTTTTTTCTTTTGGAGCGATTATCTCCAAAAATATTGACTTTAGAAAAAAACTTTCTTTCAAAACCTTTATTCTTTTTAAGAGACCTATTCAATGATATCCCACGACACAATAGACACGCCGGCGGTTCACCTACTGCCGGTAGTAGCTCACCTACCTGGCCGCGGGTAGTCCTCCAGGCGCGGTAGTGGTGCGCGGCGCGGCGCATGCGCGCGAGGTAGGACGGGGCGGCGCGGCCGGTGGCCCAGGCGGACACGCCGGCCGGTAGTCCGCCTACTGCCGGTAGTAGCTCACCTACCTGGCCGCGGGTAGTCCTCCAGGCGCGGTAGTGGTGCGCGGCGCGGCGCATGCGCGCGAGGTAGGACGGGGCGGCGCGGCCGGTGGCCCAGGCGGACACGCCGGCCGGTAGTCCGCCTACTGCCGGTAGTAGCTCACCTACCTGGCCGCGGGTAGTCCTCCAGGCGCGGTAGTGGTGCGCGGCGCGGCGCATGCGCGCGAGGTAGGACGGGGCGGCGCGGCCGGTGGCCCAGGCGGACACGCCGGCCGGTAGTCCGCCTACTGCCGGTAGTAGCTCACCTACCTGGCCGCGGGTAGTCCTCCAGGCGCGGTAGTGGTGCGCGGCGCGGCGCATGCGCGCGAGGTAGGACGGGGCGGCGCGGCCGGTGGCCCAGGCGGACACGCCGGCCGGTAGTCCGCCTACTGCCGGTAGTAGCTCACCTACCTGGCCGCGGGTAGTCCTCCAGGCGCGGTAGTGGTGCGCGGCGCGGCGCATGCGCGCGAGGTAGGACGGGGCGGCGCGGCCGGTGGCCCAGGCGGACACGCCGGCCGGTAGTCCGCCTACTGCCGGTAGTAGCTCACCTACCTGGCCGCGGGTAGTCCTCCAGGCGCGGTAGTGGTGCGCGGCGCGGCGCATGCGCGCGAGGTAGGACGGGGCGGCGCGGCCGGTGGCCCAGGCGGACACGCCGGCCGGTAGTCCGCCTACTGCCGGTAGTAGCTCACCTACCTGGCCGCGGGTAGTCCTCCAGGCGCGGTAGTGGTGCGCGGCGCGGCGCATGCGCGCGAGGTAGGACGGGGCGGCGCGGCCGGTGGCCCAGGCGGACACGCCGGCCGGTAGTCCGCCTACTGCCGGTAGTAGCTCACCTACCTGGCCGCGGGTAGTCCTCCAGGCGCGGTAGTGGTGCGCGGCGCGGCGCATGCGCGCGAGGTAGGACGGGGCGGCGCGGCCGGTGGCCCAGGCGGACACGCCGGCCGGTAGTCCGCCTACTGCCGGTAGTAGCTCACCTACCTGGCCGCGGGTAGTCCTCCAGGCGCGGTAGTGGTGCGCGGCGCGGCGCATGCGCGCGAGGTAGGACGGGGCGGCGCGGCCGGTGGCCCAGGCGGACACGCCGGCCGGTAGTCCGCCTACTGACGGCTCGTCGTAGTACGTTAGCACGAACTCCATGCCTACCTGTACCGTGAGATAAATAAGAATAATAATAACAAGAATAAAAAGTGTTTCATCATCATCAGCCTATGTTAGTCCACTGCTGGACGTAGGCCTCTCCTATTAACTATGCGTATAGACGCATTAGGAGGTAAATGCCCATAATCACCACGCTGGGCAAGCGGATTGGCGATCGCAGTAATGTGTCCACTATGATGACGCTGCTGCCCATCATCAATATTTTGTCAAATAATGGTCAGTGACACTTCAATCCCTTAGTCGACTCTTACGACACCCGAAGGACTCCTCCTTCGACTCCACCCGAAGGAGGAGTTGGGGTGGTGACAAATGTATTCTTACTGCCGTCACCACACGGCAACACAAAAAGTGTTTATTAGCACGAAACAAAAAGGAGGATGGGCAAAAATGTATGAATCCTGGCCTAAAAGCCAACAAACGATATCTCATTGACAAGGTAATTTTATAGTCTATAATCTTCGTTAAGGCAGCAACGGTCTAAGCGCTGTGAGAAAAAAGTTATAGCTAGAACAATTCTTCAGCTACAGGTATATTCACTAAAGCTGCCTCGAATGGAAAGAATGAAATAAATGACCTACCTGTATCTACTGCCATTTTGACATCCACACATTTCTTTTTTTCTTATGCTATAGGTGGCAAACGAACAAACGAATCGCCTGATGGAAAGCGATTAACGTCGCCCATGGACACCCGCAACACCAGAGGCGTGGCAAATGCGTTGCCGGCCTTTAAGGTGGGAGTACGCTCTTTTCTTGAAGGTTTGAAGGTCGTATCGGTCCGGAAACACCGCTTGTGACAGTTCGTTCCAAAGTCCTCCAATACTCTTGCACGCGGATGGCGTGTTTCGTCTTGTGCGTCCAGTTGCGTGCAGTATCGACCTACTGGCAGTACTCACAGTGTCGGGGCCAGACAGCGTCCGCACCACCATATGGCTCCAATACTCTTGCACGCGGATGTCTCGTCTTGTGCGTCCAGTTGCGTGCAGTATCGACCTACTGGCAGTACTCACAGTGTCGGGGCCAGACAGCGTCCGCACCACCATATGGCTCCAATACTCTTGCACGCGGATGTCTCGTCTTGCGTCCAGTTGCGTGCAGTATCGACCTACTGGCAGTACTCACAGTGTCGGGGCCAGACAGCGTCCGCACCACCATATGGCTCCAATACTCTTGCACGCGGATGTCTCGTCTTGTGCGTCCAGTTGCGTGCAGTATCGACCTACTGGCAGTACTCACAGTGTCGGGGCCAGACAGCGTCCGCACCACCATATGGCTCCAATACTCTTGCACGCGGATGTCTCGTCTTGTGCGTCCAGTTGCGTGCAGTATCGACCTACTGGCAGTACTCACAGTGTCGGGGCCAGACAGCGTCCGCACCACCATATGGCTCCAATACTCTTGCACGCGGATGTCTCGTCTTGTGCGTCCAGTTGCGTGCAGTATCGACCTACTGGCAGTACTCACAGTGTCGGGGCCAGACAGCGTCCGCACCACCATATGGCTCCAATACTCTTGCACGCGGATGTCTCGTCTTGTGCGTCCAGTTGCGTGCAGTATCGACCTACTGGCAGTACTCACAGTGTCGGGGCCAGACAGCGTCCGCACCACCATATGGCTCCAATACTCTTGCACGCGGATGGCGTGTTTTGTCTCCGGTGCGTCCGGATGCGTGCAGGATCGAGACACTATCACGTACACCTACAGACAGACAAGCGATTATATTGTGATGATTTCGCAATATAAAATAACAAACTTCTGTTTTAATGTAGGAAAACATTGTGTACACGAGTCTTAATATATTTGCTGTCAATGAATATTAATTTACCATTGTGTAAAGTAGTCTTTATAATTAAAAAAATAGGAACATAACGATCGGATGACGTACTGGTGAAAAACAAAAGAAGAAAAATGGCAGATAAAGATTTGAAAAGGAAGGAGACGGATCGCTGAAGATTATATCTGTATTAATTTAACAAGGATATGAAATAAACATGTAAAATACTGTATAACTGGATTTGAATTTATCAAAACTCGGAAGTGGGAACAATCTACGAGCCAATAAGGTAAAATTTATATCATTTGTACTAGAATTTTTGTGCACATGAATAGCATGATATGAAGGTACATTTTTACTGATATACTTAATTTAAAGAGTACCAACAGTACTTTTATAATTACTTCATTAAAGAAAAATATACGATTTGTTTAGTGTAAAAAGTATTTTCTGTTTGTAATAACGAAAGTCCGATCTATTCTTTTGTACTAGTTTATCCGTCGCCTAGCAACGGCTGCGCGCCGTGCGCGCTTAGTAGCCGTGCTCGCGGACACAGCACGTTCTGAATACGAGTTAGACTAGCCATTTTATTTTCTCTTGTATGAGACAATATACAACTGCAATTATTTATAAAAACATAACAGTAATATCTCGTTATACGGCTTTATACATTATTATATTATAATCCGTTCATCGTTACATAGAAACATAAAGGAACAAAATTCAACCATTGGCAAATTTTATTACCTAATTCTGAAAAATCGTAGAAATAAATAAATTAAGACTTTAATATTGATTTTGGGGGGATAAAGCTAGACTAGATCATACAAAAAAATATTATGTTATGACTCTTGACATATCAAAAGAGGAAGACATGTGACGTTCTTAGTTGAATGAGAATGTGATCTAGCACCTATACACGTGCAGATACTTACACACTACTATAAACTATACATACAGAACGAGTAATAGAAATAAAACCAATACAATTAACATGGGCGAGTACGCGGGATGACAATATTTTGCGGTAGATGTCTAATAAATAATGATAATTCGTGAAAATAACAGTTTTAACTACTAGAAATAGTAAGTACGGTCAGTAGACAAAAATAATCTTAGACATTATTAAATTGTATGTTTTTTTTGTCAGGTCATAAGTCAATTAAATAATAAGTAGTTATTTTCTTCATGTGACTACCATAATGAGAGAGATGAATAATAATATGCCATATGATGTTCAGTCGAATACTGTATTCGGATTACAATAACTTAATATATGACAATTAAATAGATTTTAATTGAATCTAGTTGGGTCTTTGAAAATGAGAGGCTTTTTAAATTCATCATCATCATCATCATCATCAGCCTATGTTATTCCACTGCTGGACGTAGGCCTCTCCTATTAACTATACGTATAGACGCATTAGGAGGTAAATGCCCATAATCGCCACGCTGGGCAAGCGGGTTGACGATCGCAGTAATGTGTCCACTATGATGACGCTGCTGCCCGTCATCAATCTTGTAGAATGGTCAGTGACACTTCAATCTCTTAGTCGACTCTTACGACACCCGCAGGAGGAGTTGGGGAGGTGACAAAATGTATTCTTACTGCCGTCACCACACGGCACGGCTTTTTAAGTTGGCTATAAATATTTCTTTACATTTTTAGAATTATAAGTAACATGATACTCAAACATTATACCGCTCACAATTATTTGATTTATGCACAGTTTTGAGTTATTTAGATAGAGCATTTAAGTTTTGCATTTCGTGTTGTACTTGTATGTATCCGTAAGAATAATATGATTCATAATAATTTAAGTTACAAATGGTGCTACGGAACTTTACCTACGGTTACGGGCCCAACGGCCAAGTTAAAAGTCTAATATAAAAAAATAAAAGGCCATGCGTACAGTTAAATACTGGTGCGTGTGCAATATACGTGTGAATAGGAGATTCCCATTTTTTGTCAATTTGAAATGAGTCTATAGTGCTTCGATTTATAGAAACCCGTTGCGTATTTGCTATTTGAATTTGTTTGACCACAATCTTTATTGGAATATGTTTCTTTTTAGTCAACAAAGTGGAACATTTTACTAAATAGCCGATATAGTTTTCCAGAATTTCGTCGATTAATTTACCTAAGCTACGTACCTATTACTATTTTCTGTAAGGCGTGACAAGGTCTTTCGGTTGATACGAAAGTCCCGCTACTGGAATAGGTAGGTACACACACATCTCTCATCTGTATGTTGACAGTTCTGTGTATTTATTTAATTATACATTTAGGTTTTATACCTAGTTCATACTTGGGTCACAAGTACTAGGATGTCAGGGTTAGGAAAAACATATTGCTATTTTTTTTGCAGATGTTACTACGCAATGTTTCAGTATCGGATAATTGTGTTTCTCCTATGAGTACCGTATTTAACTATTTCGCTCACTCATTTACAAATTTATTTTTGTTGTATTTGAATTGCTGAATATTTTTGTTTTAATGATTAAAACGATACTTAAATGAATAAAAAGTGATGCCATGAGTTTTGTTTCTATATTTGGAGTTGTTGAAGCATTAAAAAAAGGCACAACATGACATATTTCTTGAGCAATACCAAAATTACGCCGATGACACACGACTGATTCAAGATCGGTCCCGGAACCTATATTTGCTAGCACACGATGACACGATCGTGCGCCTGGTACGGTACCATGTCTACCCCTTTTATTTATGTCAATGGTTATAACGTTTATTTTTTAAATACGCATTGACTTACCGATGCCATGTTAGCATTAAAAACTTCCTGTGTTGTGTAGGTAAGCAGGATTTTTCGTCCGGTAACCTTAGAATAATATTTGAAAAAGATGACATAGTCAAATAATTCGTCATTATGAAATTAATGTTTGAAAAATAAACTTTATATTTCCTGAACCAAATAGGTTAGAAGGGGCAGTCTATCAGAACGCCACATATTTTTATGGTTTTCACTACCTAAACAATAAGAAGTAAAAATAAAAATGTTTTTAATGACATATTTAACGTTTCACATTATATTGTTTTGAAACATTACAAAAAGATGTACGTCGTTTATTAAGGCAATTCGTGAGTAATACTAGCATTGATCTTGTAGAAGAAACGAAATCGGAATTCAATTAATTTTACTACAATTTAACTAATCAGAATTAAATCGGAGATGGTTCCGGTCATAGCCTGCATATTACGCCTCAAATCGTGCCACTCCAGCCTTTGGTGTTAATTATATTATATAAAAAAAAATGTATCGATAATCACAATCAGCATATTTGTGGATAATGTCGACATTATGTCTTTTGTAACTAATCTATTCATCACCGCTTAGCACGTGTGGCATGGTAAATTAAATCGTAGGTTGGCGGTCCAATGTGTAATTAATTATAAAGTAGAATCCAAGTTATTCTATTTTGACACCAAAGTCTTTTAAAGTTCAACAATGTTCTAACTTTACACTCCCTAAGTGGCCTAAGATTCTAAGTTGACTCTATAACTATAGTAGCGGGAAAAATCTGTCATAATTTATATTTGTATGCAGGTACTCCTTTGAATATTCTTTAAATCAGATTTTATAAATCATGTTAACTATGATACACAAAAGGTACGAAATTTCACCTGTTAGCATGTGGTTTAAAAATTATATTGATCCATTTTCATTACTTCACATTTGAATACCCACACACGAATGCTCTATCAAATAAAATACTTTGAAAATGTGCTCTAGCTTGAACGACTATTTTGTTGGACTATTTTTCAACTTAAATTATATAAATTGACTTCAAATAAACATTTACTTTAAGTTGTTTTACGCTAACAAGAGTTTATTATAATAATGATGCTACCTATTGCTATTGAAGTAGGTATATATGAGTAATATATACCTGAATGAAGCATGATTATTCATTTGACTATTGGAAAGCTCACGAATAATAAATTATAATAATTCGATCAGGCGTCATCTTCGTCTATCATAAAAGAAATATAATTTAGTACCTAATATGATAGGTATGTTTCATTTTCGTCCCTCATGTTAAATAATTATCTTTATAATAATTGACAGTGTAATAAGTGACACTTATGTTTTTAGTAATTCAAATATGAATACATTTTAATGCACATTTAATTATAAAGTGTGTACAATTGTTAAATAAATAACGCGATGATACGAGCCAAGGGTTATGTATGGCCACAGGGGCTCATGTAATATTTTAAATGGTGCTATTTATGTTCCATGAGATTTTCAGGCAAAGTGTGTCTGGATAGAGCTATGTATGCTCTTAAGCTATATCAGGCCAAGTGTGTCTGAATGGAGCTATGTATGTTCCATAAGATTTTCAGACCAAGTGTGTCTGGACGGAGTTATGTATGCTCTTAAGCTATATCAGGCCAAGTGTGTCTGAGTGGAGCTATGTATGCTCCTTAACTATGTGTATCAGGCCAAGTGTGTCTGATTGGAGCTATGTATGTTCCAAAACTGTAAAGAGCTACGTTCCTTAAAAAAATAAAAATGTTGTTACGTAGTGTTCATAATAGAGTGAGCCATGTTGTTTCATGAGAGACTGAATAATATTCTCGATGTTACGAGGACATGTCGATTTAGGCTATTACCTAAGGTTAATTTGCACCTTATTAATTATTATCGTTTATTTTCCGGGATTATGGACTACGACGAGGATAATGTTAAGCGAGAGAGACAAAGCCGAAAACGAAAGATACGTGCCGGGTCACTCCGTCGTCTACCAAGGCCAAACGTGGCCGCAGAGCTGCGAGAAGGAACACTACAGCATGAGTGAAGAAAGAGGAATCGTTTACAGCGTTAGCAGAGCTGTAGATCCTTCGGCCCGAGCAGTCACCATCAAGGCCTCAGCCTGAAAAAGAACCACAGCCAAAGCGATTCATTCCACCGACTGCAAACGAGCAAGCGGCTGCCGGCTTCACGATAGATGAGAAAATTAATCCATAATAGAACAGAACAACAAAGGAGAAGTTGATAACGTGTGTTAAGGGAGTGCAGATAATAGGAAGTGTATCGTTTAAGAATTAATTTATTTAAATCATAGTAGTGGTACAGATAGTGATAGCATTAGATTTCGAATGATGCTTAATTGCTTATGTTCGACAAAAAAAAGGGCATGCAGAACATTGCAGCATGCATGTATTTGTAACAGTGCATAACTATCATGCCTCATAATAATAAGTACTAACCAAGAATTCAAAGTAATATAAATATTATAATGTAAGAGTGGTAAATTGTAATTAATTGTTGCATTCGCTAAGAAGTTTACAACAGAGTAAAACATTTATCTAAGAGCCAACCTATAGGGATTGTTTCAAAACGATTATTTGAACGTTATTTAATTGATGTAGGTAAATTATTATATATTCGAATAATGTAATATAATATCCATTCGTTTTACTGTTGCATGATAATTTTGTAAATTTCCGCCTCATTCACGGGATTCAAAAATATTGTACAGTGGTTCACTGGAGATTCAATGCTGTTTTGTGACCGAAACTGTAAAATAGTTGGTCATGACATCATTCTTTGTTATTAAGCTTCAGATATATTATTGTGTAGTGTCTTTATAAAACTTATGAGAGTACTAAAACCATAATTACCTTGAAGGTCTTTAACCCTTTGAACGCCAAAAACCACAAAAGTAGCCGTGTGTTGTAAATGTTGTAATCATCGAGTATGCTGTCAAATTAGCCGTCTTGCTGGTGGCTTATTTTCGTTGTTCATTAGTAGACATATTAGCGTGTATATCACATTTTGATGCGAGATGGAAGGCGTTTAAAAGGGTAACAGCATATTGAATTTTGTTTTTACCCTTTTATTGGCAGAATATTAAAAAAAATCTTGCGTTGCCTCCTAGCCGTTGTATAAAGCAAACAAATTCTGTATTTAATATGTATTTTATATACAATGTACAATGCCAAGTAAAGGGTTAACCGTCTCGAATTCTATCTTCTGATCTAGTGCTTCCAAATATTCGAATACCTCATGCCGCATTATTCGAATACTGAAATCAGCCGAATATTCAGATTGAAAGCGCTAATCTGATCAAGAGATTTAATTCACTACAGCTACTTTTAAAATATTGTAATCTCGTATAAAATGCGTACTGTCGCAGCCTTATATCCCAGGTATTGCCTTTAGAGCAAATGATTACTGAAAAGTAAAATTATCAACCGAATGTGATGATAGATTTTGTTATAATTTATTTTTAAAATTAAGTTGTTGTTGTATGTTAGTCTACAAAAAAATCCAGATATTTGATTAAATCTGATTCATGTCTGAATTTTTTGTCGTAGAATTTTACTTTAAGTTATGTTGTACCTACACCTTGTATATGTCTAAGAAAATATTAGGCGGTCTGTACGAGTCTTAAGTTCACGTATGCACGGTATGCACCAGGAGTTGCACTCGTACGGATGGCCGAATGTGATGATTTCGCAATATAAAATAACAAACTTCTGTTTTAATGTAGGAAAACATTGTGTACACGAGTCTTAATATATTTGCTGTCAATGAATATTAATTTACCATTGTGTAAAGTAGTCTTTATAATTAAAAAAATAGGAACATAACGATCGGATGACGTACTGGTGAAAAACAAAAGAAGAAAAATGGCAGATAAAGATTTGAAAAGGAAGGAGACGGATCGCTGAAGATTATATCTGTATTAATTTAACAAGGATATGAAATAAACATGTAAAATACTGTATAACTGGATTTGAATTTATCAAAATATTAACCCGCGGTTTACAACCGAAATAGCTATTTGTGTAACAAGTGCGGAAAGTAAAGCGAGTATATTCGTATAAGCCGACACAAATCGGTAATCATCTTACGCACATGTTTCATACAATGTTTTTCACACCTCATACTCGTCAAAGTCGGATTATATGTCATATAAAATAAACCTAACGAAAAGCAAGACATAACCCTTGGCAAAAAGCGAGTTAGAATATTGTATGAAATTTAATTATCACCCGCCAGGCGATAATGTAATTTCACTTTATTGCTATGACGATAAAGTCTAATTTCGTTAAGCAAAACGTATAAGCACCGCCCGAAAATCCAGCTAAAATTAAAAAAAAACTATTGTTATCTAGTTTGCTAAAAGTAACAGCGACATCTAGCGAGAAATTATGTGACTAATATTTGAATGTAACGTATAATTTACATTAAAGCGAATTAACACTTCAAACCAATTGAATATAATTCCTGGTATTTTTAGTAATGTTATGGTGATTTTTAACATTAAGAATAACTACTAAAATTTGGGAAAATCAGGACTACTAACACCATCTATTGGCGAGTAGTTGGACATACTTTAATTAACTATTATTTTGCCCTTTATATTTATGTAAACTATTAACGCTCTAGGCCGTGTGGTGACGGCAGTAAGAATACATTTGTCACCACTCCAACTCCTCTTGCGGGTGTCGTAAGAGTCGAGTAAGGGGTTCTAATTAGATTGACATAAGTCAAACGCAGGGTATGAGATACCCTGCCACACTCCCGGCGGGTTAAAAGAGCCTTGTTCTGCGTGGTGAGTGCATCTTCCCACAGAGGGGCTCCATACATGGAAATGCTGCGTAGGACACCTGTGTTTAATGTCTAGCCCACTGCTACTTCCAGGTCACACATTTTTTGAGCTACGTTGGTGCTTTCAGTTATTCTACGGCTCTAAACATTCCTATTTCAATCTTGTAGGGAACTCCTCTTTCCATCGATTAAATAGCTTATTGAGAGCCCCCACACTATTTATTCTTATGACATGCTCTGATAGGGGATTGGAGGACCTAATGTACATCGGCAGATAATACGTATTATTACTATCATCAAATAACGAAGATGAATAAAGTTAGTCCAAGCCCAGTTATTGTTGGAAATACATATTATGTAAGGCTTGTCCACGAAATAAAGTAGACGTTGCCGTATAATTCATTTTCTTCTCAGACGCTGTGGTTGATATGTATGAATATGTATTTCTCCATAATTATGGACTTTTATTTAAACTTCTGAATTTTAGCAGTGTTTTACAATTTTGGGTAATTTAGTTTCCCAATGGGTCTTAACTAAATTACAATATCGATACTATAATAAACTGTGAATCTTGTGTCTACAATTTTAATTCACTATTTCAAATCTAACATTGTTGAAATCGTCTCAGAAGATCGCACTTTTGCATTAAGCATTATCTGAAGTTATTTTGATTTTGACGACTTTTAAGCGAATACTTTTGGATATTGGATTGTTAAACATAAAACAGAAGAACCAATTTACGGTCCCATGGCTGTTAGAACTACATGGGACTATTGTGTAACAGTGGAGACTGATTTTACGATGGCTACTTTATTTCGTGGACAAGCTTTAGAACATGATGGGAAGAGAAAACTGTTATCTATTGATCAGATGGTGGTTAAGGTGGCCATTGGTGGTGTTTATTGCACATTTACATTGTATTTATCTCAATTATAATAAATAATACGATCGAATTCCGCTTTTATATACATGTGACCTTCACGCCGATTTCACGCCGAAATCACGCCGCCGCCGCCGACTTTTCGGCAAACGCCGCCGCCGACCATTTTGACATCGGCGCACACGTCTAATACAGACCTTGTTGACTTTCTCCTCCACCCCTCCGCGGTCCCTCCGCTCCCGTTTGTCCAGTTCCTGGGCCTTCAGTTTGGCGTGGGAGTGCACACTGGGCCGCTCGGCCGGCGGCGCGCAGGGCTGTAGCTCCGCGGTGCTGAAGATGGCTTCTTTGTGGGCGAGGCATTTGCTCTTCACGTCGAACTCTTTATGCCGACGGAGGTATACGTAGTCGCGGTTTGCGAATAGTCTCTGAAAACAGAGTTATTTATTAACAGACTTCAAAAAAAGGTTATCAATTCGACTGATTTTTTTTTTGCTGTATGTATGTTAACCGATGTCTCAGGGAATCGTGAACCGATTTTCATTTTTTCTTTTGTGATCGAACGTGTATTACACCGAGATGGTCCCGTTGGCACCAACTTGGGATCTGATGATGGGATCCTGGAGAAATCGAGGGATCTCTTCAAATGTTATAGGTACATGTATGGCGCTTTTGGTAATTTTCATTAATTTACAAGAGTTTGCATTCAGAAAGTGGGATTTGATGATAGGAAACCAATGATGGAAACCACAGATGATAGGATCTTTTAGAAATCGGTTGAAGTTGGTTGTTTTTAAATTTTTAATTTGGTGATTATTGTCGATGGCGTTTCATCGATCATTTCTCCAATATCCCATCATCAAACCCCAACTTGGTGCCAACGGGACCATCTCGGGGTAATACACGTTCGATCACAAAAAAAAATGAAATCGGTTCACGATTCTCGGAGATATCGGGTACATTACATACATACAACAACAAAAAACAGTCGAATTGAGAACCTTCTTATTTTGAAGTCGGTTAAAACAGTCCTTTTACCGAGTTAAGGCACTGGTCTCACCGCGAGCTACTAAGCTATGAACTATCGGCTATTAACACGAACAAAAGATACACACTTCCGTGTAAATATAAAATATTTTAAAAATAAAAATAAAACCGCCTTCAAAAATTCGCCCGAACTAAAAAGTTAAAAATAATTTTGGTTCCTACTTCTTAGGATTTCCTACCCAAACCTTTAAACCTTTTACCCTATTCATTGAAATAAAACATTATGGCTAGGTACCCTACAGATTTCTTAGAAGTCGGTGCCAAGCCGAATACGTTCATAGGTATATATTAGATAGAGCTTTGTAACTTACTGTCACTCCGATTACGCTTTTATCAACAGAATGGTCTGCCTCAGTCATTTTCATGACAGCATAACCGGAGTGACAGTATATTACAAAGCTCTATCAAATACATATAAGTACTCGCAAAGTGAACATATTTGGCTTGGCACCGACTTCTAAGAAATCTGTAGGGTACCTAGCCATAATGTTTTATTTCAATGAATAGGGTAAAAGGTTTAAAGGTTTGGGTAGGAAATCCTAAGAAGTAGGAACCAAAATTATTTTTAACTTTTTAGTTCGGGCGAATTTTTGAAGGCGGTTTTATTTTTATTTTTAAAATATTTTATTTTTTGCTTTTTAGTAGTGTAAATATAAAATCGTTATTCAGTATGCTCTAAATACTTATAATTAGAATGTACTGCACTGTAGTAGGCCATAAAACCTGAACTGGCGAACTTATATGAATACAAAAACAATTTCAAAGGTAACAGACTTAGCATGCCAATATTATTTAAAGAATCACTAACCGCTAACCGACATGTCATAACTACTAAGCAAACACTTGAATAGATCTCGAAAATGTATGACATTTGTTATATATACAAAGAATGATCCTCCAACCCCTAATCGTTAAGGAGTTATTCCTTTCCTCATCAGCTCACCAACATGAGACTATGGCCACCTAAAGGCAAATACTCGAATAGCCTCCAAAATATATGAAATATGTTATATTTAAAGAATTATCCCCCAACTCCTAATCTCCAAGGAGTTGTACCTTACATCATCAGCTCACCAACATGAAAGGATGACCACCTAAAGGCAAATACTCAAATAGCTTCCAAAATACACGAAATATGTTATACTTAAAGAATTATCCCCCAACTCCTAATTGCTAAAGAGTTGTACCTTCCATCATCAGATCACCAACTTAAGATGTTCATGACTAGATGCAAATACTTGATTAGTCTTCGAAAATAAATGAAAAATGTCATGTGTGCCTACAACATTTGAAGAGTTCCCTCGATTTCTCCAGGATCCCATCATCAGATCTGGATTCGGTGACAATGGGACCAACTAGAAGGTATACCCTTTCAAACAAAAAAAGAATATTTGAAATCGGTCCACGCGTCTTCGAGTAATCGGGGAACATACATAAAAAAAAAAAAAAGATTTCGACGAATTGTTAACCTCCTCCTTTTTGAAGTCGGTTAAAAAGAGCGCGTATCTTTTGTTCGTGTTTATAGCCGATAGTCATACCTGGTATAACTGGGGGCAAGTTATAGGGCTTTGATATCGATTAAAAAGATGTCGATATAATTATAATAAAAATATTTTAAAATAAAAATTAAACCGCCTTCAAAAATTAACCCAAACTAAAAAGTAAAAAATAATTTTAGTTCCTACTTCTTAGGATTTCCTACCCAAACCTTTAAACCTTTTACCCTATTCATTGAAATAAAATATTATGGCTAGGTATCCTACAGATTTCTTAGAAGTCGGTGCCAAGTGCCGCCGATTATGTTTTTATCAACAGAATGATCTACCTCAGTCATTTTGATGAAAACATAACCGGAGTGACAGTAAGTTACAAAGCTCTATCGAATACAATCATATACTCGCGAAGTGAACATATTTGGCTTGGCACCGACTTCTAAGAAATCTGTAGGATACCTAGCCATAATATTTTATTTCAATGAATAGGGTAAAAGGTTTAAAGGTTTGGGTAGGAAATCCTAAGAAGTAGGAACTAAAATTATTTTTTACTTTTTAGTTTGGGTTAATTTTTGAAGGCGGTTTAATTTTTATTTTAAAATATTTTATTTTTTGCTTTTTAGTAGTGTAAAATCGTTATTTAGTGTGCTCTAAATATTTATAATTAGAATATACTGCACTATAATAGGCCAGAAAATCTGAATCTATATTATTTAAAGAATCACTAACCGCTAACCAACATGTCATAACTACTAAGCAAACACTTGAATAGATCTCGAAAATGTATGACAGTTATATTCAAAGAATTATCCTCCAACTCCTAATCGTTAAGGAGTTATACCTTTCGTCATCAGCTCACCAACATGAGACTATGACCACCTAAAAGCAAATATTGAAATAGCTTACAAAATACATGAACTATGTTATATTTAAAGAATTACCCCCAACTCCTAATCTCTAAGGAGTTGTACCTTCCATCATCAGCTCACCGACATGAAAGGATGACCACCTAAACGCAAATACTCGAATAGCTTCCAAAATACATGAAATTTGTTATATTTAAAGAATTGTCCCCCAACTCCTAATCTCTAAGGAGTTGTACCTTTCATCATCAGCTCACCAATATGAAAGGATGACCACCTAAAGGTAAATACTCAAATAGCTTCCAAAATATACAAAATATGTTATACTTAAAGAATTATCCCCCATTTCCTAATTGCTAAGGAGTTGTACCTTCCATCATCAGATCACCAACTTAAAACGTGCATGACTAGACGCAAATACTTGATTAATCTTCGAAAATAAATGAAAAATGTCATGTGTGCCTACAACATTTGAAGAGTTCCCTCGATTTCTCTAAGATCCCATCATCAGATCTGAATTCGGTGACAATGAAACTAACTAGAAGGTATACCCTTTCAAACAAAAAAAGAAGTTTTCAAATCGGTCCACGCGTCTTCGAGTAATCGGGGAACATATATAAAAAAAAAGATTTCGACGAATTGTAAACCTCCTCCTTTTTGAAGTCGGTTAATAATTTCAAAGGTTATAGGTAACAGCCTTAGCATGCCTATATTATTTAAAGAATCACTAACCACTAACCAACATGTCATAGCTTACTAAGCAAACACTTGAATACATCTCGAAAATGTATGACAGTTGAACATTCAAAGAATTATCCTCCAACTCCTAATCGTTAAGGAGTTATACCTTTCATCATCAGCTCACCAACATGAGACTATGACCACCTAAAGGCAAATACTCAAATAGCTTCCAAAATACATGAACTATGTTATATTTAAAGAATTATCCCCCAACTCCTAATCTCTAAGGAGTTGTACCTTCCATCATCAGCTCACCGACATGAAAGGATGACCACCTAAATGCAAATACTCGAACAGCTTCCAAAATACATGAAATATGTTATATTTAAAGAATTGTCCCCCAACTCCGAATCTCTAAGGAAATGTACCTTTCATCATCAGCTCACCAACATGAAAGGATGACCACCTAAAGGCAAATACTCAAATAGCTTCCAAAATACACGAACTATGTTATACTTAAAGAATTATCCCCCAACTCCTAATTGCTAAGGAGTTGTACCTTCCATCATCTCATCAGATCACCAACTTAAAACGTTCATGACTAGAGGCAAATACTTGATTAATCTTCGAAAATAAATGAAAAATGTCATGTGTGCCTACAACATTTGAAGAGTTCTCTCGATTTCTCCAGGATCCCATCATCAGATCTGGATTCGGTGACAATGGGACCAACTAGAAGGTATACCCTTTCAAACAAAAAAAGAATTTTTCAAATCGGTCCACGCGTCTTCGAGTAATCGGGGAACATACATAAAAAAAAAAAAAAGATTTCGACGAATTGTTAACCTCCTCCTTTTTGAAGTCGGTTAAAAAGATGTGCTTATTGAACATTCTCGATTACAGTACAGAGGTTCAATGTCATATCTGATATCGGGCCTCTTGTATGCAGATGTCATTTTAATCAAAATGACAATTTGAATATTAATTGTATATTTTGAAAACTATTTTAAAATAAATGCGTAACTACCCGTTTAAATTTATTTTTTATTTTAATTGAAGAGTACCCGATAGAGATACCGAGATAGTACCTAATATTTATTTATGCCGAATAACATTTTGATGTTGTTATTCACAGTAACATCGATATATTTTTAGTCGATAAAATATTTTGCTACATCACTTTCGTATAAATGCCCCGAGTTATCCCAGGTATGCGGCGATAGTTCATAGCTTAGTAGCTCGCGGTGAGGGTTACCTATCATAAAGTCGAAAATTGTAATGTCGAATATTAGTATCCCGAAAACGTTTCCCATTTTATTAATTGACCCAAATTTTATTACCCCGAAAGTACGTTTCCCTGTTTATTATTTACCCCCTTTCTCAGTTAGCAGCAATTTTATTTCGCTTATGATCATACCTGGGATAACTCGGGGCATTTATACGAAAGTGATGTAGCAAAATATTTTATCGACTAAAAATATATCGATGTTACTGTGAATGACAACATCAAAATTGTATTCGGCATAAATAAATATTAGGTACTTACTCTTCAATTAAAATAAAAAATAAATTTAAACGGGTAGTTGCGCGTTTATTTGAAAATAGTTTTCTAAATATATAATTAATCATAAATTTCAATATTTAAATTGTCATTTTGAATAAAATGACATCTGCATACTTTACTTTCTGAAGAGGCCCGATATCAGATATGATATCGAACCTCTGTACTGTAATCGAGAATGTTTAATAAGCGCATGTTTTATTATAATTATATCGACATCTTTTTAATCGATATCAAATCCCTATAACTTGCCCCCAGTTATCCCAGGTATGCTTATGATTCGAATCAACACTTGTAAAAATTCCGAAGTATCATTTGCCAACTACTTTTTTTGGCATAAAGTATTTTGACCGAAGTATTATTTCCCCCCCTATCAAACAATCGAATTCATTATTTCGAATAAACACTCCCAAGAGCAAAGCAAAGCTCCCGCCTTAGTCTTCTAACCTAACCTATCCGACTCGGATCTGCCCCGGGAGGGGGTCTATATCGGGTGACATAATGTTTTTATTCCGAAAAATTTGTCGCATAATAACTTTACGCCGAAAAATGAATGGCATAAACATTGTTGCGCATATTTTTGTTATGCCGAAATTGTTAATCCTAACTTGGTTGTTCCTAAATATTGTTTGTCCCAATGATTTTCGTGTCTTATGTATATGTATCGAAAAATTATTGTGCATAATGGTGATGTTCCTACTATTTAATGTACTAAAAGTGATTACCTACCTTTAACTAACTTTAAAAATATTTTTTTATTCCTTATACTTAACTATTACTAAATAATTCGCCCTGTTGTCCAAAGAATTTAAGTGAGCAATTTTGACCTGGGAACCGGTCGACGAAGCCCCGCTGCGCGGGGCTTCTATTTCCGCTCTAAGGGATAAAAGGTACCTAACGAACCTATCCAGGTTAAGGTAGGGGAGGTTCAGATTATTTCTTTTTTAATGCGGGGGGCTTCGCCCCCCGAGCCCCCCTGGTGGGGGGCTTCGCCCCCCCGTCCCCCCTTTTTTTGGTTTTGTAAGTATGAGGATGTGTAAACAATTGATAAAAAATACTTAAGTATTTAAAGACTATGCCATTCACTCCGCCCTAGCTTTGAAACCTAACCAATCCACGTCGGTTTTACCCTGGTTTACTTGAACATTTTTTTTAACCAATCACCCTGTTGTTCAAATGTTTTGCATGTTGTTATTAAAATGCCTTTTTGAATGAAATTTCGGACATGATAAAAGTAGGCGCAGTGAAAATTGACAGTTCGAGTAGTAGGGAAAACAATATTTATTACAATGAACATTAGGATTAACCTGGCGAGCATGAGGTGAAAAAATTTCATTGGAAAATAGACTTTGTCATTATTGACATAAGTGACAGGGGTGGGTATGAGATACCCTGGGTCATGCTCCCCGGGTTAAAAATGATATTTCAATTACACATAGCATCGACATAGCATCGATGGTAACCTATTGAAGTTTCGAAAATCCCTTATCCGATTTTTTTTTTTTTATACCACGTCGGTGGCAAACAAGCATACGGCCCGCCTGATGGAAAGCAGTCACCGTAGCCTATGGGCGCTTGCAACCCCAGGGGTGTCACATGCGCGTTGCCGACCCAATAAGAACTTGTACACTCCTCTTTTGAAGAACCCCATACTTTTTTTAACCGACTTCAAAAAGGAGGAGGTTTACAATTCGTCGAAATCTTTTTTTTTTCTTTATGTATGTTCCCCGATTACTCGAAGACGCGTGGACCGATTTGAAAAATTCTTTTTTTGTTTGAATGGGTATACCTTCTAGTTGGTCCCATTGTCACCGAATCCAGATCTGATGATGGAATCCTGGAGAAATCGAGGGAACTCTTCAAATGTTGTAGGCACACATGACATTTTTCATTTATTTTCGAAGACTAATCAAGTATTTGCGCCTAGTCATGAACGTTTTAAGTTGGTGATCTGATGATGGAAGGTACAACTCCTTAGCAATTAGGAGTTGGGGGATAATTCTTTAAGTATAACATATTTCGTGTATTTTGGAAGCTATTTGAGTATTTGCCTTTAGGTGGTCATCCTTTCATGTTGGTGAGCTGATGATGAAAGGTACAACTCCTTAGAGATTAGGAGTTGGGAGACAATTCCTTAAATATAACATATTTCATGTATTTTGGACGCTATTCGAGTATTTGCGTTTAGGTGGTCATCCTTTCATGTCGGTGAGCTGATGATGGAAGGTACAACTCCTTAGAAATTAGGAGTTGGGGGATAATTCTTTAAATATAACACAGTTCATGTATTTTGGAAGCTATTTGAGTATTTGCCTTTAGGTGGTCATAGTCTCATGTTGGTGAGCTGATGACGAAAGGTATAACTCCTTAACTATTAGGAGTTGGAGGATAATTCTTTGAATATATCTATTTAAGTGTTTGCTTAGTAGTTATGACATGTTGGTTAGCGGTAAGTGATTCTTTAAATAATATAGGCATGCTAAGGCTGTTACCTATAATCTTTGAAATTATTCATACTTGCTGATGATACAATGTATATCTCCTTGATCATGGGATAATTCTTTGAATATAACAACTGTCATACATTTTCGAGATCTATTTAAGTGTTTGCTTAGTAGTTATGACATGTTGGTTAGCGGTAAATGATTCTTTAAATAATATAGGCATGCTAAGGCTGTTACCTATAATCTTTGAAATTATTCATACTTGCTGATGATACAATGTATATCTCCTTCATAATGGGATAATTCTTTGAATATTTAAGGTATCCAGTTCAGGTTTTCTGGCCTATTACAGTGCAGTACATTCTAATTATAAGTATTTAGAGCATACTAAATAACGATTTTACACTACTAAAAAGCAAAAAATAAAATATTTTAAAATAAAAATAAAACCGCCTTCAAAAATTCGCCCAAACTAAAAAGTCAAAAATAATTTTAGTTCCTACTTCTTAGGATTTCCTACACAAACCTTTAAACCTTTTACCCTATTCATTGAAATAAAATATTATGGCTAGGTATCCTACAGATTTCTTAGAAGTCGGTGCCAAGCCAAATATGTTCTCTTCGCGAGTATATAACTGTATTTGATAGAGGCTAGAGCTTTGTAACTTACTGTCACTCCGGTTATGCTTTCATCAAAATGAATGAGGTAGAACATTCTGTTGATAAAAACATAATCAGAGTGACAGTAAGTTACAAAACTCTATCTAATATATAGGTACCTGAATGAACGTATTTGGCTTGGCACTGACTTCTAAGAAATCTGTAGGGTACCTAGCCATAATATTTTATTTCAATGAATAGGGTAAAAGGTTTAAAGGTTTGTGTAGGAAATCCTAAGAAGTAGGAACTAAAATTATTTTTGACTTTTTAGTTTGGGCGAATTTTTGAAGGCGGTTTTATTTTTATTTTAAAATATTTTATTTACAAATGATTTTCACTTGTCGGACAATCGTTCTTCTGGTTATTGATATAAGGTAAAATGACATTTCGATTTCGCTTAGCATCGGATTTATGAAAACATGGTTAACAAATCGGTTGTCAAATAATAAATTTGGCAACCGTTCTTCTGGTTATCGAAATTCGGGAAAATGTTGATGTGGGATAGAAAACGAGGACCATTTCAAAAAATATGGTAAACAATGTACATGGATTATAAAAATTCGAGGAACCGTTTTCGGACAAGTGAAAATCGGACAAAGGATTTTCGAAAGTTCAATAGGTTACCCGCGGTGAGACCAGTGCCTAACGTCACAAATGTGTAGCTATACTCGTAATGAGTACCCACCGGCCAAAGCACCTCCCAATGCAGCACGGCCTGCGAGCGGACTCCGTTGGCCTCGGCCTCGACGATGGACAGCGCGGCGACTGCGTCGTCCCACGAGCGGCGGTACGCACCGTCCACTTGGATCATCGCGAAGTCGCTCGCCGACAGGTCCTTGTAGCGACCGTATACTGGAATGTTTTCAAATTATTACTTATTTATGTGGCTGGCGCATAATAAGAGGTATTAAACATGAGACATGACTGTGTTTTTTTTTTGGCACAACAAAGTGGCTCCACTCCAGCTGATCGTAAGTGAAAAGTAGAGCCCAAATCGCGGCGGCAACGAACAGGAGACAATCAGTAACCTGTTAGTTGCCACCGCCTTGCTGGCCCGCTAGATGCTTCTATGGTTTTATGAAACGAGCCGTAGGCGAGTTTCATAATGAGATCACACGAGTGTTTAATGCCTAATTATGTAAGTTATGTATGTTATACATAACTTTATCTACCTCCATAACATAAGTTTAGAATGACAATTTATCTTTGTTTACGTTGATATCCACTAACTAAAATATCTCTAAATATAATAATTCAAAACAGTTGAAATCCTATAATAAATATTTAATGAAAAAATAGTTGACTTCGTAATGTTAACATTAATGTACTAACACCGAAACTTTAATCTTAACATTATGATGCACTGTACTTTAATGTTCACATTATGATACAGACGCAGAAATTATGATATGGATGTAGATAAAGTCAAATACATTTACTTCGAGTTCGCAACTCCACTATATTTCACTCATTATACAACGCTGTAGGCAACTGTAATAAAGACCAATCGCGGGCCAGCAAAAAAGACATCAACGAGCGCCCACCTCAGGATCTGCACTTCGTTTTAGCTTATTTATATTGGTTTACTTATTTTTGTTGACACGTAGAATAGTAGATTGTACAACAAGTGCATAAAGTGACACATTTTTAGCCGAGGCAAAATAGTAGACGAGGATAAAAATGGACATTTATGCCCGTGTTGTACACTCTGCTTTTCACTTCGTTTGCGAGGAAAGTAATATTTTTCACTGCAATTTACACAACCAAGTTGTCGTAAAGCGAAAGAAGAAAAAATATACAACCAATACCCGCCAACTCATTTTTTAATTTTCAACCTGTGATCAGACCTTCAGATGTTCGATTTTCTGCCAAGACAAACATTTCAGAGCATTTTTGAACGATCGATATTTATTTTATGTGATTTACTAAATTTAATGAGAGAAAATACAGATTTCTAATATTGTAATATATATTTATCCAATTTTGTCAGTTATATTATTTTATTGCTTAATAAAATTGTGCAATATGTTTTAACTGTTTGGCTGTTGGGACCGATTACCTTAGCCCATCTTCGCCTTAGAAATAGTTATTTATTATACAAGGGGGCAAAGTTGTTGTTTAACTGTCGTGCCAATATTGAGACCTGAGCTAGCGAAAGATTCCAAAATTGAGCCACGAGCGTAGCGAGTGGTTCAAAAACTGGAATCTTGAGCATTGCGAAGGTCTCAAGGCACGAGAGTTGAACAAACTTTGCCGCCAAGTGTAATACAACTTTTTTCCCCTCACTATCGCGAGGAAATATGATTACAAATCTCATCCAAATGTAAATTAACTTAAAGAAACCATTTAAAACTCAATGTCGAAACGTATCGTAGAATAGAGTTACTTCTGGAATTTAAATATAGCCAATGGCTTACAAAGTCACCCATGAGAACGACCAATTTAACATGTGAGCTCCGATTGCGCATGTTTACTACGGTCATACAGATCCACTTATACTAGGCAGTAGGGGGCTATAGGAATTAGAGCAATGTCAAATTACTTTATTCACAAGTGTGTAAAAAGCGTTTTTACCCGCTCGTATTAAACGATAAACGAGCGCTTTACGAGCTAGTGAGGGGAAAACAATTTTACTTTTATGCTCTAGAACATGAAATGAGATTTTATGTCGTCTACGCACGACATAAAGGTGCACTTTTTGAGCATGAGAAGTGAAAAAATATTGTACACAATAGTGTTATAATCAAGCTTTTCAATCTCGTGCCTCTCAAGCTCAAAGCTTCAAGCTTTCAATTATAACAAAATTATGTAAAATATTATTTAAGGTAAATTGACATAAATTGTGACGATTTTAAATAAATGCAATGATTTGAAGTCAAAGCATGTGTCATGTATTTGAGATACTATTGGCTGCAGAATTGCGTAAGAGGGCCAATCAACTTTTAGATCGACACTATTTTGTCCAGTAATGCAGGTGACAATTTCATCAAGTTTGCTAGAAAAAATGTTTATAAATTGTACATGCGTTAGGCCGCACACAAGTTCACATCGTCATCGATACATTTAGGTTCCAAGGGTTTTTCATTGTAGATATGTGTATAGTATTAATTGACGTACATTTGTACGTTCATGAAAAGAAACGCGGGAGACAGAAAATATGTCGATGTAAAAGTTGATTGGCCTAAGTACCTAATTATATAGCGGTTATCTCCGAAAATATTGACTTTAGAAAAAAAATCTCATGAGCCCCTTTTTGAAAGACCTATTCAATCCAATACTATAAGATTACAACAAAATAAAAATAAAATCATCCCCACTTTACTACTAGGGAAGGTACACAAAAAATTATATTAAATTAGTAAACGACGAGAGGTCTACGCCTCAAAGACCTTTAGCGAGTAACCAATGTCATACGTCAGGCTCCGGTTTAGATGAGAGGGATAGATATTAGATGGGAGGATATTATGTGCAATTTTTCGATATACGCGTCCATGACATCTTTACATTGAACGCCGATAACCTTATCTATATTAGTTATTCCTAATCACAGTTGTTCAGTGTCACTGATGTTTAATCGAGTTATTACATTTACGAGATAACGATAACCCAGATTAAAAGTTGAATATTTTCGGTCTGTGATATATTATTTGGAACCAAGCCAATGCAGTCATTAAATAAAAGTATTCCATAAGCCCACTAATTACGATTTTCCTATTTCGCGTCAGGTTTTGGTACTCTCGTTAGTCATACCGTACTTACCTCCCTAGATGCACAATGTACTATTGTATAGAAAATCGAGCTTGCAGATTCTTAAGAATAAAATGTAGTGTAAGATTTACGGAGAACGTCAATCGTACATCATCATCATTTTAATTATCGCCCACTGCTGAGCATAGGCCTCTCTTCTAGTACGCCACTCATATCGGTCCTGAGCCAATCTCAAAAAAACCCAGAAGTGTCCCGCTACTTACGAATGTCGTCGACCCAACGAGCCAACGGACGCCCAGGGGCTCTTTCATCCGAAATAGGCCACCAATCCGTAAGAACTCTAGTCCACCTGCCGTCACTCTGCCTAGCAACATGTCCTGCCCAGTTCTTCAGACTTGCACACATACAATCGCGTACACTCGAACCAAAACATACCTTTATAAGCGAATAGGCCTCCTGGCTTGTACTCCTTCCTCCAGATGATGACGTCATCCGCCTCCATGTACGGAACCCATCCGTCCTCGGAGGGGGGCGGGGGCTGCGCGTTGGAACACCTGGATAATAGCATTTACGATTCATCATAACAAAGTCAAGTCAAAGTCAACCGATTCTTTTTAAATATAATCACCAAATTAAACATTTAAAAAACCGACTTCAACCGGTTTCTCCAAGATTCTCGATTTGTTTCTGTGATGATTTCATAATATAAAATAACAAACTTCAGTTCTAATGTAAGAAAACATTGTGTACACGAGTCTTAATAGATTTGCTGTCTTTGAATATTAATTTACCATCGTGTAAAGTAGTCTTTATAATTAAAAAAAATATAGGAATAAAGCAATTGGATGACGTAGGTACTGGTTTAAAACGAAAAAAAAGAAGAAAGCGGAGATGAAGAATTCAAAAAGCACGAGACGGATCGCTGAAAATTATATCTGTACTAATTTAACAAGAATATTAAATAAAAGTGTAAAATACTGTATAACTGGATTTGAATTTATGAAAAATCGGAAGTGGGAATAATCTACGAGCCAATAACTCCAATAAGGTAAAATTTATATGATTTGTTCTAGATTTTTTGTGCATATGAATTGCATACTATTACACATTTGTATATAGGTACATATACTTTTTATTTACGTACTTAATTTAAAGAGTACCTACATTACAGTACTTAAAATTTATTTACACATAATGATTATTTAACTACAGAAAAACAAACATACGATTTGTTTAGTGTAAAAATCATGAAGCATTTTCTAAGTTTTTAGTAACGAACGACCGATCTGTTCTGTTGTGATTTTTCGTTGCCTAGCAACGGCTGTGCGCCGTGCGCGCCCAGATTCCGCGCTCGCGGACCCAGGCGTTCTGAATACGAGTTAAACCAGCCATTTTATTTTTGCTTGTATGAGGAAATATACAAATCGTCAATTATTTAAGTATAATGACAGTAATATTTTATTGTACGGCTTTATATTATAATTCATTCATCGTTACATAGAAACAAAAATCAACCATTGACAATTTTTTATCAATTCCGAAAAATCCTATTATTAAATAAATTAAGATTTTAATATTTATTTTAGTTCTTTGACACACGTTATTTATGGATAAAGCTAGACTAGATCATACAAAAAAAAATATTACATTGTGACGCTTTATTTTTTTTAAATACATATTTACTTACCGATGTCAAGTTGGTAATGAAAACTTCCTGTGCACAGGATTTCTGGTCCGGTAATCTTAGAATAATAATTGAAAAAGATGATTCGCCATTATGAAATTAGTGTTTGAAAAATAAACTTTATCTTTCTTGAACCTAATAGGTGAGAAGTGGCGGTCTACCAAAACGCCACATATTTTCATGGGTTTTCACTAGTACCTAAACATAAAATAAAATAAAAAAATGTTTTTAATGAAATATTTAACGTTTCACATTACTTTGCTTTGTAAAATTACAAAAAGATAGGTATAGGTCGTTCATTAAGGTATTTTGTGAGTACTACTAGCCTTGATCTTTGAGAAGAAACAAAATCGAAATTTTATAATTTTTACTACTCGGAATTAAATCAGAGATAGTTCCGGTCAAAGCCTGCATATTACGCTTCAAATTGTTTTCCACCCTTTGATGTTGCTTATATTTCAAGAAAATCTATCGATAATCACAATCGGCATATTTGTGGATAATGTTGACATCATGTCCTTACAAATCTATTCTTTACCATTTGGCATGTGTGGCATGGCAAATTGCATCGCAGGTTGGCGCTCAAATGTCTAAAACATTTTAAAGTCGAATCCAAGTAATTCTATTTTAACACCAAAGTCTTTAAAAATAAGTCAACAATGTTCTAACTTAACACTCCCCGCCACTTGCCTAAGGATCTAAGTTGCTTCTATAATTATATAGTAGCAAAAAAAAAATATTTTTATTCGTATGCAGGTACTCCTTTAAATATTCTTGAAATTAGACTTTATAAATCATGTAAACTATGATACATAAACATACCTGGGATAACTGGGGGCAAGTTATAGGGATTTGATATCGATTAAACAAATGTCGATATAAATTATAATAAAAGATGTGCTTATTGAACATTCTTGATTACAGTATCGGGCCTCTTCAGATAGTAAAAGTATGCAGATGTCATTTTAATCAAAATGACAATTTAAATATTGATATTTTATATTGTGAAAAACTATTTTAAAATAAACGCGTAACCACCCGTTTAAATTTATTTTTTATTTTAATTGAAGAGTAAAGTACCTAATATTTATTTATGCCGAATAACATTTTGATGTTGTCATTCACAGTAACTTCGATATATTTTTAGTCGATAAAATATTTTGCTACATCACTTTCGTATAAATGCCCCGAGTTATCCCAGGTATGTACATAAAAGGTACGAAATTTCGCATACATTGAAAATGTGCTCTAGCTGGATCGATTATTTGTTAGACTATATAAATGGACTCTAAATTTTAAACATAATGTATTATATATTATCATATATTTCAGTTGTTTTACGCTAACAAGAGTTAGTTTTAATAATATTCCATAATAATGTTACCTGTTGCTATTGAAGTTAAGTAACTTAATATTATAATGAATATTATAAATTATTGAGTTTTTATTATAACGAGTATATAACTGAATTAAGCATGATTATTCATTTGACTGTTGGAAAGGTTACGAATAATAAATTATAATATTGATTTGATTGGTCATCATCTTCGTCTATCATAAATGAAATATAATTTAGTACCTATTATGATAAGTTTCATTTTCGGTGCTCTTGTTAAATAATTATCTTTATATTAATATGATATAAGTAAAATGTGACACCTATTTTTTAGTAGTTGAAATATGAATACATTTTAATGCACATTTCATTATAAAGTGTGTAAAATTATGAAATAAATAACACGATGCTACGAGCCTAGGGCCATGTGTGTCCTCAGGGGGTTCATGTAATGTCTGATTGGAGCTATGTATGTTCCAAAGTAGTAATTATCAGGCCAAGTGTGTCTGATTGGAGCTATGTATGTTCCAACGTAGTATCAGGCCAAGTGTGTCTGATTGGAGCTATGTGTGTTCCAAAGTAGTATCAGGCCAAGTGTGTCTGATTGGAGCTATGTATGTTCCAAAGTAGTATCAGGCCAAGTGTGTCTGATTGGAGCTATGTATGTTCCAAAGTAGTATCAGGCCAAGTGTGTCTGATTGGAGCTATGTATGTTCCAAGGTAGTATCAGGCCAAGTGTGTCTGATTGGAGCTATGTATGTTCCAAGGTAGTATCAGGCCAAGTGTGTCTGATTGGAGCTATGTATGTTCCAAGGTAGTATCAGGCCAAGTGTGTCTGATTGGAGCTATGTATGTTCCAAGGTAGTATCAGGCCAAGTGTGTCTGATTGGAGCTATGTATGTTCCAAGGTAGGATCAGGCCAAGTGTGTCTGATTGGAGCTATGTATGTTCCAAAGTAGGATCAGGCCAAGTGTGTCTGATTGGAGCTATGTATGTTCCAAGGTAGGATCAGGCCAAGTGTGTCTGATTGGAGCTATGTATGTTCCAAGGTAGGATCAGGCCAAGTGTGTCTGATTGGAGCTATGTATGTTCCAAGGTAGGATCAGGCCAAGTGTGTCTGATTGGAGCTATGTATGTTCCATGAGATTTTCAGGCCAAGTGTGTCTGGACAGAGCTATGTATGCTCTTTAGCTAAATCAGGCCAAGTGTGTCTGAGTGGGGCTATGTATGTTCCATGAGATTTTCAGGCCAAGTGTGTCTGGACAGAGATATGTAGGTATGTTTCTTAGCTTTATCAGGCCAAGTGTGTCTGAGTGAGGCTATATTGTTCCAGAACTTTAAAGAATTACGTTCCTTAAAAAAATAAAAATGGAGTTATGTAGTGTTCATAATAGAGTGAGCCTTGTTGACTCATGAGAGCCTGAATAATATTGTCGATGTTTCGAGGATATATCAGCCGAAATAATTCGAGGATATTTCGGTTTAAAAATTACCTAAGGTTAATTTGCACCTTATTAATTATTTTCGTTTATTTTCCGGGATTATGGACTGCGATGCGGATAATGTTAAACAAGAGAGACAGAGCCGAAAACGAAAGCTACATGCCGATGCCGGGCCACCATCGTCTCAAAGCCAAACGCGGCCGTAGCGCCGCGAGAAGGAACACTACGGCATGAGTAGAAAGAGGAATCGGTACAGCGTCAGCAGAGTTGTAAAGAACCACAGCCAGAGCTATTCAATTTACCCATTGCAAACGAGTAAACGGTTGCCGGATTCAAGTTAAATGGGAAGATTCAAATCCATAATGGAGAACAGAATAACAAAGGAGAGGTTGATAGCGTGTGTGAAATGATATGAGTGTATCTAAGAGCCAACCCATAGAGATTGTATCAAAACGATTATTTGGACACTCTTGAATTGATGTAGGTAAATTATTATGTATTCGGGTAAATTATAATGTAATCTCCATTCGTTTTACTGTTACGCGATGCCATGATAATATTGTAAGTTTTCGCCTCATTCACAGGATTTAAAAATATTGTACAGAGGTTCACTGGAGGCTCAGTGCTGTTTTGTGACCGAAAATGTAAAATAGTTTGTCTCGATATCATTCTTTGTTATTAAGTTTGAGATATATTATATTATTGTGTAATGTCTTTACAAAACTTATGAGAGTACTAAAATCATAATTACCTTAAAGTTCTTTTCCCCTCACTAGCTCGTAAAGCGCTCGTTTGTCGTTTAATACGAGCGGGTAAAAACGCTTTTTACACTCTTGTGAATAAAGTAATTTGACATTGCTCTAATTCCTATAGCCCCCTACTGCCTAGTATAAGTGGATCTGTATGACCGTAGTAAACATGCGCAACCGGAGCTCACATGTTAAATTGGTCGTTCTCATGGGTGACTTTGTAAGCCATTGGCTATATTTAAATTCCAGAAGTAACTGTATTCTACGATACGTTTCGACATTGAGTTTTAAATGGTTTCTTTAAGTTAATTTACATTTGGATGAGATTTTTAATCATATTTCCTCGCGATAGTGAGGGGAAAAAAGTTGTATTACACTTGGCGGCAAAGTTTGTTCAACTCTCGTGCCTTGAGACCTTCGCAATGCTCAAGATTCCAGTTTTTGAACCACTCGCTACGCTCGTGGCTCAATTTTGGAATCTTTCGCTAGCTCAGGTCTCAATATTGGCACGACAGTTAAACAACAACTTTGCCCCCTTGTATAATAAATAACTATTAACCCTTTGAACGCCAAGAACCACAAAAGTAGCCGTGTGTTGTGTGGCGTGTATATTACATCTTGATGCGAGATGACAGGCGTTTAAAAGGTTAAAAACATATTTAATGTTACACTTGTAATTAACCTTCTCGAATTATATCTTCTGATCTACTTCCAAATATTTCAATACCTCATATCGCATTATTCGAATACTGAAATCAGCCGAATATTCGAATTGGAAGCCCTAATCTGATCAAGAGATTTTATTCACTACAGCTACTTTCGAGACATTTTGTAATCTCGTATAAAATGCGCAGGTACTGTTGCAGTCTCATATCATGCCTCGAGAGCAAATGGTTACTAAAAAGTAAATTATCAACCGAATGTGATGATAGATTTTGTAATAATTTATTATTCAAAATAAGTTGATGTTGTACGTTAGTCTACAAAAAAAAAAACCAGATTGATTAGTCTGATTCCTGTCCGAATTTTTGTCGTAGAATTTTACTTTATAATAATATAATAATAATAATAATATACTTTATTTCAGGCCAATTTGCCCATAGAGTATTAATTACAGACTTACATGACTAGTGTTAGTACATTCTAAACTAAAGTAAACAATTTTTTTTTTTTCTTATTACTTTGGGTCCTGGTATATAGGACAATGAAGGGACGCCCAGTGTTTAGCAAATGGACTATCCAATCTACTGGCGATATCGGCCAGCAAGCTGTTGCAGCTAGTCCGCAGGCGATTTATTTGAGAAGCTACTCTTTTCCTCATTATGGCATAGAAATCGTCCATGCGCGCTTCCGCAAACATGCCAGAGGCACTGCAAAAGCGTGATAGCCCCAACAGCATCCTGAACCCATTATTGAATTGGACACGCAGGGCACTGTAAGCGCGCTTCGTATAATTGATCCACAGGCTGCACGTGTAGAATGATTGACAATAAGACATAAACAATGTCTTCTTGACCTCCACTGTACAACGCGCGAACCTGCGAATCAACATATTTGCTCTCACAGCCAGTGCCCTGCGCTCCCTTTCAATATCCCCATCATCCTTCAAAGTTTCAGATAGTATATGTCCAAGGTATTTGACACTGGACACCCTGTTCAAGGCAACACCTCCAAGAGTCACGGGCTCAACTACAGGTAAGGTCTTGTTACCAGCTCGAAATATAAGCATTTCACTTTTTTTAATATTATAGATGAGCCCGTGAGACTCGGCGTACGAATCACACACCTTCAGCAATTCATTCATGGCCCTGATCGAAGGACTCAGCAGCACCATATCGTCAGCGTAACTTATATTGTTTACCATTTTACCTCCAATTGAACAGCCAACCATGGTGCTGCTGAGCTCAACGATCAGCTGATTAACATAAATGTTAAATAGCAATGGAGATGTTAAACCTCCTTGTCTCACTCCACATTGAGCCTTATACCCGTCCGAGACCGACTCCCCCCACCTAATGAAATTCCGCTGAGAGTTGTACCAATATTTTAGCAACATAACAAGTTCCTGAGGCAAACCCGCCTCACGCAACTTCTCCCATAGTTTTTCATACAGTACAAGGTCGAAAGCTTTTGAAAGATCAAGAAAAGCAGCGCAAACGGGTGTCCTCCTGTCAGTGTAGTACCTGACAGTGTGCTTTAGAACCAAAATAGCACTCTCAGTGGACATACCTGCTCGAAACCCAAATTGTCTATCGTCGAGATTAGCGTAGCCCCTGAGGTGACGCTCCAGCACACCATCAAGAACCTTTGCGACAATTGTACTCAGAGAAATTGGTCGATAATTATTAATATCAGACACATCGCCTGTTCTATTTTTTAATATCGGTACAACAATGGTTTTCAGAAGCCCATCCGGCAAGTAGGAGTGTCTCAATCCAAACGTAAAAAACATAGCTAACAACCTGTATATGTGGTGGCCAGCGTGTTGCAGGTGCTCGATGCTTAGTCCATCGTGCCCAGGAGATTTTCCCCTGGTCATTTTCTTTATTACAGAGGCAACATCATTAGCTGTAATGAGAATAGGAGAGCTTGAGCACTGATCAGCAACATCCAGACCCTGCTCCACGCTGGTCAACCTGGGCTTTGTACAGAAATGGTTTTGAAACAAGTTGGCTATACTTTTCTGGTTTTCATAACCGCCCACGCACACTGGAATACCCACCTTAGGCTTCAAGTTGTTAGTCTCTTTCCAAAACCTTTTAAAATCCTTTTCTTTATGAGAATTAACGAGTTTGTCCATTTTTGTTTGTTCCTCGTTATTCTGATGGAATCTCAGTTTATTTTTAAAATATTTTTTGGTTTTGATCATTTCACAATATACTGGACCAGTGGTTGGCCTACCATAATTTACCCATTTCAGAAAGCTACGACGAGCCTCCGAGTGGGCATCCCTTATGTGGTCATTCCAGCCTGCTCTATTTCTACCCCGAACATTTTGTACCACTTCGCGACCATCACTAGCAGCCTGGGACAGGGATATAATTATTCTTTCATACAATAAATCAATCACTTGCCTGTGGTCAGGGTTGTCACACATTTTATCGCAACAGCTACTAAGCTCCTGAGGAAAATCTATTTGTCTAAGCGACATTTGACATAATTTTTTATACTTGTCTATCTCAAGTGAATTCCTGTTTCCCCATATAACATTGTTTTTTATTTTATATGACATTAATTTCCTAGGTCGAATTATATCTAGATTACATTGTATTTTCATTGGAAAATGATCTGACCAAAAGATGTCGTGAAGAATTTTTATATTTTCTACTAATCTACTAGCGGAGTGAGTTACTAGGCAGTGGTCGAGCCATCGACTAGAACCGTGGGCCTCGCTTATAAAAGTATAAGTATCAGATTTCTCCCCAAAAAACAGCATGTCAACACACGACCAATCTTGATCATTACAAAAATTCAACATTTCGTCACCGAATAACTCGCCAGGATGAGCGTTTAGGTCTCCTAGTATAAACACTGGTCCCACATCACACTGTTCAACAATAGCCGCAATTTCACTCATGCATTCACTAAACTCTAAAAGATTGTCTGTAGAATCTGTAGGCATATAAACGCAGACTATCAACATTGGACTATCACGCACAAATACTTTTATAGCCGTAATTCGTTCACTTTTACAGGGTATCACGGATACTTGACGAAAAACATTTTTACGCCACAATATAGCTACTCCCCCAAAGGGCCTACCTCGAATAATGCCGGCCGCCGAGTCCACCGCTGATTTCCCAGTGAAACCAAAGTCAGGGTCAATATTACCTAAAATCTCCAAATCATGCGGCATAAGCCACGTCTCCTGCAGTGCCACGATATCACTTTGTTTACATAACAATCTCACACAGTCCAACGATCGTTTAATACTCTTACAGTTAAACGTAATAAATGTAGTCCGAGAGCTCTGATCCATATATTATAATATATTTGTTACAACTTCAAATTTCAAACTTAGTCTTGAACAGGTGAATTAACAGGACGACTATATCTTTTGCTGAAATTCACATATTGCCTAAACGCTACTCCGTCAGGCCATAGGTTTTCATCCATAAACATTGCAAGTTTATTGTTAGGTATATAAAACTTGTATGCAACATAATCTTTCGGCTGTCTCATTTGAATTTTCTCGGGCACAATGCTCACAGACGTCATCTCATATACATAACTCTCAATGTCTTTGATACATGTATCCTTATCTACGTTATATATATAAAACGGAATCCTTGTTACGGCAGCCTTGAAAGTACCACTTGATTCGTTATTTGCCTTTCCTTTACTTGCCATAAAACGATTTCTCAGTCTATGCCTTTGTACCGTAATCCAGCCTTCATCTTTCTTGTCATGAAAATTACCACCCTCTCGGACTATATCCGCTATTGTTCTCTGAGCCACATTCACAACGCCATTACTTTGTTTATTTAGGCTGTTACACGGTTTACTCATAGTCGCATCGGTGATTGCCTGTTTCCCGCTATTCGCTACGTCATATCTTATCGGCTCCGTCACAGGTACATCGGCCTCAATTACCTGCGCCTGAGATAATTTCGGGTCGTTCGAAACCGCGGTGCTCGCATCCACGAGCTCTGACCCGAGCTCGTCTAATGTATCCGTTAACAAAGGCGCGACAGTTGTTTCGCTACAGGTACTGCACCCCGCGGGTGCAAGCGAGAGCGAGCACTGCACTTGATCCTTATCTTCACCGGTAGTGATATCCACCGTCGATCTTTGTAAAACCGGTGTAAAGTGCGGCATACCTACCGGTCCGCTGTCCAAATTATAACTATTAAAACTGTCCTGTACTCTGTATGCTCCTCTACGACGGTTTACATTGTTATTATCACGTTGATTGTCTTGATAATTATTTTTTAATATATTCACGTCATTCACCAATTGTTGCACTTGCGTTTGAGTTGCGTAATTATCTTTAACGGTTTGAATTTCGAATTTGACTTTGTTTAAATCCCGAAGTATTTGTGTAACATCAACATGGTCAAAGTTAACCGGGGGCAGCTTTTTCAAATCGCGAGCAACAAACAATGGCAAGCTTTGAGAATTTGTATTTCTAAACAACTCGATGATATCCTCAACAATTCTAATTTCTTTGCCCGTATTTTTTCTCACTATCTGCCTTTTACTCTCTGGTACAGCTTGAAAAAGAAGACTTTTTGCATTTTCTAACTCTTTCACCGAAAACGCCGAAGTACAGATTTGAACAATGTTTATATCATTCATAACATCCAGCCTGTTTTGCACAAAACACAACACTTCACTTATTACAATATTACATTTCGAACATTTTATAAAAGTCTTTTTGGGTGACATTATTATTCATTTACGCAGGATTCAATGATCCCGCTCAATACACTGCGCATACGCACAAATCGCACAATACCGTAATGACCACACTCGAGCGCTGTCGGGCCGAGACTGTGCTGAGCTTTAGCTGAGCCTTTAAGTTAAGTATTTTACTTTAGTTATTGTACCTACACTTGTTATAATATCTAAGAAAATATTAAGTGGTCTGTACGAGTCCTATGTTCACGTATGCACCAGGAGTTGCACTTGTACGGATGGCCGAATGTGATGATTTCATAATATAAAATAACAAACTTCAGTTCTAATGTAAGAAAACATTGTGTACACGAGTCTTAATAGATTTGCTGTCTTTGAATATTAATTTACCATCGTGTAAAGTAGTCTTTATAATTAAAAAAAATATAGGAATAAAGCAATTGGATGACGTAGGTACTGGTTTAAAACGAAAAAAAAGAAGAAAGCGGAGATGAAGAATTCAAAAAGCACGAGACGGATCGCTGAAAATTATATCTGTACTAATTTAACAAGAATATTAAGGCCATATTATTTGACCTCCCAACGCTAGTTTTAAGCGTCATCCAACCTCCGCTAATACCCGTGACAGTCGCCGTCAATGATGATGTGATACTGTAATACTCATAGTGAAAATATTTACAGTACTACAACTATATGACTAGTGTGAATTGAAACGACATAGTGTAACATAATAATAATATAAGTGATTAATTTATAATCTGGCAAGCTCTAGCAAGCCATGTGTAAAGTAGACGGTAAATTTAGAAAATACACGGATGCGAGACTATCCCATTAATATTTAATACGAAACTCGTTAGAGATCCGCAGTCCTATAATGCGTATCAGCGTACAATTTCATAAAAAATGATGCAAAAATGCTGATTTTCAAAATTTTTGCAATAAGGACTGTCCACAAAAAATATATATAATAGGCATGATGACTGGTAAGTCAAATCAGCATCTTTTAATGAACTGTCAAAACGATCTCCACTATGGAATTATACATGAAATACTCAATAGTGACGTCACGTTTGAGTACTGCCAAATGTCCTACTCTTTTAAGTTCTTTTCAATTTATTAAATAGAAGTTCTGTACAAAAATTACTGCAATCTACATCTTAGTAATAATTTCTTCGTGTATTATGTCGTGCATAATATTAAATAATTTATTTGAACTACAGTCATCATCCCTATTATACACGATGATCAGGGGTCGAACTAATCATGCAAATGACGCAAAAATAACGTACCTAATTTTGAATATAGGATAATGCTTTTATTTAAGCTTCCGTGCTGCATATATCACAAAGTAATATAATAATCGCGAGTAAATCCATTACATTTATACAGGATGAAAGATGTATTGATTGTATTTTGTAGTTGCACCCAGGGTATACTAATATACTTGCTGCTATCATAAAATTTGTGAGGCCTATATTAAAGGGTGTATCATAAATTATATTTTACTTAGCCATATTTCTTTATATTACATTTTTATATAAAAACATACATGTGTCTAATTACTGCGTTAATAAGGTACACATTTCATCCTAGAAACTCGACGTAAAGAATAAAAAATATTTCGGACAAGTAAAGAAAATTTATTACAAGAAAATTTACGTTTTGCGAAAAAGACGACATACATAACACACAAAAAACTCGTACTTTGAAAGACATGCTTTCATGTGCTTCGTAATGACAAACATTTAGATGTGTATTTGACTTTGACATCTAATATAACTGTCATGGAGCATTTATATCCACCTGTTTTAACTATGGATCAAGCCCATGGTGTTTCATTAAGGCTTTTATGTATGGCTGATTTTTATAGCTGCTTCGCTGTTCTCGCACGCATAAGTGAATGGCATCTAAAACGTTGTGTAAAAATCCGATTTTATGTAAACATAAAATCCACCACATTTTGAAAGAAAGAGAAAAGAAAGAAAGAAAGAAAAAATATTTATTTGTGACACATAGGTAAGACTTTACAAGATACACATTTAAAAGGACAAGAAACAAATTATGCCACAAAACGTTCCCCAATTCAGCATAAAGCTGGGGCCTGTAATTACAGCCCAGCGCTGGTCTTCCATTGGGGCCGTTTGTGAGGTCACGCACGTCTGACACTTATTCTAATACACATACTTAAATACAGAAATGGAAACAGAATATTAAACAATACAATAACATAAGATACACTGAAACGTCGTTCGCACTGTTAAATTAAATTATAATTTTGGAACGCATCCCCTGACACTGACACTTCTGATTTTATTTGTGTATGCCTGATTGGGGAATCATGAAGACTCCGTTTAGATAATATACTCGGGCAGCATCTTGACCTATTGCTTCTTAAAATAGTACCATGGAGTCGCTGAAATAATCTTCCATTCAGCTGTATAGGTTTGTCCGAAAAACGTTTGATAGGCAATATTTATAGCACGATAAAGCCTTGGAAAGTAGCCAGACATTACATACACACCATACACTCAGAACATAGAAACGCAAAATAATACATATTTCAACAGTTAGACCAGGTCAAACTTGTATTTATAATAAACGATACAGTCTTTAATACTATTTGCGTTTTCTTTGGCTCTATATTTCTGATATATTGTGTTATCTCCAAAATGCATTTTTTTCATGTTGGCACAACAAAGTGGCTCCACTCCAACTGATCGTAAGTGAAAAGTAGAGCCCAAATCGCGGCGGCAACGAACAGGAGACAATCAGACAATTTGAATGTTGGTCCTATGTTTAGTATGTTTTGATCACAGCACGTACATGTTTTTGTCACCTATCTCCAAAAAGGGTAAATAATAACAATATTCTCGTAAATTCGACATTCAATTGTGTATTTTAAAACATTAGTAAAAAAAAAACGACATTATGTAGTCAACTTACTTATTTCAAATGACACTTTCGTTTAATTAAAGACGTAAATAATAAGTGGCAATTTTAATAAAAATATTTTTTGAAAACATTCTATAGGTGATTTAACGTCATCCACATTATTAGTACGATCACTGTACATGGTCAAGTTTATCTGTGTTATACAGGGTTACTTTTTCACCGTTACAATAAATAGTACCATATCATTGGTATAGATAATAGATCACATTTATCAAATAAAATTTTAAATTTTTTAAATTGTTTATTAATTTACCCTTTATGCAAATGTAACATAATGGGCGCCATTCCCTGTAGCAACTTTAGTCATTCGTATATTTTTCCATTCAATTTTTTTATGAAAAGCTTATTTTTCAGTACAGATGGTGCATTTTCGCTAGTGCCAGAAGTGGTTCATTTTACGTCAGGTCGAAATCTTCGGAGGGCCATATGTACTGAAAAACGTACGATACACGTGCGGAAACGACATTCGTAACTCGTGTCGATTTAAAGCACTCCCTTCGGTCGTGCTTTAATTTATCTCCACTCCTTTAAAACTTTTTTTTTTCGCACTTGAATCGAAATTTACTATTCTCGGTATGTTTTGTAACAATTCGCATTATTTTCCATAATCTTTTTTAATTGATAGTATATTATTAGTAGTATTTTATTGATACTCATGTCTGCCTGCGACCACGGGTGTCACGTCATGCCCGAAACGTCAGGATATAGGACCCGTTTGTATTTAAAATATGAGTGATAATCGTGAAAGTTTAAATCAATATAGTGCGACTGCTTGCAAAACATTTAATAAAATAATTCGAATTCCAAAATAAATTGTTTTTTAAAAAATTATTGGATGATAACGAACTATTATGGACATAAAATCCTTTTTTTAATAGATACGAGTAGGTACCATTCTTAATTATTTCACTATTTTCGTCATGTCAAAATGTGTCATGGTCTTATCACCAGTAGTCATCCTACTGTTTTTATCTATACTGTGTAATATGTTTGTTATTGTTTTGGTTTCATATATTGAATAACATAATTCTATTAATTTAGTCACTCACCACTTATGTTTATTCAGTCTCCGAAGCCCCAGTGACGATAACTTTTTTTTATGTGTTATCACACCAATCTTAAAGATAGTTTGGTTGACGACAGCGGTGCGCAAAATTGACGTACATCCTCCCTCCAACAGGTCCCGATTGGGACTGAAAGATGACAGCAGGAGCGATCCGGGAGAATAATTTCACATATTTTGTATGATGAAATATAATTCTTCCAATATTAATGATTTCTTCTCGTTAATCGTAGACACAGACTTTGACGTTTCTTCTGATATATTTTTTTCTTGGTAAAGTTATGTAGTTTCTTGGCAAAATGAGTTTTCATGCAGAGATTAGACCTGTGTTTGGGATCGTTTTTTATAGGGCGAAGTTTGTTTAAATACCTAATACTAATCAATGCGGGATAGATCAAGTTCTCAAATGTAACATATATAAGTTTTACTTCATAAGGAAGTAGTATTATTAAGGAAACTGAAAAAAACAAACGGGAATTCTACGCTTACCTCGCCTTAAATAAAAGTGTAAAATACTGTATAACTGGATTTGAATTTATGAAATTTCCATCATTGGTTTCCTCAAATCCTACTTTCTGAATGCAAATTCTTGTAAATGAATGAAAATTACCAAAAGCGCCATACATGTACCTATAGCATTTGAAGAGATCCCTCGATTTCTCCAGGATCCCATCATCAGACCCCAACTTGGTGCCAATGGGACCATCTCGGGGTAATACACGTTCGATCACAAAAAGAAATTTTAGAATCGGTTCACTATTCTCGGAGATATCAGGTAACATACATACAACAAAAAAAAAAAATCAGTCGAATTGAGAACCTCCTCCTTTTTTTGAAGTCGGTTAAAAATAATAGTACATTACGACACAAGTGCGAAAAACACGAAATTCGAATTTTGTTTTTGCACGTGTCTCGTACGACGTTTTTTAGTACAGATGGCCCTCCGAAGTTTTGGACCTGACGTAAAATGACCCACTTCTCGCACTAGAGCCTAAAAAGTACACCATCTGTACTAAAAATAGATATTTTGGGACATCTTACACAAATCGACCTAGTCCCATGGTAAGCTCAATTGGATGCTATTTTGCAAAAATGTGTCAACCCACATCAATTCGTCAATGAAAACTCAATTCTATAAATTACTAATTAAAGTTGACATTTTTTTGCAAAATGGATGTGGGTTGACGCATTATTGCAAAACGGCATCCAATTAAGGCTTGTAATGTTGGTACCAAGCGACGATATAAATTATATAATAGATATATAGATACTTAAATACATAGGCAGCCACGACTAAGGAACAAATATTTGTGATAAATAAAACACAAAAAATGCCCACGCTGACATTCGAACCCAGAACCTCCAGCTTCGTAGGCAGGGTCACTACCAACTAGGCTATGGAAGCTGACGATGCGCACCATAAAGTTAAATATTATCGAGTTCGTTGTGAAATATTAACACTGAAAAACGAGACAGTGATGTTGAAATGTGTGAAACACCACACAGTGTTTTATGGAAGCCAAAAAAGTGACATCCTCGTTTTATTACAAATTACTGTACTTTAAACCATTATAAAAGCGAGACTAAAACTCCCGCGTGTCAGTTTTGTGTAGTTTACGAGAAAAAAAATTTTGAAAATCGTGTTTCAGGTACCCGGATATTACGAAAAAAAAATGATATTGTGCAATTTATTAAAGAAACTGTCGTGTTGTCCTATGTGTTGCATAGAACTTCCAAAGACGTATATTTAGAGGCAATGACGGCCCCTCTTAGTACATTCGTTTCAAAGATATTAATTATTTATTGATTTTGGTTTTTATTTTTTTTCTTCCATATTCCGCCGTAGTCGCCAGAGATATTTGTATGACAGCTTCATTAGTATGTCTTCTATATACCCTATTTTTTACAAGAGATAATTCCATGGAACATTCAATTTATAGTCAATTGAAATTTTCGTTTAGGGCTGCCACTACCAATATCCGAATTTCTCCGGATATAAAATTAACACAGTACCTATTTACAAATGCAATAACGTAATGTTTCTAACATGGGAATTCAATTGGTTAAACTGATTATACAACTATTTGTTTACTATGCTGCGCTAATAGTATCTATCTATCATGCGGCACAATACACCAAAATGCTGTTTGATACTGTTTAATATATAAGAAACGTTTGTAAATATTTGTTCTAAAACACGAATAAAATAAGTAACGACCAAAAATATTTAAAACATTTTTATTTGTAAACAGTATCATTTAAAGTAGCAAAAAGTAAAATCAGAATCATATCAAAAATAGCAGTTTATGTGATTGTACATTTGTACATAAAGGCAGGAATTAAAACTCGAGTATATAGGTCTATGACACGAGGTGTCAGCCGAATGTGTGCCATGCTAAATTATCATTTAGTGTGACATTCAATGACAAGTCATTGTTTGTCTTCTTCTACTTGCAGGATCTCTGCCCCATTTTGAAGCTCATAAAAGCTGTCGTCTTGTATTGTGTCTTCATCAGATGGTAGTATAGATGGATTTTGTGGTACTTTTAATAATTCTAATGCGGCAGGTGGTAGGGGTCGTTTTTTAATATTTTTTAGTCCTTGGGACATCCGTTGTTCCGATATTATTGGGTCTGATGAGACTAACGCTCTATGGAACAAATCAAACATTGTTTTTATTCGGTCTGATTTGCGAGTATGGTGCTCTCAATCGTGACGCCAATATTTATTTCTCGATTCTGCTGCTTGCTCGGAGAGCATTTCAACTGGAACAGAAGAGTTTCGTATAATGGCAACTCCATGGGCTAAAAGTTTATGCACTGTCACTGTCATAGGACACCATTGATAATTCTCTTCCTTTACATATTTTTCGGCCAGTTCTTTGCAGAACTTACCAAACTTCTTTGCGTCTATAGGAAGACCACTTGATAATACAACTAAAATTGTGTGAAGATCGTCCACAAGCCACTTCTCTAAACCAAGAATTTTTGCAAAAGTTTCGCGATGTTTGTCGGACAAAACTGTTCTAGCAATATTGCCGTCAGTAGTGCCACTATTCGGGCGTACGACATCGACTAAAACTCCAATCTGTTGTCACAAAAATCAAGCATAGTACTCATTGAATAAAGTAATTAGAGTAATTTAAAAAAAAACAAGCTTTATTTTAGTTTTATAAAATATTTTAATCATACATCTATATATATAAAAGAAGAAGCTCCCTTATAAAGATGCACGCACAGCCTAAACCCCTGGTTCTATAGACTCCAAATTTGGCACGTAGGTTCCTTTTATGGTGTAGACGAGCACTAAGAAAGGATTTTACAAAATTCACCTTCTAAGGGGTTGAAATGGGGGTCCAAAGTTTGTATGGCGAAATAAGATTAGTTGAACTATTTGATCCGAAACTTCGCAAAAGAATTGTTTAAAGTAATTGAGTAAAGGTATGTTAAAGGTTTTTTGAAAATTCAACCCCCGGAAAAAGGTAAAAAGGGTGACGAAGTGAAAAAATCAAGTTGGGTATCGTTTCTATGGTTTATCGGGACGTAGATCACGAATACAATAACGATTTTTAATTTTAACGCGGCGGACGTGAAATACTATGTACACGGTTATGGTGTAATGGGGTAAAATTCGAAAAATATCAATATAATTTTATTATTTATCTTTTATCTATATATATAAAAGAAGAAGCTCCCTGATAAAGATGCACGCACAGCCTAAACCCCTGGTCCGATAGACTCCAAATTTGGCACGTAGGTTCCTTTTATGGTGTAGACGAGCACTAAGAAAGGATTTTACAAAATTCACCTTCTAAGGGGTTGAAATGGGGGTCCAAAGTTTGTATGGCGAAATAAGATTAGTTGAACTATTTGATCCGAAACTTCGCAAAAGTATTGTTTAAAGTAATTGAGTAAAGGTATGTTAAAGGTTTTTTGAAAATTCAACCCCCGGAAAAAGTTAAAAAGGGTGACGAAGTGACAAAATCAAGTTGGGTATCGTTTCTATGGTTTATCGGGACGTAGATCACGAATACAATAACGATTTTTAATTTTAACGCGGCGGACGTGAAATACTATGTACACGGTTATGGTGTAATGGGGTAAAATTCGAAAAATATCAATATAATTTTATTATTTAACTTTTATCTATATATATATAAAAGAAGAAGCTCCCTGATAAAGATGCACGCACAGCCTAAACCCCTGGTCCGATAGACTCCAAATTTGGCACGTAGGTTCCTTTTATGGTAGACGAGCACTAAGAAAGGATTTTACAAAATTCACCTTCTAAGGGGTTGAAATGGGGGTCCAAAGTTTGTATGGCGAAATAAGATTAGTTGAACTATTTGATCCGAAACTTCGCAAAAGTATTGTTTAAAGTAATTAAGTAAAGGTATGCTTAAGGATTTTTAAAAATTCAACCCCTGAAAAAGGTAAAAAGGGTGGCAAAGTAAAAAATCAAGATGGGTATCGTTTTTATAGTTTATCGAGTCGTAGATCACGAAAACAATCACGATTTTAAAATTTAACACGGCGGACGTGAAATACTATGTACACGGTTATGGTGTGATGGGGTAAAATTCGAAAAATATCAATATAATTTTATTATTAATTTTTATTTATGTTCATTTCTGGTTCTAGAGATTCCAAATTTAGCGCGTAGGTTTCTTTGAGGATGTAGGGGTGCTCTAAAAAGGTTAAGTCGAAATCCACTCCTTAGAGGGTGCAATGGGGGTCCAAAGTTAGTATGGCGAAACAAGATTAGTTGGACTATTTTGTCCGAAACTTCCTAGGAGTATTCTTCAAAGTAATAAAGACATGTTTGCAGGTTTTTTGAAAATTTAACCCCTGAAAAAAGTAAAAAGGGTGAGTAAGTGAAAAAATCAAGTTGGGTATCGTTTCTATGGTTTATCGGGACGTAGATCACAAAAACGATTTTAAAATTTAACGCGGCAGACGTGAAATACTATGTACACGGTTATGGTGTGATGGGGTAAAATTCGAAAAATATCAATATAATGTTATTATTTATGTTCATTTCCGGTTCTAGAGATTCCAAATATAGCGCGTAGGTTTCTTTGAGTGTGTAGGGGCGCTCTAAAAAAGGTTAAGTCAAAATCCACTCATTAGAGGGTGCAATGAGTCTAAAGTTTGTAGGGGAAACTTGACTATTTAAACTGTTTTATCCGAAACTTCACAGGAGTATTCCCAAACATAAATGACTAAAGAGATGTTTTAGGATTTTTGAGAATTGAACTCTTGAAAGTGGTAAAAAGGTTAAACAGTAAAAAAACAACATGGTTATCGTTTCTATAGTCTACTATCGTGTCGCTGTACCGAGGTGTACGTGAAATACCATCTTCTCTGTTATGGTCTCATGGGCTTGCGGGTTATGACAGGGGTATCGTTTTAGTGTTTATTTCTGATAAAAAAAATCTAAATATAGCATATTAACTAACGTTAATAACCTTTTAAGTTTTCCCGAGTTTTCATGCGATAGTAATCAAAAGTACACATATCTGTGTATCCAAGGTGTTCCTGTAAAGTCAAAACAGTCGTCACCATAAATTTCGACATTTTTGATCCAATGGTGTAAATCGATGTATCGGGATCCCAGAGGTTCTTAACAAACTGCAAAAAAGGTTGCCTATTCAATTTCCGTTTCGATATTGTCCGTCATAAAAATCGGTGGTAATCTGAAGTTCTGACTGATCTGTTCATCATAATGAAGCAGAAGTCAAATTTGCAAGAAACGGTAACAATATTGAGTTACTTCAAATGTTAATCAGCTCGCCTAATTATGGTCATCTTTGTTAGGCCTGGGAAACGACAAATGATAGTTTTTATCATCAAAACACAACAATCACCTATGTGAGTGTGTATGTAAACTTTTAAAGATAAAAAACATTTGTCAGTTACCAGATGGTAAAGATGACCATAATATGATAGCGGATTTTGATAATAATCTATATCTGAAATGTCAAAGCGTTTCAAGTAATGAATTTGAGGTCAAATTTGCACAAAATGATCGGCACCTTGAATTTATTTAGTTTGAATCCGACCTTAATAAAAATCGGTATCTTAGGATCCAAGGGGGTTTTTACAAAAAGTGAGAAGCTATCACATCTAAAATTTCTAGAACTTTGATTTAATATTGATAAAAATCGATACCTACCGAGAAGATGAAAAGTTCTTCATATGGAATTTGAAGTCAAAATTGCAAAAATAATTCGCCATCATGAATTTAGGTCTTAAGTTTAATACGACCGTGATAAAAATTTATAGAACGCGGCCGAACCGCGGGTAAAAGCACCATCCGCCACACTTAAATCGGTTAAGGCAAACGCGAGATAATCGCGGGAAAACATTAACATGCAGTGAATAGATATTAGAACGCGGGCGAAGCCGCGGGTAACTGCTAGTTATTAATATTTGGCGAATATCACAGTCAAATATCAAATATTTCTCTCAATAATTCTTTTTTACAAACGGCGATTCCAAATCCACAGGCATTACCGGTATGCGTTTAAAATTCAGTATCTCATCTAAGTCCATGTCAGCATCTGAAACAAAAAATACATTGAAATATACTGCCCTAAACTAAAATTCGACAATAAAAACCAATCCAATGTATGACACGGTTTTTTTACCCTTCATATACAAACACGACTTGCAAGATAAGTACTTACCAATAAATCGGTCCTCGAAGCAGTGGCACCACATTGTTTTTAGGGTTCCGTAGCCAAAATGGCAAAAACGGAACCCTTATAGATTCGTCATGTCCGTCTGTCCGTCTGTCACATCCGATTTACTCGGAAACTATAAATGCTACAATAACGAAATTTGGCAAGAATATGTGTTGTATGAACCGCTACAGGATTATGATACTAAATTGTAAAAAAAACCATTGGGGTGGGGGCCCTCCATACATGTTACTGAGGGATAGAAATTTTTTTTTAGTTGTATATAAGCGTGTGGGGTAATAATAGAAAGGTCTTTGAAAATTATATGAAGGTTTATAAATCATATTTTTATTTAAGCAAATCGTTTCCGAGATATCTGCTCTCAAAGTCTGAAAAATGTGTCCCCCCCCCCTCTATTTATTAAACTATGCGATATAAAATTCTACAAAAAATATATGTTATGCACATTAATAAACTCTATCAACGATTTTTGGTTTGATTAAATTATCTCCTATAGATTTTGAGGTAGGTTGATTTAACTGTATTTTTTTTTTAAATAAATTGACAATGGTACGAAACCCTTCGCGCGCGAGTCCGACTCGCACTTGGCCGGTTTTTAAATGAACACATCGAAACCAAGAATAATAGATATCCCTGAGAAAATTATGTCTAAAATAAAAAATACCGAAGTGTCAACCCTAGAAGCCGGATAACCCGGATATAAAGTGTTTAAGTGATTACTTGAATGTTCCATGGAATTATCTCTTGTAAAAAATAGGGTATATAGAAGACATACTAATGAAGCTGTCATAGAAATATCTCTGGCGACTACGGCGGAATATGGAAAAAAAAAAAAAACCAAAATTAGTAAATAATTAATATCTTTGAAACGAATGTACTTAGAGAGGCCGTCATTGCCTCTAAATATACGTCTTTGAAAGTTCTATGCAACACGTAGGACAACACGACAGTTTCCTTAATAATATGCACAATATCATTTTTTTTCGTAATATCCGGGAATCTGAAACACGATTTTCAAAAAATTATTTCTCGTAAACTACACAAAACTGACACGCGGGAGTTTTAGTCTCGCTTTTATAATGGCTTAAAGTACAGCAATTTGTAATAAAACGAGGATGTCACTTTTTTGGCTTCCATAAAACACTGCACCACCAGAAATCCGGGACGCCGCTACAACCGTGCCCAATAATTTGCTGCCACAAAAATAAACATATTGTAGAAAACTTATTATATGCATGTAGATAAAGTTATGTATGCAACTGTTCATAATTAGGCATTATGACGTCACATAAAATACTAAAACACGATTTCCAAAATGTGGAATTTTGAGTTATTTCGGTTTATTAATAAAGGTGCGAATGATGATGATGACGCATGTTTTCGCTCCTTAACGCTGACAACGACCGACTCAGACCGCTTTCGTAGCATGTGGGTGAATCAACTTTTTTCTGTCTGTTATTGCCATGGTTACGGTCGCCTGAGTGACGCTGGTTTTCTGCAAAATTATGCTACTTAAATTAAGCAAATATGCAAGTAATGCATGTCTGTGGATGGCCCATTAAGAAGAGGGCTTATTAACACCAGAAAAATGTAAGTTTGCATAGTTTAAGTAGCATAAAACCTGCGTGACTCAGGCGACCCTAACCATGGCAATAACAGACAGAAAAAAGTTGATTCACCCATGTTAAGGTGCTTCTTATTTTTGCAATTTTGTAGGATGTTCGAACCATTGAAGGAGCTTTTTGCTCTCCCGATTGGAATATTCTATGGGGCACCCTCTCATTTTGTTATTTGATAGGTAAACCATATTTGTTTTTATTTTAATTTTTTTTTAACAAAAATTAGGGGTCGCTACCGAAGTACGAAGTTCAAGAAAGGCAAAATGATTAGTCGGTTATTTATTACTTCGGTAGGGACCCCTAATTTTTGTTTATAATCATTGAAAAAAAAAAACAAATATCCCGATAAGTCGAGCAAACCTGTTTTTAAAATACGAACCATATGACATTGACGTGAAGTTGTTATTTCAATGAAAAAATATCTCGACTTTGACCACCCAACCCTCGATATGGTTTACTTATCAAATAACAAAATGAGAGGGTGCCCCATAGAATTTTGCAATCGAGAGAGCAAAGAGCTCTTTTATTGGTTCGAACATCTTACAAAATTGCAAAAATAAGAAGCACCCTACCATGTACTAGGAGCCGCACGGTGATGATGTGCGAATGTCATGCCCTCGCCAGACAAAGGATGAAAAACTTCGGTTCCTGCTGGAATCAAAGGAGGTCAAAACACTGCCGCTAGGGTCCATCCTCAAACATATTGAGTTGATAGAACAATCCCTGGGGTAGGCGAAACAGAGGGCAAATACACAAAAGATCCCAATGGGCGAAGTCTACTAAAATAAAACATGGAAACCGCACGCCATAGTAAATTGTCTTTCAAAAACGGTCCTGAATTTCAGCTGACAAGTCACCCCCTCTTTAATGCATCACGGCAATGAATTTCAATGTCAACCTATAAATACTTAAACCGTCATTTAAAAATAGTTGTGATTGGTCCATCAAACTTTTGATTGGCTATATTCTATAAACATTTGTTAAAGATGTTGCACCGAAATATGCGTGGTGTTAAGAAAAGCGCTATGTCCTGCCCGTCTTGGCACAATCATAGAGTATATTGAATGGCACAATTAACAATTCATTTTGGGGGCATTTTTGAGCTGGCATTAGACGTCCATGTATATGGTCGCAGGTCGAAGTGTAAGGGCCCAATAAGATACGATAAGATAAGCTTGGTGGTAGCGCGGAGTGAAGCCTCCTGGCAATACTTACGTGCAGTACAACACTCCCGGGTACTTCTTGTCGATGACGAGGCGGCGACTGCAGCCCTCGCAGAAGAGGGTGGCGCGCGACAGCTCGTCCACGCCCTCGAAGTCGTGCACCAGCGCCTGATAACGAACAAAATGTTCAATCCCTCAGTAATGTGAGAAAAAGTACATATGGCAAAAGCATTCTTCTGGGCACAGATGTCATACAGGGTGTTTGGTTAGCGGTGTCGGAGCTTTTAAGGGCTTAAACTACAATCAATTTCATCGATAAATTACCAAACAATTTTTTTTTTGTGTCATCGATAATTAAATGGCGGCCATTTTAAAATTTCAAACAGACGAATACGGGCGCACGTGATATTTCTGGAATTATACCTTTGTTATCGGTCCTATCCTTGCAAAAAAAATCTCGTCAGAGAGCTCATTAGATAAGCAAACTAATTAAGCTAATCATTTGACTCAACCATTTGAACAAAAAGGCAAAAAAAATATTTTTTTATTAAAAATAGTAAAAAATTCACCTTAATTTTTCAATTAATTTAATTTTGCATGAAAACTAGGTCGTTAAGATAGGTTTTTGGTGTTGTTATTTATTAGTACAGTATGTTAGCTAAAAAATAAGACCATAATTACAGTTATACCTTAAGTACTTTAGGAATTAGAAGTTCTCAAACATGCACTGGATGGATGGAAGGCGGCCACTTCACTAGTCAGTACACTGCTGACATTCATTTGTTTATGGATTTTGCATCGGGAACGCTAAATGCAGCTATTTTGGTGTATGTTTGAGCACTTGTAATTCCTAAAGTACTTAAGGTATCAAGCTTTCGGGCGTCAAATTTTGTAAGTTGAAGTGAACAAAAACATTATTAATTAATGCCTCCTTAAGTAATATTAATTGCAACAACACAAACAAATATGAATACTCAAGGGCCTGAGACATATTTAAAATCATAGGCAAGTAACAACTTCAGTACAAAATCTGACACGCTCGGCCGCCATACTAATGAATAATAGTTATTTGTTTTACTAGGGAGCAAAGTGATTGTTTAACTCTCGTGCAAATATTGAAACCCGAGCAAGCGAAAGATTCCAGAATTTGAACCACGAGCCCAGCGAGTGGTTCATAAAATGGAATTTGAGCGATGCGAGGGTTTTAAGGCACGAGAGTTGAACAAGCTTTGCTGCCGAGTGAAACACAACATTTTTCACCACACTAAAGCGAGGAAACATGCGAAATAAAACTCAAACATAACAAATTAGTAGGTATTTATTTGCAAGTCCTCAACTTCCAAAAAATCAACAAATAATAAAACAATAACCTCAAATGTTTATCTTGGCGTGGCAATGCTTAAAAATTCAGGATAATTTCAAAATGATACTCATGTAGTTATTGGCGATTTTTCTGTGATTTTCGGAATTATCCCACTTTCGCATCTCGCAATTACCCGAAAACTTGAAAATTAAGAGTGAAAGAAAACAAAACACGACCGAACTCGTTTGGATTTTAAAAGAAAAAATATTCGGATGCGTTCTGAAATTTGCATTGTGTCAACACTTTTATTTTCCTATTGTTTTTAATTGTCGTATTTTTAGAACTTTTAATTAAAAGCCTTTTACAACAAAATGTGGTATTTGATTTGGATTTTAGCATATTGAATATAATATTATGAAAGGTTCATGTGTATGAATCTCTTTGAGACTATTGAGTTTTCGAACGTACTGTCTAGATCAAACGTCAAAAAGCTTATTGCACTCTCAGGCCGTACAAGTTATTGCTTTAGTCTATCTAGAAGATTAAAAAAAATACTTTAACCTCTAGAGATTAAAACACAGTTTTGCGCTCTGAAATTGAAGGACAAACAGCGTGTTTACGAGCAGTGTGGTGAAAACTTGTTTCTTCTATCCAAATCTAATTCTGTGCTTCTGGGTTACGATTTTGTGCTTCTAGCCACTTAATTAAAAGCTATTCAAACATGTTTCAGTACTCAGTGTCTGTCAGTTATCTGTCTGGAGATGCTGGGCTATCATTGATGTGCGTGATTTTTTAATAAAATAGGGGTTTTTGTATTAACTCTGCGCAAATGATTATTCATAATCACCAAATTAAAAATTTAAAAAACCGACTTCATCCGGTTTCTCCAAGATTCCCGATTTGTTTCCATCATTGGTTTCCTCAAATCCTACTTTCTGAATGCAAATTCTTGTAAATGAATGAAAATTACCAAAAGCGCCATACATGTACCTATAACATTTGAAGAGATCCCTCGATTTCTCCAGGATCCCATCATCAGACCCCAACTTGGTGCCAATGGGACCATCTCAGGGTAATACACGATCGATCACAAAAATAAATTTTAGAATTGGTTCACTATTCTCGGAGATATCAGGTAACATACATACAACAAAAAAAAAAAAAAAAATTCAGTCGAATTGAGAACCTCCTCCTTTTTTTGAAGTCGGTTAAAAAGTATATTGTATGTAAGAATATCAGATCAGAGTTCAACCATTTTATTTTATTAATTATATTATGTTGCAGTGTAGTGGTGCTTCACAATAGTCTAAATTCAATTGTAGCAATATTGTTACTGAATTTAATCTTTCGTGGGACATTAATTATATCACATAATAACTATAAATACAATTAAATGTGAGTGAGTTTAGTAAAAGTCCCACTTTGTCGTTTGCTATAAAGCCGCTTTGTCAGTTTATTCATATGAAGATACAAGGAAATCTCGACTTTATGGTAAGCGACAAAGTGGGATGTTTTACTAAAGACTAACACAAATGGCTAAAGTTACGTGTATTTAGTCACTACACGTGAGAAGTTTCGGAGAGCCTAGGTCTCCATTATCAAGCACTGAGCCCGCACACCTTGTTACTATTATTGTTACTGATTTAATTTGTGTTTTTGTACAGAAAGCATCGCTTTGAGTATATGTAATCTGACTACCGCCAGGTCATATTTTAAAGACAAATGGGTCTTAATCGCGTAAACTTACGTTTAATTATATCCTGACGTTTCGGGCATGACGTTACATCCGTGGTCGCAGACTCAGACGGGTGTAACGTCATGCCCGAAACGTCAGGATATAATTAAACGTAAGTTTACGCGATTAAGACCCATTTGTCCTTAAAATATGAGTGATAATCGTGAAAGTTTAAATCAATACCTCCAGGTCCTCATCGCTGATGTCCTCACTGCACGGCGTGTCCCCCCGGCTGTAGGCGGCCACGGACAGCACGAGCGAGCGGTGAGGCCGCAGCAGCGTCTGCCGGAGGCACGCCCACACGCGCCGGTCCCGGCAGCACCGCCGCACTACTGAGCTGACTATCTGCAATCATAGTTAAATTATAAATAAATATCATGCAACATTATAAACAAATCTATATAGCCCAATGTTAAAAACAGACATGACACACATTATTATTGACAGCCCCATACTACATTGAATGTGTTAATTATTAATTTAAAAGACAAAATTTATGTATCATTAATTTACAAGACAAGAAGGTTTTATGTTGCATTGTTACAAAGATTATACATATAAATTATAAGTATTTTCATCACACTTGCTTTGTAAGCGCGCCGAGTACCTAATAGAAATGTTAGTATGTCATTTAATAATGAATATATTGCCTTAAAACGATTTTTTTTGCTCACAAGTGTGATGAAAAACATTGGGTGCATCATGGTCGGTAAGCGGAATACTAGCTTGAGTCATTTTAAGCCCTTTGCCTATGGCATCAGGCTTCTAACACTCTCGTTAGTAATACCGTTCTTACCTCCCTAGATGCACAATGTACTATTAACAATCATGTTTCCCTGTAGTGAAGCTATGTTCATAACACAAATTTTATAATTTGATCTTAATTTTGCTAGTTGCGTTACCGAATCTGATAATTGCAAAAATTAAATTGATTAAATTAACGCCTTTTGTCTATTGTTGCTAAGTTACTATTTCAAAGACAAAAATTTATGGTTGTCATTTCAGTGAATACTTATCTCCACTTATTGGGTTTTACTATGCGACCCTCGATATATGTGTCCCATACCAAATAAAATCTAATAAGATTCAGATTAGTCAGAAGAAAAGTTACATTACTATTTATACTGTTTATGTACATAATCATTTAGAAGTTAAACATGGAGTTTGAAAAAAAAATTAGAAGCTATATACTGCAGCAGCTCCATAAAATTAAGTCTTTAGTCAAGTTCTCGTGTCTACAGATATGTATCTAGTCTATCTAGATCTGATAGAATTGATTCGATCACATAACAGTAGAAATATTCAGATTTAACAGGTATACATAGTAAGTCCAGTTGCACTTATAAAGATTGTAGAGTGTGTGGTGGGCTAGGTTAGTGTCTTACCTGTGTTCTGAAGCAGGCATTCCACAGTCTAGTCACCGTAAATTCGCGTAAAATTAGTCGTAATCTAAAGGACGACATTAGCTCAGGTTTATGTACACCAAACACTGAATTTTTCCACTGGCATTTTGACTTAAATTGACTAAAACGACGGGTTTGCGAATAACGAAGAATTAACGGCTGAAATTGTATTATTTTATTGAGTCGTCTCCATAACATGTCGTGATAATATCAGTATTATTCCATAACCTCTGTAAACTGTAAGCGAGATAATGACATTATTGACAGTTTGTTTTTTTTTTCAACATAGCTATTTGAGATATGAGCAACGAGAAAGTTTTATCACTGTCAGTTAAATTCTCAAACGATAAGAATGTTTTCGTTATAATAAATAATTAAAACAATAAACTCGTTATCACCCTACATAAGGAATCACACAAAATCCAGTAGAATCTAGTAATAAATTAGAAAACTTATTAGTCAGTGGTAAAACGCAATACTTTTGAGCCTTCGTAGTACCGCCGTACACAAACAGATGGCGTATAAATCAATTCATTATTAGCACTTCAAAGTCTTCAAACCCTATCTTTCGACGAATAAACTATTGTGACAAATTAAAGTCCAGTAAGTACGCATGAGAGCTAGTAGAGGGCGTTTCTTCCATACAGCCTTCATACAGCACTGTATTTGCGTTTTCGAATTTTACTTATTGAATATGAAGTAATGTAAGTAGGTGGTATAGGTACATACCTACACTTTTTGCTGAAAATGGCCGTTAACGAGATCTACTAACTCTATAAGTAAATAAAATCAACTCAATTTTATTAATTAAATTTAATGTTCATTCAATCAATCAGAAACAAATTTATACATGTACTTGCTATTTGTATATCATTACTTCCATACAATTAGTTGCAGATTCTCCGAATAGTAGAGGTCCAAATGGAAAAAATTGTGCGCTGTGAGTTACAGTTTTGTAATTTTTACCAGAGCTAGAGGGTATAAAAATAAATATTTTTAGATGTGGAGGGAAAACCAATTCCCCCCCTGAACGAGGGGAGAGGGGGGTGAATGTGCAAACGGAAGGGTTATGTTTAAATTTTTTTCGTCTAATATTTAGGCCTACTATTTATTGTTTGGTATCATTTTCATATAAAACAGACACGGGGAATTCAATTTTGATAATAAACATGAGGATTTTCATATATAAAAAAATAATTATTGGTATAAAGGTAAAATAATCACCGATTTTTTTTTGATTGTTGCGTTATATAAGTATTACCAAATAAATATATGAAAATAAAAAAAATACTACAAGATAGCATATTTATTGTAGTTTTTAAAAATATATACTTTTTGGAACTTCCCATACAAAAATAAGTTGTAAAAAAATTGCACCTGTCGCGTACCTCGAATAAAAAAGGGACGTTGCTTTGACTTATTGTTGACAGTACGTTTCTACTGCGGGAATTTAGCGATTTTGCGTAAACAAAATACTCCATAATGTCTGTTAGGGCAAATTGCATCAATCTGGGTTAACCAAGCACCCCGGGTTAAACGTTTATTTCACACGGAATTTGATAATTGATAAATTTCTTATGAAGTAAGTGACTGACCCGGCACTATACAGAGGATATCCGAGACATCAGCCTATGTGATATTAGAATGGCTCTTGAACAGCTCAAAAATAAACTAAAAAATAATAACAGGGCGTCTGGGGAAGACGGAATTATAGCTGAGCATCTGAAGCCAGGTGGTAAACCAATCCTTATCGCCCTTCAGAAGTTGTTCAACTCCGGAAGGGAGAACGCCTTAGGCATGGAACAGAAGAGTGGTGGTACTGTTCTTGAAAAAAGGTGACAACGCCTTATTGAAGAACTACCGATCCGTCTCACTTCCGAGCCATATTTATAAGATGTTTTCAAGAGTCATTACGAATCGTCTTGCACGCAGGCTTGATGACTTCCAGTCTCCCGAACAAGCCGGTTTCCGAATTGGCTTTTCGTAAATGTTATACAGAAGACCGAGGAATAGGTATAACCTGCCCCTCTGTTTAGCGTTTAGCGTTTGTGAACTACGATAACGGGGGTTTCCATGACGTACTAATGCGGTTTAATTTAAGTCGAGAGAAAGGGACAATGCTATACGAGTCGTATATCACTGCCCCTTCCCCAGAACCTAAACTGAATCGCATTAGTACGTCATGGTAACCCCCAAGGCCATCGATTTGATCGAAACTCACTCTCTCACTCTGCAGTCTCTTTAACGATACGAAGTAGACTACCGCTATTTCGAAATGTTGAGGTGTTTGTACGAAAGCGCCACTATGTCAATCCGACTCCAAGACCAGAGCTTGAAGCATATTATACTACAGCGGGGAGTCAGGCAAGGAGGTGTCATCTCCCCTAATCTGTTTACCGCTGCACTGGAAGATGTCTTTAAGACTGGACTGGAAAAGGTGAGTATCAACATAAACAGCGAGTACCTCACTCACCTTCGATTCGCTGATGATACGGTGGTCTTGGCTGAGACCTTGGAAGATTTCAGTACGATGCTCGCTGACTTCAGTAGCGCCTTCGAGCGAGTTCGTCTTAGAATGAACATGGATAAGACGAAAACGCCCGTTACAATCGGAGACTAAACTCGAAGGTGTAGACGACTATAATATACCTAGGACAAGCTACCCAGTTAGGTAGGTCCAACTTTGAGTAAGAGGTCAATCATCGAATCCGACTAGGTTGGGCAGCGTTTGGGAAGCTACGACACATCTTTTCGACCAATATTCCGCAGTTCTTGAAGACAAAAGTATTTGATCAGTGTGGGAACACACACTGATCAAAGATTTAAAAGAGTGATGACATACGGTACTGAAACGTTGTCGCTTAGAATGGGCCTCATAAGAAAGCTTAAAGTCACCCACAGGACAATGGAGAGGGCTATGGTGGGAGTCTCTCTGCGAGGTCGTATTAGAAATGAGACGATCCGCAGCAGAACTAAAGTATAGCTCCATAGCTCTCCGAATCACTAAACTAAAGTGGCAGTGGGCGGGGCACATTGCACGTAGAACCGATGGCCAATGCGGCGGCCTCGCAGGTGGAAGGCACAGCGTATGTAGGTAGGCCCCCCACAAGGTGGACAGTGAAGGTCTCAGGAGTCCGCTGGATGCGAGTGGCACAGGACCGGTCATTGTGGCAATCTTTGAGGAGGCCTATGTTCAGCAGTGGACGTCTTTCGGCTGATATGGTAATAATGATGATTTACGAAGTAAACGTTTAACAATTGATTGTCAAATTCCATATGATATAAACTTTTAACGCGGGGGTGAACTGGGTTAGTTGTTTAGTCCCGGTTAGTGAAAATTACCTTTATCGTCTTTGGTAATGAGATCATTACCTAATGACACTTGTAGTGATTACCCATTCCGATTCAAATAAAATCTAAAAATAGAATCTGATCAAATAAAATTCTTAATAATCTTAGGTTATTTAAAAAAAGAAGATCAGAAAATCAATTTACTTTCATATCAATAAATATTTACAATTGTAATATGAACAATAATTATGCAAGTACAAAAATATGTATAATCTATGAGCCGGCACAAAAGTCTCTTTTTTGAGATTACGCGGAGGTTTTTGTTGGAGGTACGCGTCAGGAAATTTTTTTTTCAGTGAATTTTTGTATGAAATACTACAAAATGTGTATATTTTTACAAACTGCAATAAATATGCTATCTTACACAATTTTTTTAAATTGGATAAGTTTGTTTTTTAATACTTATATGACGCTTAAATTAAAATAAAAACGGTAACTTTTTTACTTTTACTCCAAAAAATCTACATTTTTATATGAAATTGCTCATATTTATGATAAAAAATGGATTTTCCAGGTCCGTTTTACACGAAAATGATACCAAACAATGCATAGTAGGCCTTATTAATTAGTAAAAAAATATTAAACGCAACCCTTCCGAATGCACATTCACCCCCCTCCCCCCGCGCTCAGGGGGGGAATTGGTTTTCCCTCCACATCTAAAAACAACTATTTTTCCCCTCACTAGCTCGTAAAGCGCTCGTTTATCCTTTAATACGAGCGGGTAAAAACGCTTTTTACACACTTGTGAATAAAGTAATTTGACATTTCTCTAATTCCTATAGCCCCCTACTGCCTAGTATAAGTGGATCTGTATGACCGTAGTAAACATGCGCAATCGAAGCTCACATGTTAAATTGGTCGTTTCTCATGTGACTTTGTAAGCCATTGGCAATATTTATGTTCCATAAGTAACTCTATTCTACGATACGTTTCGACATTGAGTTTTAAATAGTTTCTTTAAGTTAATTTACATTTGGATGAGATTTTTAATCATATTTCCTCGCGATAGTGAGGGGAAAAAAGTTGTATTACACTTGGCGGCAAAGTTTGTTCAACTCTCGTGCCTTGAGACCTTCGCAATGCTCAAGATTCCAGTTTTTGAACCACTCGCTACGCTCGTGGCTCAATTTTGGAATCTTTCGCTAGCTCAGGTCTCAATATTGGCACGACAGTTAAACAACAACTTTGCCCCCTTGTATAATAAATAACTATTGAGACCCTCTAGCTCTGGTTAAAATTACAAAACTGTAACTCGCAGCGCACAATTTTTCTCAACTTTGTATGAACCGTGACCCTTACTAGAAGCGTTCATGGTACAGTCGACGTCAAAGATATCATTACGGTTTAGGTGCCAAAAAGATATTTATACGACCTTAATCTCAAGGCAATAAAGTCGTCTAAATATATTTTGGGTACCTAAGCCGTAATGATATCTTTGACGTCGACTGTACCAGCAATTACAACCTTCGAAAAAATGATCTCTGGCAGTAAAGTCCTCCGTCCGTAATGGTATACGTAGTTTTGTGCATTGCTCTATGGACTCAGACGGATTGTTTTTGTAATAAGTTCTGTACATGAAATCACAATACTTTACCCCAAGCGCAATCTTCTGCTGAAATGATTTGGCAGACTGCAACTCCTTTTTGAATATTTCGTTGTCAACTTCTACTTCTCCAAGTTCCGAACCACTCATGGATCCACGAATAGAAGAGAGGTCCTCTGTGTCTATTTCGCTGTCTGCCACCAATGCCAACGTTTCGATATCCAGGTCTTGCAAAGTCTCTCGAGATGAAGCCCACAGACGAAAGACTATGGCTTGTATCCTTATAGGCAGCAGCATTATCCATAATGTTCTCATCAAAAGTTGAGGTATAATTCGGTTACACTTAACAGCCATATCGTTTATAAGTTTCAACATACTCGTGAACGATATTTTTTTATCAATGCGAAAGACTAACTTGTACAATGCATTATTTTCTATCGCTGCATGTGTTTTGATAATTCTTTCTTTTAAATTGGCGTACTTATTTTCTGTGGGTTGATTTGGTAAATCAGTAAAAAACAACGCTGTGGTCAGGAGCTCCTCATACTGCAGAATATCCATTGCATACTCAAACCTCAGCTGATCGTCTGAAATACCTTCCGCGGAAAAAGCTTCATCCATTGAGAAAAACCAAAGCTCTGGATTATCGGCTACGATACTTGGCAATTTTATCTTGCGTTTGTTTGTTTTAGGATAAGAATGGAATTTATCATAAGCAGCAATGCCATTAGCAACGGCCGCCAGGTCTTCCAGTGGTCTATCGTCGAAAGGGAGAGAGTCCAGATCCAGGAGAATCGCTGCAAAAAGTAACTTCTTCACCTTTAACGGGAGTCGTGCCATCCAAAAAGCTCGCTTCATAGACCTAGGAACCTGACCTATAAATACTTTATTGATGATATCAAGGAAAGCAGAAGGTCTCAAATCTTTGCAATTCAGGAGAGCTGCATATTTTATCATATACTCCATCCCGCTATATGTATGGGAATCATCCTTTTGAGCCAAGAAATGCCTTTTTAGGAGGCGATATTTTTGTCCAGGAGTGAAATCTGGAATTGGCTTAAGAACGTTTTTTTCACCGTCATAATAGCTGTCCCATAAATCATTATCCATGAAAAAATTGATAAGACAATCGTACATTTGTTCGTCGCTGTATGATGCGGCTGTAAGTATCAGTTCAACCGACTTAAACCAGAACTCCAAATTATTCGGCGAAAACTCCGGCAATTCGCTTACCTTGCGAGCCTGTTTAGACATAGTCAGTATAGTCACTACCTATGTAACAACCAAAAGTAAGTATACTTTCAGACTTCTTAAAGATTTTAATTGCAACTTTAAGGTTGTTTTGTAAGTAGGGCGTGGCGCAGGTAGACTTCTGTTGTAGTAGTAATTATATTTAATGTGGGTTTTTGGCGGGTAGTGCGTAAATTGTCATGACATTTGCCTCAAATAAAAAAATAAAGCGCGTTTTGAAACTAGAAATAGTTATTTGTACAACATGAGAGCAAAGTACGTATTTGATGCGAGTGTCAGTTTTGAATCTTGAGCGTAGCGAGAGACTCGAAAGACACGAGATTCAAATAACTTTGCTCTCAAGTTGTACATACAACTTTTCACCTCAGCATGGAGAAAAGGAAAATATGTTATTAAACATTTATACGTGCCATCCCGTTATTTTTTGTTTTTGTTTTACCATTATGTTTGTAACAGAAAGTACATAATTATAACTACTAAAAAAAATGAAAGCTCATAAAATTTTATAAAACAGTTATAATTATTTAGAAATGAACTCTTATCGAATTTCTGAACGCGATTCTGACTCGCCTAGTACCACGATATCCGTCCGTTTTAAAACGGCTGTCTTTCTCTCTGTCACACTTATATATAAGAGCGATAGAGAGGTGGAATGACGGACGCCAATGTTATGTATGCTTGGTGGTAGGGGCCATATGCCGTTCGGATACAAGGAATCGGGTCCGATAAAACGCGTCGTCTAATACAACTGGCTGAATACGCTAGGATGCCATGAACGAAAAAAAAATGCATATTATGTTAATTTATAACGTAACATTTTTCATCTCTGTCTTTTTACTAACAAGTGAAAGAAACAAAAGAAAAAGTTGAAGTCTAAACGTCATGGAAAACAACATTCACTCAGTGAGCAAAATCGCACTTTGCTCACTGATTTCGCGAATCAAAAGAAGTCTTTTCGAGCTGCTGAGGTGAAAATATTATTCTTACAATCACAGTTAATTATACAGGCAACAAAGTAGTATAACAATAGTCATGTCACATCATGTCATCTCTTTCCTACTAATATCAGGAAATCATCAGGAAGACTGTAAAATAATGCAATTTTTCAAATATCTATTCTGGCAATCGTATTAAGGAGTATTAAGTATTGAGCGAAATTAAAGCTACGAAGTGTTTACAATTTCTGCGGCTATTCCACGAACTGCGAAATCCAAGAAATTACAAGGATTTGTCTCTCCACTCTAATGACGCTTTCGTTGGAGTGACAAAGAAAAATCCTCGAAACTTACTAATTTAGATTTTGGCGGTAGTAGACCTGTTAGGCAACGCCAGCTGACGAAGTTGAAACGGGAAGATGACAGCATAGCGTCATCTTCTCGTTTCAACTTCGTCAGAGGTTTTCAAAGCTCAAAGTCCCTCAACGAGCTATGGAGAGGGCTATGCTCGGGGTTTCTCTACTACTATTTGGTCGAATCAGAAATGAGGAGATCCGAAGACGAACAAAAGTCACCGACATAGCGGAGGTAAATGCAAGCTGCTATGTTATTCTCTTATTCACACATTCGACACTGCGTTCGTCAACGAGCTCGACGACGAGACAGCCTTCACTTCGACGTACAGCGCAGCGCTGCGAAAAACGGTATTCACTACCGTAGAACAGCTCGTCGTCGAACTGTAGGCAGTAACTCTCGACGCAGTGTAGTTCCAGCTCACGCCGCATTCGTCGTCGAGCGCTAGTGTCGTTTAAAGTGCATTAGTGAATACCATTTTTAGGCTCGACGCTGCCGCAGCGGTGACACAGCGCTGTTAGCAAGGCGGTTTCCTTAGTGAATAACACTCCAGAAGTGGCAATGGGCAGACCACAATGCACGCAGAGCGGATGGCCGATGGGGTCGAAAAGTGCTCGAGTGGAGATCACGGTTTGGCAAATGCAGTGTCGTTAACGTCCATCTACAAGGTGGATAGACGATCTTACGAAGATCGCCAGGAAATGCTGGTCGCTTCCAACCGGTGTATGGAGGTTGGAGATCCAAAGGTGGACGTCTTATGGCTGAAATGATAATGATGATGATCCCGCTGATGTATTTGGCTTTTTTCATAAGGCCGGGATTACACCTGTGAGTTCTTACGTAAGTTGTAGGGACGGCGCTATACACGATGATTCTTAATCCGTGATCAGGAATCATTTTTTCTAACTCAGTAATTGATGGGGATTACGTTAAAGTAGTAATTACGTGAAAACAAATTTATTTATTTTTTGATCATAATTTAATTTTGAATTTAATATTATCCCAAAATCCTTGTCACTCTACTACCATGTCGGTTTTAATGAGGTTGTATTGTAATCTCTTTACAAAGTTATTGGCAATTGTCAATTTATGAGTAAACCTTGCCTGTGACATTGTCAATCACTTTTGTCATACGCATAATAAACAAAGTCGTAGTCACGGATATTGAATGAGAAAATAATAGTTATTCACCAAAAATCATGCCTCCACCACATCCGTACTCAATCATAGAGCGTTACGATACTGTACGTTTGCCAATACAAACGAATATCACAAGGCGAACCCAACCAACAGGTTATTTCACGAACTTCATCCAAACATTCCGATCCCTGGACACAATGTAATAAATCGCATGCACCAAAAATCTTCGCGACTTCGGACAGTTTACAGTGCCACAACATGCTCGAGCACCCGGACGACCTTGTCATCATCCTGACGATCTGGATCAACAAATCTTAAGATTCTTTGCTGAAGAAGATTTCGACTGAATCAATCCAATCACAGGAACAACCAAGCGGATCTGTGTCAAGAACAACACGGTGGACATTTTGAACACTTGTTAAATTATGTTTAAAATAATGTTTTTTGTTTTAGTTGGTCAGGTATGCAGTTTTATTGTTTTTATTTAATTAATAAATTGTACTGTATGAAAATAAATTGCTTTACTTGCTCAAGATTTTGCCAAGTTTAGGTAATGCACGTTAACATAATCTCCTATCAATTATGTTCGTCGTTATCAGTGTTGCACTGATAAGATAATGAGTAGATAGAAGTCTTTATTGACATAAGATCCGTCAAATTCCCGTTTCCCGCCATACTGATGGCACTTGACGTATCGTAGTTAAACTATACTGTAGGATGACCATGTACATATTAAGTGGTAATTTGTTTTAATTAGGCTTTCACTTTTAATTAATTAAACAGTGAAGAAATAACTTGAGACCTCGCCGAATAAGTTTAATTTTGGCTAAATTTTAATGTTTTTCTACTCCTGATCACGGATTAAGAATCATCGTGTATTAAGGAATGAGATAGTGATATTTACCTCTCATTCCTTAGTATAGCTCCGTCCCTATAACTTACGTAAGAACTTACAGGTATAAGGCTGGCCTAAGGACGTGGAATGGAGCAATGGGGTGGCCACACAAAAACTTTGGAAACCTATGTGCTGTAGTTAAACTGTAACTGTTTGCAACCGTGTAATACGGGCTTAATATTGTTGTAGTTGTCAACTCGGATCGTAATGTCAATTCATTTTCAATATACCCGCTATTCGTTCCCGCCTTTTCGTTGTACTTGAAACTACTCTGTCAATCAATTAATATCAACCAGTAGAAAATAGAAAATTAAAACTTAGATGCAAACATAAACTGAAGAGAGAGTGATAATGTCATCCAAACATCTGAAATTGGACTTCGAACTGCCGAAGATTAAAATATGTGATTTCGAATTTTGGTTAAACTCAGTCGAGTTTATACTTTCTACAGGATCCTACTGTGATAACCACAAGTACGATGACGTTAAGCATCATCTGGAGGAAACAGGGTATAGGTTCCTGGTCAGTGATTTGCCGGAATGCACGGATGGAGAGAAATATGACGGATTACGAGACCACGTTTTAAGAGAATTGAGCGATACATTCAATTTTGACCCTACTATCAGAGGAATAGCGTTCTTTCGCTGTCAGGACCTTAAACCCTCTGCTTTTCTTAACATACTTATTAAAATATATTCATGTGAGCATGCTATTCCAAGGGCATTCACGCGAACATTCTTCCTGGCGCGGCTGCCGCGCCACATTCAGAAAATAATGTATACAGCCATTTTGTTGGACCCTCAACCACTGGATGAGAAAAGCCCTGAAGAGCTAGCTGCAACTGCTGATGGTATCTCTGCTTATGAGAAGTATCACTCTCGCCCAAGAACAATCAAGCCAAATATGAATTTACCAAAGTATGTTGCGAGTGACCCGGAGCTCTGGTTTTATTTGTTAGAGGCAGCCTTCTCAGAAAACAATGTCACTGATGACCAACTCATGTTTGAATATACTATGGATGCCCTGCAGTTGGAAGAGATCTTAACAGCATCCTTGTTTTTGACTGACTTACAGAACCAACCAAAAGAAAACAAGTACTTAAACTTGAAGGAAAGAGTTCTCAAGACATTTTCCCTCATACAAACTGATAAAATTTACAATTTTGTATTTCATAACATGAAAGGCTTAAGGCCAAGATCCCTACTTCAATTTATGAATAACTTGGTCGCTAAATCAGACAGGATTGTACCCGAGCTCTTAATAAGAACATTCTGGATAATGTTGCTGCCAATACAGACTCAAGCGGTTCTATTTGAATTGTTGATAAAATCGCGGGAACCATTGCAAGATCTGGATATGAATGCCATGGTATTAGTTGCAGAGGGCAGATGGAGTGATCAAGAATCAACAGAGACGATGACTTGTATACCAAAAGTTATCCCGACTCCAGATCTCGATGATGACCATATTAATGACCTAGTTTTTCGGTTTGAATTACAATCTGCAAATTCAATTCAACAGAAAATTGCTGTTGGGATTAAATATTGTGATTACATGTACAGGACTTACTATAAGAACAATCAGTTGGAGTCAATGAAGAAGTGTACGGTATTTACACCTCAGCCCAATCAGGTGTTTGAAGCTGAGCATTACTGGTTCGAGGGCTGCACCTGTAGACACCATGAGGCCCGTGGGAGACAAGCAAGAAAATGTACACGAAGAAATTACATTGAAGATGAAGAGTGATATAATTTTTTTTTATTGTAGTTTGATATTGCTGCAGGTAGCTGCCTGTTATTACTGACAGGATTTCTTCTTCTTCATTTCTGCCAGTGCCTTGCCACCTTTACTCCTCTGATTACTACCGATTATGTTAGTCGAGTATTTTTACTAAGAATATATTTTGTTTTTGTTCAAAATAAAATCAAAATGTTAGACAATGTGTTTTTTTGCTTTCAGAGCGATTATCTCAGAAAATATACCAAAATATGAAAAAAAAAAAATTAATCATAGGCTTATAGAATAATTTGTAATAAAACTATTCCAAACATAATCGGCCCTGCCGTTTTTGAATAACTACCGAACCCTAAATTGTGCATTGCCCGACATGCTCTTGACCGTGACACGCTCAGATGTGGTGAAACTATAAGGGTTCCTAGTTTATTACGGAACCCTAAAAATGTCGGTGATGCATATTAATTAACTCTCGATTTTTGGTTTGATCCAAGTATCCCTTGGCGTTTGAGATTTCTTATAGTTAAACTGATATTTTTATACTTGCTGCTACGGAACCCTTCGTGTATAGAATGATGCCAGAAAACGGATTTCATATCAATAGTACAGTTCTCATTTTCAGATACTTTTGATCGTTCTAGACGCTACGATATTTTCTGAAGGCGACTGTACACGTGCGAAGCCGGAGCGGGTGGTCGTGGTCACTGACTATACTGGTTAGGTATTGAAAACCACGAGTAGAAAATAAGTTTAAGCAAATGTATATCATATAACAAGGAAAATGCAGTGATTTCCAAAGTTTTCATTCATTAATCATTAAGCACCTAGTTTGGATGTTTAACCCTTAAATGCATGACCTTGACAAAGATTTATTCCAATTTGAATTCTGACGGGTTGTCAATAGAGTCGAGAATAGATGGGTTATTCCCACCTGTTACCACCAACTTGACACCAGTGGTAACAACTGGGATTTTTTTACCACCTGTTACCACTGGGAACAACTGGGAATTAAAATTCCCAACTGTTACCATCAAACTAATTATTTTAGTACCTAACCAAATATTTTAGTGGTAACTAATGGGGAAAAAAATCCCAGTAGTTACCACCAAGTACTCTGGTAGTAACAGGTGGGAAAAAAATCCCAGTTGTTACCACTGGTGTCAAGTTGCTGGTAACAGGTGGGAATAACCCGAATAGATGATGCATATATACATCACTATGCATTTAACCGAGTATGCCCTAACAGAGTATAGTCAACTTATAAATTTGAACATAATAAGAAATTCTTATTATTAAGAATAAAACTTATATAACACGTTAAAATCATTTAATAATTCGAAATCACCCCAAGTTATCACAAATGTCGTTTAAACTATACCGGTGTACAAACCTTGGCAAAATGAAGGGAAAATACCCTAAATATTATTGATTTGACTGATTTGGTATAAGATACTTTATTTTTAAAAGTGAGTAATGGCTGCATTTATAGTTCATAGATATTGGAAGCCGGAGTAGTATAGTGAAGTTGGGTAGTGACTGAATGAATACACGTGTGTTTGACCGTTTCATTATATTTATAGAGGGGTAACACTTTATACATTTATTGTGCAATTTATTTCCACTTACCGAACTTGACTAGGCATATATTAGTATCTACAGACAGTTCTTTTAATTTATAGGTAGTTATTTTACCTTTTTCCTTTCATTTAATACAGAATGTTACTTAAGTAGATCTATTTTTTCAGGTTCCCTCTTCAGAAAATCTTTGAATGACGTATAACTCAGTTTTAAAAATAATATATACTATTAGCAAAGTATCCTGTCTATAATTTAGGGTATTTTTTCCTTGATGTGGCTTAGTTTAGGGACGACATGTGTACCAACTGGGCGAATTTTTATTTAGTAGTCGTGTTTTAAAAATTTTCAAAATCGGACTTTTTTACATTTTTTCAATTCAGAATCACGAGCTCTTTCGATCCTGATAGAAATAAAAAAGTGTCCCAAAAAAAATCCATCGAGTTACTATTTTTCATACATTTTCTTCGACCGTAAGTCTGTGGAAGACAAAAAAATGTATGGAATTCTTGGGACACTTTTTTCTGCTAATGAGGATCGAAAGAGCTCGCGATTCTGAGTAGAAAAAATATGAAAATATCCAAATTTGGAAAAATTTTAACAACTACAATAAAATAAAAATCCGCCCAACTAGGTTTACAAGTATAAATTCAACTTACGCTCGACATGCTAATCTATTATTATACTGACGTTTCGGTTGTTACCCCCGTGTCCACATGTAGGGTCCTGCCTACCTGTAACGTCACGCCCAAAACGTCAGTCAATAATACATGAAGTCTCGATAATTATTGATATACGCTGTCTTTTAAAGTTTTGTGACACAATCGACATACAGGATGTGGTATAAATAGTGGTAATTCGTTTAAAGGGCCCGTCCAGTGTCAAATCCTGATAAGGAAAAAAATTGCGTATATATTTGCCAAAATAAAATTTGTTTTTATATGAGGCCGGGTGACGAAATACCATTGACAGAATAGTAGTTTATGCAAGCGTACGTAATTCGAGGCATTAAAACACGAGTGTTTAAAAAGGCCTAAAATACAGTTGCATACACTACTTTATCTATATCATAAGTAAGTAGTGAGTCTTAGTATGCTTTAGTCTATGCTATAAACCAAATAAGTACTAAATCAATAAATCTAACAAAAATATCTAAACTATTATAGCCAAGCAATAAGGAAATATCTGGTTTTTAAACAATAACATTGGAAACATAAATATAACATTACAAGTGCGAAAAAAGTCGAAACGAGTGGCGGTAAATTAAAACCAGACCGAAGGGAGTGTTTTAAATCAAGTTACGAATTCTTATTTGCACGTGTATCGTACGTTTTTCAGTAGAGAGCCCTCCGAAGTTTCGGCCTGATAAGAAATGAACCACTTCTCGCACTAGTGCGTAAATAAACACTGTACTGGAAAGGAAATAAATGGCTCTTACTATTAATTGATTGAAAATAGAAATGTGTCAGCAAAAGACAACAAATTTACGACGGTAAAAGAAAATATTAATTGCGCCTTTTATATAACAAAATCTGCACCAAAATTAGATCTCTAAAAAACCAAAATTAGATTCCTATTATATGTTCGTGTATTCAGAGAAAACAAACAAAAAATTAATAGAATGTGGTTAGTTTTTGGTCTTTAATTATGGCGACGAGTATAATTGGTTCACCAAACGAAATTCAGTTCAGATATACCTTAAAATTAATTATAATATTCGTCGTAATCGTCGCCTCCGTCATCGTCGGGGTTAGAATCTCCGTCGTACGAGTTCTCATATTCTGGCGCAGAGTTATCCCCGTCATCGTAATCAGGTGCTGATATTTCTCCTTCATCGTAGTTGTCGGCCGAGACCTCGCCTTCACTGTAGTTATCGGGTGCAGAGTTATCATTATCATCCTCGTAATTTTCTGGCGCAGAGATTTCTCCTTCATCGTAGTTCTCCGTCGCTGAGATTTCACCTTCATCGTAATTCTCGGGTGCTGACTCATTATAATCTGCTGAGTTCTCTTCCTGCAATTGACAACATTTCATATTTTTAGTGCTAGTTTTTATTGGCTGTTTTGAAAGAAGTCAATATTAAAAGATACACGTATTTTTTAATTGTTCAATTAAATTGCAAATTTAGTGAGAAAATTTGTTTTATTATTACTTCGAGCAGAAAGAGCGTAAGTTACAAACGTCAAGAATCAGCTAAATGACGTCACAAGTGATGTTTCCAACACATAAGAAAATGACGAAAATCGGTGACAAGTATCAAGTGTCACTGCCAAACACAAGAGACATTCCAACCGCAAGATTTTTTGGTTATAGTGGCAGCTATGAATCAGCTTTTTGACGTCACTTCCCTTTTAAACTATTATTACGATTTTCTACAAAAATATTTCGATTAAAAAATTAAAAAATATAGTTTTGTGATCTACATGCGTATAATTATCTCGAAATGGTTTTCGATTTAGGGACTTTATTTCGATTTAGGGAAATATGATAACAAAACTCATCCAAATGTAATTTAACTTAAGAAAACCATTTAAAACTTAATGTCGAAACGTATCGTGGAGTAGAGTTACTCCTGGAATTTCAATATAGCCAATGGCTTACAAAGTCACCAATGAGAATTGACCAATTTAAGATGCGGGCTCCGATTGCGCATGTTTACTACGGTCATACAGATCCACTTATACTAGGCAGTGCCATAGGAATTATAGTGATTACTCTGCCTTTACGAGCTAGTGAGGGGAAAAATACGATAATATCATAGGTCAATGCCCCCCCTCCCCCCCGGAACGAAGTCCTGGATCCGCGCCTGTGTCATTGATAGAAGATTGATGATGAGCAGCAGCGTCATTATAGTGGAAATTTTTCAATCGCTAACCCGCTTGCCCAGCTTCACAATTTTGGACATTAACCTCCTAATGCGTAAACCCATAGGTCATAGGGGAGGCCTACGTCCAGCTGTGTACAAAATCACGTGAACACACTCATCAGCCTATGATAATAAAATTGATGATGAAAGACTACAGTAACGAGAAATATTTTTAACTAGAATATTCTTTGAAGATCAAGCTATCTTCGTCAGGTCCAGCGACCTATTTTTACGATAGCAAAATTTACTCAACGATCGATGGCGTCATGAATTATCAGTTGGGCATTCCTCAGAGTGTACACGGACATCTCATTCATCTGGTCACGTTTTTTTGGAAGTGGCTGAATGATTTGAGGTTGGCTTTGGTGTCTTATAGAGAAATGGGTGCTGTATCTGATGACCGAAAATTATACCAAAATATGTAGCCACTTCCAAAAAAACGTGACCAGATGAATGAGATGTCCATTTAAGCTCTGAGAAATACCCAGTTACACTTCAATCCTTTAGTCGATTCTTACGACACCCACGGAAAGAGTTGGAGACAAATGTATTATTATTACCGTCCCGTGCTACGCGGGTTTTATAACCGACTTCAAAAAAAAGGAGGAAGTTCTCAATTAGATTTTTTTTCGTATGTGCCTATGCTACTCGATATATCCGAGAATCGTGAACCGATTTTAATTTTTTTTTAATCGTACGTGAATAACTCCGAGATGGTCCTGTTGACACCAAGTCATAGTCATGGTGTTATGATGGGATCTTAGAAAACGTGGTACAATTCGGTTTTTAATAGTTTTTTAACCGACTTCAAAAAAAGAGGAGGTTCTCAATTCGACTGATTTTTTTTTGATGTTACCCGATATCTCCGAGAATAGTGAACCGATTTTAAAATTTATTTTTGTGATCGAACGTGTATTACCCCGAGATGGTCCCGTTGGCACCAAGTTGCGGTCTGATGATGGGATCTTGGAGAAATCGAGGGATCTCTTCAATTGTTATAGGTACATGTATGACGCTTTTGGTAATTTTCATTCATTTACAAGAATTTGCATTCAGAAAGTAGGATTTGAGGAAACCAATGATGGAAACAAATCGGGAATCTTAGAGAAACCGGTTGAAGTCGGTTTTTTAAATTTTTAATTTGGTGATTATTTGTTGTACCTGTCCGTTATCGGAGGCAGAATTCTCGCCGTCACGGTCGTAGTCCGCCGACTCGCCGTCGTGGTCCCCGTCCTCGGCAGAGTTCTCTCCTTCATCGTAATTCTCAGGCGCTGGTGAAACACATCTTCTATATTAACTTTTTTTATTATTATTAAATACGTCCATACGCATAGTTAATAAGAGAAGCCTACGTCCAGCAGTGGACTGAGAGATGATGGATTTCGAATATCACGTGGTATTTCCGTGGTAGCTCGAGTTGTCTGAGTTCTCTAGGAAATTGATACTTTCGTCATTAGTACATTACTATAGAGGACGGGAAACGAAGGGTTACAGGCCAAGTAGATATATCTGGCCGAAGGAACTGAGGCCAGATAGGGATACGCGGCCTGTAACCCTGTTTCTCGCCGAGATTTGTATAGTGCTTTTCACAAACTTGCCATTAAAATACTATCTTTGGGGCAACAGTAGTAATATGCAAAGAGTATTTCTGCTACAAAAAAAATGTATACGAGCTATATGTGGTGTACATCAAACAGAATCCTGTAGACCTTTATTCCGGGAGCTGAAAATAATGACGCTACCATCACTGTATATACATGAGATAGGTCTCTTCGTGAAAAATAATATTAAATCATTTAGAAATAAGTCATCTACCACAATATATCAATCTCGAAATGGTGCCAATTTATGTTATCCATTTCACTCGAAGTCTGCTTTCTTTGCAAATAATGTTTTATGTATGTCAATAAAAATATTTAATCATTTACCCGTAGAAATAAAGAACTCTGACATGCCTGAATTTAAAAACAAATTATATAATTTTTGCTTGAATAAATGTTATTATACCATTAATGAATATTTGACATCCGTAAATGAATAAATAATTTTATATTAATGTTAGAAATGAAATCCCTTATGAATTATAATAATGTTATTGTAGCTATAGTTTTAAGATGCTTGAATTGAACACATTGATGCTTGAGTATTAATAATATTTTCCCCTCACTAGCTCGTAAAGCGCTCGTTTGTCGTTTAATACGAGCGGGTAAAAACGCTTTTTACACTCTTGTGAATAAAGTAATTTGACATTGCTCTAATTCCTATAGCTCCCTACTGACTAGTATAAGTGGATCTGTATGACCGTAGTAAACATGCGCAATCGGAGCTCACATGTTAAATTGGTCGTTCTCATGGGTGACTTTGTAAGCCATTGGCTATATTTAAGTAAGTTCTACAATACGTTTCGACATTGAGTTTTAAATGGTTTTTTTAAGTTAATTTACATTTGGATGAGATTTGTAATCATATTTCCTCGCGATAGTGAGGGGAAAAAAGTTGTATTACACTTGGCGGCAAAGTTTGTTCAACTCTCGTGCCTTGAGACCTTCGCAATGCTCAAGATTCCAGTTTTTGAACCACTCGCTACGCTCGTGGCTCAATTTTGGAATCTTTCGCTAGCTCAGGTCTCAATATTGGCACGACAGTTAAACAACAACTTTGCCCCCTTGTATAATAAATAACTATTAGCCAATAAGAAATATTTGCATGCTTCATCAAGTGAAATGTACGCACTCAAATTACTGTCCACCTATGCTAATTACTACATTTTTTGCAAATAAATATATCTTTATCTTTATCTTTAAATAAAACGAACTGATTTCGCCGAACCATACTATTTAATTTGTAAATAATCCAATAGTACAATATCGTAGAACATAAAAAAAAATCGCGCCTAACTGTTTTTTTAATCTGTTTGAGGTATCCTTTTACCTGGTGGTATAGACATTAGTTCTAAAGTCATTTTTTTTTCTGTGGCTGAATGTCAAGATTTAGTGTCACAATTTAACGTTTCAAAACAAAAGACAGTTTGTTTGCAGTCCTAGGTGTGAAATAAATACATGAAATCTCTTTACATATCATCTTAGCACATGACACCACCGCATACATAGGATTTCCGGGTTTAATTTGAAGTAAGTAACATTAACATTCCGTAGCAAGTTTGTGAAAAATTATTTCCGACATTGTTCTGTGTACGTCTATGGGCATAACTGGTATAAAACTCGACACAAGAATTCTTACCTTCATCATAAATTTGTCAGCCTCCGTAGCCTAGTTGGTAGTGACCCTGCCTACGAAGCTGGAGGTTCCGGGTTCGAATCCCGGCGAGGGCATTATTTGTGTATTTATTTATCACAAATATTTGTTCCGTGGTCATGGCTGTCTATGTATTTAAGTATCTATATGTATCTATCTATTATATATATAGTCGCCTAGTACCCACGTCACAAGCCTTATTTGAGCTTACCGTGGGACTAGGTTGATTTGTGTAAGATGTCCCAAGATATTTATTTATTTATTATTATTTATTTATAAATATCTCCGTCATTGTCCTGTGTACGTCTATATTTAGGCATAACTGGTATAAAAACTCGACAAGAACTCTTACCTTCATCATAATTCTCCTCTTCATTCTGACTACTAGCCGAGTACTCATACTCGGAGCCGTTCCCGTAGTGTTCCTCCGAGTCATCGTAGCCCGACGTTTCGGACGCGGTGTCCATGGGCACCAACAAGTCGATGTCGGGCTCTAGAGAGGACTCTCGGCCGTGGTAGCTTGAACTGTCCGAGTTCTCAAAGAACTCCTGTATGTCGTCTTCGAAGGAGTTTTGGTTTTGCCTGCAAATTGGAGGCAATTATAGCTCTGGCAATACCTTATGGCCACAACAATAGTACATTGTGCATCAAGGGAGGTAAGTACGGAATTACTAACGAGAGTGTTAGAAGCCCGACGCCATTAGGCGGAGGGCTTTTATGACTCGAGTTAGTATTCCGCTTACCGACCGTGATGCATACAATGTTTTTCATCACACTTGCCAACCAAAAAAATAAGTTTTAAGACATAATATTATTAAATGACGTATTGACATTTCTATTACTCCCTAGGGAATTTCACTTTTCTATTACTCCCGCTACGCGCGCAAGCAATGGCGCGCTTAGACAACAAGTGTGATGAAAAGAATATTTATATAGTTCGGGAAATATTTTTTGACCGACTCTTATCTCAGGGCTCATGCATAAATCATGCGAGGTTTTTTCGGCTACTTTTTGACCATCCCTGGTAATGTTTGGTGAGTTTCTTGGCTAGTTTGTTCATCGTAGAAAAATACACGTGATGTCCCCTCCCCTAACGTGATCTTTCGTGATGTTTTCTTGGACCCCCTGCCCCCCTATAGGACCTCGCGTGATTTATGCACAAGCCCTCACTTACGACTTATATAGAAAAGTGCTAGACTGCTGATTGTCTAGCTAGTAAGTGTTAAAAGCAAAACAAAAGGTCGTAAGTAAGATACTTCACTTCACTTCACTTCATCAGCCTATCTCAGTCCACTGCTGGACGTAGGCCTCTCCTATTAACTATACTATGCGTATAGACACTATAGGAGGTAAATGCCCACAATTACCACGCTGGGCAAGCGGATTGACGATCGCAGTAATGTGTCCACTATGATGACGCTGTTGCCTATCATTAATCTTGTATCAAAGGATGGTCAATGACACTTTAATCCCTTAGTCGGCTCTTACGACACCCGCGCGAAGAGTTGGGGTGGTGACTGGTGACAAATATATTCTTACTGCCTAAGTAAGATAACAGTCGGTCAAATAATATTTCCCGATATATACTTGGTCAGACGTCATGACCATACATCGGGGTTTTCGGAGCGGGAACGTTTGACATTAGCCAAAGAGTAGGTATTTACTTAAAAACAGATCGTACCCTAGTAGGTTTCTACCGAATGAATAATTGATTGAAATAATCACCAAATTAAAAATTTCAAAAACCGACTTCAACCGGTTTCTCCAAGGTTCCCGATTTGTTTCCATCATTGGTTTCCTCAAATCCTACTTTCTGAATGCAAATTCTTGTAAATGAATGAAAATTACCAAAAGCGCCATACATGTACCTATAACATTTGAAGAGATCCCTCGATTTCTCCAGGATTCCATCATCAGACCCCAACTTGGTGCCAATGGGACCATCTCGGGGTAATACACGTTCGATCACAAAAAGAAATTTTAGAATCGGTTCACTATTCTCGGAGATATCAGGTAACATACATACAACAAAAAAAAAAAATCAGTCGAATTGAGAACCTCCTCCTTTTTTTGAAGTCGGTTAAAAATAAATAAAGATTAATCATACATATAGGTACATATTTTATATTGGTCATTCATTATCAACCTCTTCAGTTAAGTCTATTCATTTATAAGAAAATGCTTCATAGATATCGTCAAGATTGACATTGTATTAGACACCTATTGTCAACCGTTACCCTTGCTTGTCTAGTAGATAAACTTATATGCAATTGTATTTTAAAAAACTGTAAATAATCAGTCAACACAAATGTGCCTCCGAGAAAAACATCTCGTTACGAGTTTATGCGTTCGTGGATAGAAAATAATCCAGAGATAGAGGTTCGAGATTCTTTATTATTTTGCACCAAGTTCAATGTAAGCTTCGCTCAAACGAAATCTAGTGTAACGCGACATGTCGCATCTAATAAACATACAGGTATGAAATATGATTTCAATAGTGAGCTCTTGAAATTTGTTGTGGGCTGTAATATACCATGGACGCAGGTAAACAATCCGATATTTAAAGATTTTATCGAAAATTGTGTTACCGGTAAATTTGGAAAAACTGCAAAAGTTCCTTCGGAATGTCAACTGCGACGGGAATATTTAAATAAAGCTTACGATGAAAAAATGAATAAAATACGGAGCGAGCTAAAAAATTAATAAATATATGTGAGTGTTGACGAAACCACGGATGATTATGGTCGTCAAATAGCTAACGTAATAGTGGGAGCATTACGTGATGATCACATTGGCACTCAACACTTGATATCCAATACGGTCACAAGTGCTCTTGATGAATTATGGGGTGCTAACCATAACAATCACAATAAAGTACTTTTACTTTTAACTGACGGTGTGGGCTAAATGCTAAAGGCTGGAAGAAATTTAAAATGTATTTTTCCCAATCTTTTGCATGTCACATGTTTGGCTCATGGTTTAAATAGAGTGGCTGAACTAGTAAGAAAACTTTATCCAGATGTGAATGATTTAATCGCAAATGTTAAGAAGACATTTTTGAAATCTCCTAAAAGAATACAAAAGTTTAAAGAAATGCTCCCCGGAGTGCCTTTACCACCTCGACCAACAATTATTCGGTGGGGAACCTGGATAGAAGCTGCAACGTATTACAGCAAACATTACGATGAAGTAAAACGTGTTCTAAATACATTCAGTCCCACCGAAGCCCAGAGTATTAGAAAGGCAAAAAGAGCGTTTGGAAATGCAAATATAAAAAGCGACTTAAATTTCATAGCAAATCATTTGATGACTATCCCAAATGCTATTAAAAAACTACAGGATGCGAAGCTGTCCATCAGCGATAGTTTAAAAATAGTTCATGAAACCTATAGAGATGTTTCCAAATTAAACATGAGCGTAAAAGGAAAACAGATTTATGATAAACTGAAGTTGGTGTTAAAGAAGAATTTTGGCTATGGCACACTAAAAATTATAAATGAGTTGGTACAAGGCAAAGAAATAGAACTTCAATCTCAAACTTCTCGTGCATCAATTGATTCCTACAAAAAAAATTAATATGCACCTATTACAACTGTCGACGTGGAAAGATCATTTAGCTCCTTGAAATGGATATTTACAGCAAGACGCCGTAGATTAACTGTCCCAAATATAGAATAGTTATTTTCCCCTCACTAGCTCGTAAAGCGCTCGTTTATCGTTTAATACGAGCGGGTAAAAACGCTTTTTATACACTTGTGAATAAAGTAATTTGACATTGCTCTAATTCCTATAGCCCCCTACTGCCTAGTATAAGTGGATCTGTATGACCGTAGTAAACATGCGCAATCGGAGCTCACATGTTAAATTGGACGGTTCATGGGTGACTTTGTAAGCCATTGGCTATATTTAAATTCCAGAAGTAACACTCTACTTATTCTACGATACGTTTCGACATTGAGTTTTAAATGGTTTCTTTAAGTTAATTTACATTTGGATGAGATTTGTACTCATATTTCCTCGCGATAGTGAGGGGAAAAAAGTTGTATTACACTTGGCGGCAAAGTTTGTTCAACTCTCGTGCCTTGAGATCTTCGCAATGCTCAAGATTCCAGTTTTTGAACCACTCGCTACGCTCGTGGCTCAATTTTGGAATCTTTCGCTAGCTCAGGTCTCAATATTGGCACGACAGTTAAACAACAACTTTGCCCCCTTGTATAATAAATAACTATTTCCCCTCACTAGCTCGTAAAGCGCTCATTTATCCTTTAATACGAGCGGGTAAAAACGCTTTTTACACACTTGTGAATAAAGTAATTTGACATTTCTCTAATTCCTATAGCCCCCTACTGCCTAGTATAAGTGGATCTGTATGACGATGCGAAGGTCTCAAGGCACGAGAGTTGAACAAACTTTGCCGCCAAGTGTAATACAACTTTTTTCCCCTCACTATCGCGAGGAAATATGATTAAAAATCTCATCCAAATGTAAATTAACTTAAAGAAACCATTTAAAACTCAATGTCGAAACGTATCGTACAATAGAGTTACTTCTGGAATTTAAATATAGCCAATGGCTTACAAAGTCACCCCAGAACGACCAATTTAACATGTGAGCTCCGATTGCGCATGTTTACTACGGTCATACAGATCCACTTATACTAGGCAGTAGGGGGCTATAGGAATTAGAGCAATGTCAAATTACTTTATTCACAAGAGTGTAAAAAGCGTTTTTCTACTCCTGACCTTTTTTTTGCTAGTTACATAGCTACGCACACTATTGTAAAGATATACATAATTACATCTGTCAAAAGTCTATAGTCTATTTCTCAAAAACGCACTCTCAGCCGGTAACGTAATGTCGCAGCGTTGTACGGAAAGAGAAGGCACGCGAGATATATCGGCGTCTATCGCTGCCAGACGTCGTCACTTTCCGAACAGACTCAAAAACGTACTGCGGTCTGCCACAGACTGCCACATCACACTCATGACGGACGCCATAGGTATTGGATTTGTTCCCATCTTCGAGTTTTTACACTGCTACCAACATTAGCACGCGATTATTTATTATAATAATTACAATTATTAACTAAATATTTAGAAAATAGAATAAAAATTAGTTTTTTCAATTATTTTAATTTGATATATTATATTTTTGTACCAATAACTAATTTCATATTATGCAAAAGTATTTTTATCACAGGCAAGTAAGCACGATTTTAAAAGCAAAGTTATCCATAGACAATGACTGCTGCATTAAAAAAAACCTTCCCGCTTTCCGCTAGCAGTTGAAAGTCCTGCCGCGAATTCCGACATTGAGTTTCGATCATTTGTCTCTGTCACTTGAACAAAATTATTATTAGAGTAACAGAGACGGATGCTCGACTTTTGCGAATTTCGAAGTTCGTGGACGGCCCCCAGTTCAGTATAGGCAGTATAGCGCTCGTTTTGATTTGTGTCGATTTGCATTAAAGTTTGTGCAGTGCCTAAAATCTATCTAAAATATGAGTTTTTCATCATTAATTTCTAATGTTCTGCCTGCTGTTCTTGGGAATGCAGGTAGGGATGAGCTATCAATGTTATATTAGTTATACAAATTATGTGCTTATTGGTGACAACTGGAATACGTGTGTGACGCTCAGTAATATAGGATATTTTATGAGTTCTGTATACGATATGCCTCTTAGTCGTAGAAAAAGTATAGTATGCAACGTTGTATTACTGGTTCAAAAAATGCTCGCGACGTCTTCAATTGCGATACTCGCCCTTTGGGCTCGTATCGCAACTCACGCCGCTCGCACTTTTTGACCCTTGTAATACCACTATTGCATAAAATACTATTTTACCCGCTCGTATTAAACGATAAACGAGCGCTTTACGAGCTAGTGAGGGGAAAAAAATATTAATAGTTTATTCTGAAAATCGTGTCAACTATTCAATTTACAGCAGGTAATTAATTAATAGTACATTACTATAGAGGACGGGAAACGAAGGGTTACAGGCCAAGTAGATATATCTGGCCGAAGGAACTGAGGCCAGATAGGGATACGCGGCCTGTAACCCTGTTTCTCGCCGAGATTTGTATAGTGCTTTTCTCAAACTTGCCATGAAATAAAACGAACTGATTTCACCGAACCATACTACCTATTTAATTTGTAAATAAACCAATAGTACAGTATCGTAAAACATTAAAAAAAACATTCGCGCCTAACTTTTTTTTAAATCTGTTTGAGGTATCCTTTTACCTGGTGGTATAGACATTAGTTCTTAGGTTATTTTTTTTTCTCTGGCTGAATGTCAAGACCTAGTGTCACGATTTGACGTTTCAAAACAAAAGACAGTTTGTTTGCAGTCCTAGGTGTGAAATAAATACATGAAATCTCTTTACATATCAATATATCATCTTAGCATATGACACCGGATACATCGTATTTCCGGGTTTAATTTAAAGTAAGTAACATCAACATTCCGTAGCAAGTTTGAGAAAAGTTTTTTTATCTACATCCATATCATAAGTTGTCTACAATATGTTTAGCGGCGGTAAGCAAATAGCCTACTTTAAGAAATCTGTATCTGTGGGTGTATCATAATTTTTACTTTACGATATCGGCAACCGATATCTTAATCACAATTAAATTTCGAACATTCTGTTAAAAAGAAAAAACACACTTTAACTTCGATTATCGAATTAATCGATTTGTAATTTCATTCACATTAAAATTCATATTCCATACATTCTTCTAAATGTCGAATACTGAGAATCGATTTGAGAATCGATATCGACTCAAGACCTTACCTGGTTTATGAATAAAAAAAACTAATGTCAGTTCAGTCATTTGTTTTGTTTGAATTGTTTCAAACAAGGAGGTTGGAGGGTTGCCTATAGGTTACACACTAAAGAGGTCCGTGCTCTGTGGTTTCAAACATACAACTTTTTTGGACTGTTGACTTGAAAGTTAAATATTATCGAGTTCGTTGTGAAATATTTACACTGAAAAATTATTTATGACGACGAAGACAGTGATGTTGAAATGTGTGAAACACCACCAGAAATCCGGGACGCCGCTACAACCGTGACCAATAATTTGCTGCCACAAAAATAAACATATTGTAGAAAACTTATTATATGCATGTAGATAAAGTTATGTATGTGACTGTACATAATTAGGCATTAAACACTCGTGTGATCTTATTATGAAACTCGCCTACGGCTCGTTTCATAAAACCACACTCATGTTTAATGCCTCTTATTATGCGCCAGCCACATAAATAACTATTAATTGTTACCTTATAAGTTATAAGACTTTTACGGAAATTTAAATAAAACTTTGTCACAGATTGTATACAACTCACAGAGAGGTAGTTATTCATTAGGCATAATAAGATATTTTCTTAGACTAACATATCTGTTTATCTCTACTCTTTCTCAAATCATTCCCGCTCCGAAAACCCCGATGTATGGTCATGACTAAAGACTAAACGAAACTACGCATTTTATGAACGCTACTTTTTTTTTTTTTATCTAATGATCTTACCATTAGGAATTAGACATGAGCGCCGATGGCCAAATTGATCGGCGGCGGCGGCGAATCGGCGGCGTGGCCTTGAAAACAGTTGTTCATAGAGTTCATAGCAGGACCGAAAATTTGCATAGCAAAACTCAAATTGACAGAGGGATTGAATCAAATGCTCTTTAACTATCGATAATAATTGACACTTAACAATACATCATCATCAGCCTATCGCAATCCACTGCTGGACATAAGCCTCCCCAATTTCACGCCACCGTCTTCGATCTTCGGCTGCTTGCATCCAGCTCCTGCCAGCCATCCTGCGCAAATCGTCGCTCCACCTTGCCTGAGGTCGTCCTATACTACGCTTGCCGAAACACAGTCTCCACTCAAGAACTCGTTTACCCCAACGGTTTTTGGTTCTACAGCAAATATGGCCAGCGCACTCCCACCTCCCAATTCAGCTTGCTAATACGGTGAGCTATGCCTATCACTTTGGTTCTCTTCCGAAGCTCGCTGAGCGACCTTGAACTTGTGGACCAGCCGTACCATCAGTGTCCACGTTTTAGCTCCGTACGTCATGACGGGAAGGGCGCACTGATTGAAGACAATGTAAACCTGACACCTCATCCTCGAAGTTGTTTCCTCCCATCTGCAAATGTTTGCCCGAGCTATACAAATCTACCTCTCGTACTTGCCATTAATGTTGATGCCACGTCCTTTCCAGGTCTGTGTCTTAAACATGTCCTCCATTGCATTTGAGAACGGGTTGCGATTAAGGAAAAGTCCAACCGCACCAGTGTGGATAAGGAGGCATTCACACAAGAGCCTCGGAAAACTCTATGTGGCTCCGCTGAGCCCGTTAATTCTGGCTTACGGGTCGCAACACCGAGTAAGGCGCTCTATGTGTCGCGCCTGCATTACTCCGCCGTACCCGATGATGTTGTAGAGTATGTCCGCCGGAAGACTGGCTTTTTGCTGAGGGTGCAGCAGCTGTGGTGCGCGTGCCGCGCCCGCTGCAGGATACCATCGGGAGTGCAGACTTCTAGCCGAAGAGCGTCGTGTTTCGGCAGTTCCGGGCAATCTGCCGAATTCTACGTCAGATCAGACGACGCAACGGAGCCACGTCGTTACGTTGTCGCCCAAATTTAAGTAGTTTTTATATATTATTTGACATGTAATTTTTTTGTTCGCAGTGACTTGGTTTTTACCGTTATGCTGTGAACTTATTGGAATAAAAATAAAATAAATAAAATGAATGTGGTCTATGGTGCCGTATCCACTTCGAAATCCAACCTCCGGGTTGGAATTCGTCGAGTCTCAGCGCAAGACGGTTCGTGACAGTCTTGGGAACAGCTTATAGATATGGCTTGGGAGAGAAATGGGTCGATAGTTCTTCATCAGGTTTGTTTTTGAAGAACAGGACGACCACACTTGTACTCCATGCCTCCGGATTTCTCCCTTCAAATAGGACAGCGTTAAGAAACTTTTGAAGCTCCCTCAGTACGGGCTTACTTCCTTCTTTTAACAACGCTGTTGTAACGCCATCCTATCCAGGGGCTTTTCCGTTTTTAAGCTACTCAAGAGCGATATCGGTTTCGCCGATACTGACTTCTAGCAAGTCTTCAGTGTAGTGGTGTATCAAAGTGGGTCTAGAATCCTCCTTTTCAGGATCAGGTCGAGATCTAACTGTATAATCGGCCATAGACGCCCACTTCGGAAAGGACTGCCGACTTTGAAGTAACGACTTCTTCACGAGCCGTTGTCAGCTTCCTAAAGATTGTACGAACAATTTTCACCCCCGGTTCTGACGATCGCTCTTTCAATCGAAAGAGTATTGAGCAGCGGGGATCGTGTCGTACGTGCTTACTGATCTCTCGGTTTAGAGTTTGTTTCTCTAACCAAGAGACTGGTGGGTTTTCACGTCGTTACTACATTAGCCCTAACTGCCCTAAGGTCTCCCCTGAAAACTTTGACTTTCTGCCCCTGCGCTGCATTTCACAAAATCTCGTACCTTCCACCCCGAGGATGCGAACCACATCTTGAAGGTTTTGGTTAACGTCCGCTGTGGTTTCCGTCGTCAAGAAGAAACATTAAGAGTATATCTATTGGTTTATGATTTACTTTATTGATAATTACATAAACTGAACAATTTTATACATCATAAATAAGCACACTTAAAATAACAAAATTATTCTATTATTAGTTACTTAAACAACACGATACAATATTTTATATAAATACATAGGTCCTAAATAATACTAAACTAAACATATACCTCGCGGGTCCCCACATACGAAGGTGCCCATCACGCTCGCCGCGTTACCGCGTTGAACTGCAATGGACAGCCTCGGTAAAAGGAAAGCCCCGGAGCGAGGATCGAGCCCACTATCTCGCAAACGCCTCCCCAGTTGCCCGAGAAAAATCTTCGCTTCAGACCCCCAACACCCAGTGGATTCCACCGCCAGCGGCACAAATAAATAGTTAGGGATAGTCGCGTACTTCTCTCGCTTACGAGCTGCCGCCAACTCCGCCGCAGCGCCACCCATTGCCACAGTACGGCTAATATAAGAAGCCGCAAAAGTGCTAACGCAGGTGGCGTCCCAAAGCAAGCATTTACCCTTTTCCCAGGGAACCAATGTAAGGCCATCTGGCCGCTTACCATCCGACCGACTTAAGCCGGGAGGTTCGAGCACACAAGGGACCCCAGCGGAGACCAGTGCCCTCTTAATGATATCATTGAGGGCATGGTGGCGTGGAAACCTCCCGGCACACCGACAACAACTCAATGCGTGGTGACCGTTACTTTCGACCCTAGCGCCACAGATGCAAACATGAGGTTCACATACACTACAGCCGAGCCGAAGAGCAACAGCCACACGCATCGAGTTGCTGTCCAGGAGGGTACCCAAATGGGGGGAGGGGAGGGCATGAAGCCACGCTCCGGACTCAGGCTGCGACACCGCATTTATTCTCGCTCTATCGACACCAACCGCACCCTCCAATAAGCCGTCAAAAACCCGCTTCACACCCGTGTTGTCCCACGCCCTTTGACGGTATTTCTCCTCCGGCAAGGGCGTACCCGGATTGAGAGCCAACCAAACCGTCACCGCATCCGCCGCATAAGGAATGGTAACCTCGCCACCTTGTGAGGGTAGAATCTGAGTGACGAGGTCCACGACCCCAGCCGTAGACGCGAGGAAGGCCGGCAGGCTCACATCCTGAGCGCGCCGAATACATAGACCACCAGCCCGTATGGGAAGAGAAGCCTGATTCCACTGCTCCGAATTTAGGGAGACATTGAGCAACAATTCCAGAGTCTCCTTCAACACGCAGTCAAATGAGTCAATACACCCTGGGTGAAGCCAAGCCGGTACGGTGCGCAGAAAGTACGTAAGCCTTGGAACGGCGAAACACAGTCTTAAAAGTACAAGAGCAACATGTGCTGACAAACTTTTTAACTTCTCTCTCGCAGACAAGAGTAATTGCCTCCTCACTTCAAAAGCATCTGGAATAGCCTCCGGGAAAACAGGAGATCCCAACAGATTGAAATTCTGAACTGACAGTTCTTTAAGGCCCGGAAGTAAATCATCAAAAAGAGACAACGAAGAGCGGGAATCGGCACCGCAGGGAAAAATCTCACACTTGCTCGAGTTAACCTCCAAACCCATCTGCTGGAAGCGAGGAAGAAGGGCGAGAAGATCCTGGTTCACAACCTCCGGTCTTCCCCCAATAGCACCATCGTCCAGGTACCAGATATTCAAAGGGGATTTGAGCTCTGCTATTGCCTTCTGAATACCCAGACTGAAAACCAGAGGACCGAGCGGATCGCCTTGCTGTGCGCCGACGTGGGAATGGATGAGAGAGCCATTGTAAAAAAGAAAGGAAGGGGCTGAATATACCTGGAATAGGTAGGGATAGAGAAAAGGAACCCTCTCCCTGACCTCGGTCAGCAGCACATCGCGCTCGATGGAGTTGAATGCATTCTTGATGTCAAGTTTTACCACCACACATTCCACATTACTCGGGTCTTCACAAAAGGCTCTTGTCGCGTGTATAGCAGCCTCGCAACCTAACCTTGTCCCAAAACCCAACTGATAAGGTCGGAGATAAGAAGACATCTCCTCCCTCACAGCCTGGCATCCAAGCTTGGCAGTCAAGCGCCGAAAAGTGCTCCCAATAGCGATGGGCCTTATACCTCCGTCTTTTTTGGATAACGCACACAATGACGCACCGTAAAGATAGGGGCAGACCTCGAGATTTAACTGGCCACTGAGTAAGAAATTGCACAGTTTACACAAACTTTCCAACAACCGCAAACCATTATCCCCTGCCGCGCTGGAAGTGAGCTCTCTCAAATGCGCAGGCCGGATCCCATCCAAGCCGGCAGCTGAACCGCTGCTGAAAGAGTTGAGCGCCCGAGTTACATCTTCCAGTTTCACGGACAAAGCAGGCAACGAGTTATCCGGTTCTTGGGGCAACAAGAGCGAACGAGAAGGAGCCGGGTGATTCGACTTCAATGCGGCTTGCGTTTCCGATCCCGAAGGTGCCACACCATCCTCCGACAGCAGCAACCGCACCGCACCTCTGAGGTCACCCTCAAAAACCTTAGACTCAATGGCCTTCGTAAGTGAGTACAACTTCGCCCCCCTCTGCCCCTCCACGAAGTCATCCGAAGAACCTACGGTAGCAGTTGCAAGAATGTTCCGTTTCACCTTAGAGGTTAGGTTACCCGAGCCCGCCGATTCTGGTGTCTTAAGGTCTTAAGGTTTTAATAACTACTAATACTAATATACGGAGTACAACCGAGAACAAGAAAACCAAACATGGCTACTAACTTAAATGGATACTTAATTTTGTCACTTCCAGGCGTATACGTATTTTTGTACTCGACTGTACAACAATAATATTTGTCAAACCTTTTCGAAATGTGATATTTACAACGATTTTAGCTATTTAAAAACTTTTAATCCTCAGTATTAAAAGAAGCGTAATATTTTGATGCCTCATCAAGGTCACGCCGATTCCACGCCGGTGGCGGCGTCGGCGGCGGCGGCGCAAAGTTTTTTAGGCCACGGTCGTACTGCACACGCCGCACGCAACCAACAACGTCCCGTCGGACGCAGCGTCTGAATGATGTATGGCGGGGGGACGCCGCACGTAGCGGGCGGAAACGACCACTCCCGAGCATTCTCGAACACACCATTCACCCGCTGCGTGCGACGGAACGTTGTCGGCTGCGTGCGGCGTGTGCAGTACGACCGTGGCCTTTCCGGCGGCGGCGGCGCGCCGGCGCGGCGCTCATGTCTATTAGGAATACAATTTAGTTTGGAGAGCAAGCCTACATATATATTTTTTTAGAAAGATGCTAATATAAATTTTGAGGATTAATAATCTAAATATCCTGCAACTAAAAATGGCCTTAGTAGCATTGTACCGAGGATAATGGCGGCGTTTCCTCCCCGCATCGCAATGCTGATACGCTGTGCGAGCAAGTCGCTCTTCGGTCTCGAGTTAAATCGATTAATTCATTTAGTTTACTCGTATTTTATTTATGTAATACAATTTGTTAGCATAAATTGTATAATACCAATCGGTCAGAATTAAGAAATAAACTGAAATGCATTACAATAATACAAATATAATAAATTAATTTTACAATACAAAATTATATTTGAGGCATAATCTTTGGTAATTCAAGGCAGGAACTTGATTGGTCAATCACTAATTATATTCTATTACGTTTGAGGCATCAGGCATTTACACTGTAGAAGCGAAAAAATCTATGAACCAGTTTGTACGGCTAGTTACTACCTTCTTCAGCTGTAAAAATTCTTAAGATCTAGAGGATTCGTGAAAAGTTTATGTACACGAAATATAACAAAATTAGGTAACGTACCTATTGGTCGCAGGCGCAGCGGCCTCCTTAGCTTCAAGTTCTGCAAGAAATACAATCAAATATTTATATATTCAGCCGCCGCTTTTTTGTTTTAGTATTTTTGGGTACCTAATCATTGTAAGGAAGTTAACTAAGTTTTGTAGGACAATTATTAATTCTAAGATTGTAATCCACATGTAATATTAATAAATAAGTAATGATAAAAAATAAGCCTAATTTAGATGTCATAATGATACTTCTGTCAAAAGAAAGAATAACTTATCGTTAAAAATAATATCTAGTGGAAGTCCTTAGCAAAATTTCGTGCGTGCCACCGTGATCTTTGTCTGGTCATACACGTCGTGGTTTTCTTCTCAAAACCCTGGTGGGGTTTTGAGAATCCGCCAGTCATGACTATGGTTGGGTCGTTGTGGTTGGGGCCTCTCTCGAGGCTCCGGTGGGTTGTCAGGTCCAGGGTCTTCTCACACTGGCGAGATCAAACCAGCCCGGTGGGACCCCGTTGGGGGAGGCCCAGCCATCTGGTTATACAGTCGACTACAAACAAGTGATGTTCTACAACGAATCATCATCTAAACCTACCGTCTCTCGTCTTGACCAGCTCTCGCCGCTTTCTCTTAGTTTCCTCTGAACTGTCGGCTACCTTCTCCACTAGAGAGTCCAGGACTATGCTGGCGCATTCTGAAGTGATGGGGGCTCTGTGAAGAAGGACTTGTATAAGCTTGGCCTCTAGACAATATTGTAATACACGGTGCTCGCGAGCATTGCGAAAGATTTTAACTACGCATTCTAGACATCAAAATAAACAAAAAATATTATGAGCCTAAAGTCAAATACCACAAAAAATAACATTTTTTTTATTTTTTTTGACTTTTTGAATACATTTTAACATTTCCAATACTTTTTATCATAACGACAATTTGTTAAAATTAATTTTTAAATGATATTTTCGTGGACAAGTTTTTTCGTCAAGTTTATTCTTATTTAATGATTGTCAGGCAAAAGGTGTGGTAATATTGGAACACATTGTGGTAGCATTGTAATCAAAAAGGTTAATTATCTCTGGAACCAAGCCGAATCCAAGAAATTTTATATAACATTAAATACTCTAAATGTGCTCAGGAATTCAGCATTAAAATCTTTCGGAATGCTCACGAGCACCGTGTATATGTGGGTAGTTTTACTTATTAGGTGCCAACCGTATGTGGGTAGGTTTTCTCTCTCGCAATAAATTATAGTTACGAACGTACGTGTTTTCTTGGTGCTCCTCATCAGCCTTAACTTAACCCAGGACCTATTTTACAAATATAACAATAATCACCAAATAAAATAAACCGACTTCAACAGATTCGTCAAACATCCCATCATCAGACCCCGACTTGGTGCCAACGGGGCCATATCTGGGTTATATTGGATTAAAAAAAATCGGTTCACGATTCTCGGAGCTATTATCACACAATACAAAAAAATAAGGCACATTGAGATCCTTCTGTTTTGAAGTTGGTTAAAAATAACGAGACATGCATTCAGATATTGGCAAATCAGATTGTTATTAGTCTGATGTAATTGCTCATATAAAGAAATATACATATTGCAGATTTCTACAGGTAAATTCACGAAAGCTGGCACGAATGGATGAGTCAGTGACAGAAAGTATCTATGTGTGGATGTCAAAATGACAGTAGATACAGGTTGGTATAGCACGGCCGCATACACACAATGATAGATGTCATTCATTTCATTCATTCCATTCGTGCCACCTTTAGTGAATTATGATTTTACATCTTTACATAGTTACTCTGACGCTGTTTTTTTATTTAACCCTTAAATTTTCTTCTACACAATATCAAACTCTTAGCCCATTTATCGGAAATCATATTTTACATAGTTTAGGCCCGGGGTCCTTTCTGCAGTTGGACTGCAGTTCCCTTACAATATGCAAGATGCAGCATCAACAGTAGCCGTGGGAGCAGCCGAGGGTGGTGGCCCCATAGATGTCATATATACCATAGATCAAGCAAACGTATCTACTTAGCGTGTCAAATGAACTCAGTGAAATCCACTGAGTTGTCCGTCTTTAATCGCAGCTTGCAGCTTTCGGGCGGCAAATTTTGTAAGTTGAAGTGAACAAAAACATTAATAATGCCTCCTTAAGTAATATTAATTGCAACAACACAAAAAAATATGATGAATACTCAAGGGCCTGAGACTTTAAAATCATAGGCAAGTAACAACTTCAGTACAAAATCTGACACGCTCGGCCGCCATACAAATGAATGAACTTGTTTCTTCTATCCAAATCTAATTTTGTGGGTGGCCCTCACGAACAGTTCCTCACAGATGTGATAGTTACCTGCAGATGGGGCACTGGCTCTTGTTGGCGGTCCACTTGCGGATGCAGTATCGGCAGTAGCTGTGAGAGCAGCCGAGGGTGGTGGCCCTCACGAACAGTTCCTCACAGATGTGATAGTTACCTGCAGATGGGGCACTGGCTCTTGTTGGCGGTCCACTTGCGGATGCAGTATCGGCAGTAGGTGTGGGAGCAGCCGAGGGTGGTGGCCCTCACGAACAGTTCCTCACAGATGTGATAGTTACCTGCAGATGGGGCACTGGCTCTTGTTGGCGGTCCACTTGCGGATGCAGTATCGGCAGTAGGTGTGGGGGCAGCCGAGGGTGGTGGCCCTCACGAACAGTTCCTCACAGATGTGATAGTTACCTGCAGATGGGGCACTGGCTCTTGTTGGCGGTCCACTTGCGGATGCAGTATCGGCAGTAACTGTGGGAGCAGCCGAGGGTGGTGGCCCTCACGAACAGTTCCGAGCAGATGTGATAGTTACCTGCAGATGGGGCACTGGCTCTTGTTGGCGGTCCACTTGCGGATGCAGTATCGGCAGTAACTGTGGGAGCAGCCGAGGGTGGTGGCCCTCACGAACAGTTCCGAGCAGATGTGATAGTTACCTGCAGATGGGGCACTGGCTCTTGTTGGCGGTCCACTTGCGGATGCAGTATCGGCAGTAGCTGTGGGGGCAGCCGAGGGTGGTGGCCCTCACGAACAGTTCCTCACAGATGTGATAGTTACCTGCAGATGGGGCACTGGCTCTTGTTGGCGGTCCACTTGCGGATGCAGTATCGGCAGTAGGTGTGGGAGCAGCCGAGGGTGGTGGCCCTCACGAACAGTTCCTCACAGATGTGATAGTTACCTGCAGATGGGGCACTGGCTCTTGTTGGCGGTCCACTTGCGGATGCAGTATCGGCAGTAACTGTGGGGGCAGCCGAGGGTGGTGGCCCTCACGAACAGTTCCTCACAGATGTGATAGTTACCTGCAGATGGGGCACTGGCTCTTGTTGGCGGTCCACTTGCGGATGCAGTATCGGCAGTAGGTGTGGGAGCAGCCGAGGGTGGTGGCCCTCACGAACAGTTCCTCACAGATGTGATAGTTACCTGCAGATGGGGCACTGGCTCTTGTTGGCGGTCCACTTGCGGATGCAGTATCGGCAGTAGGTGTGGGAGCAGCCGAGGGTGGTGGCCCTCACGAACAGTTCCTCACAGATGTGATAGTTACCTGCAGATGGGGCACTGGCTCTTGTTGGCGGTCCACTTGCGGATGCAGTATCGGCAGTAGGTGTGGGAGCAGCCGAGGGTGGTGGCCCTCACGAACAGTTCCTCACAGATGTGATAGTTACCTGCAGATGGGGCACTGGCTCTTGTTGGCGGTCCACTTGCGGATGCAGTATCGGCAGTAGGTGTGGGAGCAGCCGAGGGTGGTGGCCCTCACGAACAGTTCCTCACAGATGTGATAGTTACCTGCAGATGGGGCACTGGCTCTTGTTGGCGGTCCACTTGCGGATGCAGTATCGGCAGTAGGTGTGGGAGCAGCCGAGGGTGGTGGCCCTCACGAACAGTTCCTCACAGATGTGATAGTTACCTGCAGATGGGGCACTGGCTCTTGTTGGCGGTCCACTTGCGGATGCAGTATCGGCAGTAACTGTGGGGGCAGCCGAGGGTGGTGGCCCTCACGAACAGTTCCTCACAGATGTGATAGTTACCTGCAGATGGGGCACTGGCTCTTGTTGGCGGTCCACTTGCGGATGCAGTATCGGCAGTAGGTGTGGGAGCAGCCGAGGGTGGTGGCCCTCACGAACAGTTCCTCACAGATGTGATAGTTACCTGCAGATGGGGCACTGGCTCTTGTTGGCGGTCCACTTGCGGATGCAGTATCGGCAGTAGCTGTGGAGCAGCCGAGGGTGGTGGCCCTCACGAACAGTTCCGAGCAGATGTGATAGTTACCTGCAGATGGGGCACTGGCTCTTGTTGGCGGTCCACTTGCGGATGCAGTATCGGCAGTAGCTGTGGAGCAGCCGAGGGTGGTGGCCCTCACGAACAGTTCCTCACAGATGTGATAGTTACCTGCAGATGGGGCACTGGCTCTTGTTGGCGGTCCACTTGCGGATGCAGTATCGGCAGTAGCTGTGTGAGCAGCCGAGGGTGGTGGCCCTCACGAACAGTTCTTCACAGATGTGATAGTTACCTGCAGATGGGGCACTGGCTCTTGTTGGCGGTCCACTTGCGGATGCAGTATCGGCAGTAGGTGTGAGAGCAGCCGAGGGTGGTGGCCCTCACGAACAGTTCCTCACAGATGTGATAGTTACCTGCAGATGGGGCACTGGCTCTTGTTGGCGGTCCACTTGCGGATGCAGTATCGGCAGTAGCCGTGGGAGCAGCCGAGGGTGGTGGCCCTCACGAACAGTTCCGAGCAGATGTGATAGTTACCTGCAGATGGGGCACTGGCTCTTGTTGGCGGTCCACTTGCGGATGCAGTATCGGCAGTAGCCGTGGGAGCAGCCGAGGGTGGTGGCCCTCACGAACAGTTCCGAGCAGATGTGATAGTTACCTGCAGATGGGGCACTGGCTCTTGTTGGCGGTCCACTTGCGGATGCAGTATCGGCAGTAGGTGTGGGAGCAGCCGAGGGTGGTGGCCCTCACGAACAGTTCCGAGCAGATGTGATAGTTACCTGCAGATGGGGCACTGGCTCTTGTTGGCGGTCCACTTGCGGATGCAGTATCGGCAGTAGGTGTGGGGGCAGCCGAGGGTGGTGGCCCTCACGAACAGTTCCTCACAGATGTGATAGTTACCTGCAGATGGGGCACTGGCTCTTGTTGGCGGTCCACTTGCGGATGCAGTATCGGCAGTAGGTGTGGGAGCAGCCGAGGGTGGTGGCCCTCACGAACAGTTCCTCACAGATGTGATAGTTACCTGCAGATGGGGCACTGGCTCTTGTTGCCGGTCCACTTGCGGATGCAGTATCGGCAGTAGGTGTGGGAGCAGCCGAGGGTGGTGGCCCTCACGAACAGTTCCTCACAGATGTGATAGTTACCTGCAGATGGGGCACTGGCTCTTGTTGCCGGTCCACTTGCGGATGCAGTATCGGCAGTAGGTGTGGGAGCAGCCGAGGGTGGTGGCCCTCACGAACAGTTCCTCACAGATGTGATAGTTACCTGCAGATGGGGCACTGGCTCTTGTTGGCGGTCCACTTGCGGATGCAGTATCGGCAGTAGCTGTGTGAGCAGCCGAGGGTGGTGGCCCTCACGAACAGTTCCGAGCAGATGTGATAGTTACCTGCAGATGGGGCACTGGCTCTTGTTGGCGGTCCACTTGCGGATGCAGTATCGGCAGTAGGTGTGGGAGCAGCCGAGGGTGGTGGCCCTCACGAACAGTTCCGAGCAGATGCTGCACTGCAGCTCGGATTCCATGTCTAACTTGGCGTGGGAACTCGTGCTTGGAGATACCTGCGTCATATGTTAAGGGCTCGTTCAAAAATTATGTGATCAGCTAAATATCACATCACAGACAACAGGTTATTACTCAAAAATATTCATAAATTAAAATATTAGTCGTGTTACACGATTAGGGCTGCGGGTATCCATGTTACCCGCGAACACGTATACACGTTTATCTACATCCATATCATAATTTCCCTATTATGTATTCAGAAGCGGTAATGTAATGACCGATATTAAGAAAACGGTGCCTGTGCCTGTATCATAATGTTAACATTAAAGTACAGTGCATCATAATTTTAACATTAAAGTACAGTGCATCATAATGTTAACATTAAAGTATCGTCGTCAGGATATTAATTTTAACATTATGAAGTCAACTTATTTTTGTTTTTTTTTTTTCAATAAATATTTAAGACAAATTGAGTGATTTCAACTGATTTGAATTGTTATATTTAGACGTATTTTACTTAGTGGATAATGTGGATATCAATGAAAATAAAGGTAAATTGTCATTTTAAGCTTATGATATGGATGTAGATAAAGTTATGTATGTGACTGTACATAATTAGGCATTAAAAACTCATGTGATCTTATTATGAAACTCAACCACACTCATGTTTAATGCTTCTTATTATGCGCCAGCCACATAATAGTACATTACTACCGAGGCCGGGAAGTGACTGGTTGCCGGCCGAATATATGTAGACGGCCGAGCGAAGCGAGGCCGGATAGTATTCGGACGGCAACCCGTCACTTCATGGCCGAGGTATGTATAATGCTTTTCTCAAACATGCAATGAAATGAAACAAAAAAATGTATCTTCTTTCTAAGAAATTACAAGTCAACTACATAACTAAGTCTTTGAAAAACAACAAAAGTCAAATACGACACCGACACCTCTTTTTTTTTTAAGATTGACCTGTTTGAAAGTTGCAAATTTTTATATTCAAAAAGCGGTATTAGACGACGCGGTCGGTTGGGTCCAATTAATTGCATGCAGTGATCGGGGCCGACGGATCGCGCCGTATAATACTGCTTTTTAAATATTATTTTGAGTAGTTATTGTACATTTATTTTAAATTATATAATTTAAATACCTAATTATAACTGCAAAAATTTGTCAACCATTTTTTTTATACTAATATTACTTACAGATAATTATTGGCTAAAAGCCAAGATGCCAGGTCACAACCCTATGTCAAATGAAAATTAAAAAAGAGGCACTTGCCGGCCTAGGCCGGCAACGAGGTACTTCCCGGCCACTTTTTAAGCACGTAACTACAATATTTCATTGCATGTTTGAGAAATAGTTATTTATCTACATCCATATCATAAGTTGTCTACAATATGTTTAGCGGCGGTAAGCAAATAGCCTACTTTAAGAAATCTGTATCTGTGGGTGTATCATAATTTTTACTTTACGATATCGGCAACCGATATCTTAATCACAATTAAATTTCGAACATTCTGTTAAAAAGAAAAAACACACTTTAACTTCGATTATCGAATTAATCGATTTGTAATTTCATTCACATTAAAATTCATATTCCATACATTCTTCTAAATGTTGAATACTGAGAATCGATTTGAGAATCGATATCGACTCAAGACCTTACCTGGTTTATGAATAAAAAAAAACTAATGTCAGTTCAGTCATTTGTTTTGTTTGAATTGTTTCAAACAAGGAGGTTGGAGGGTTGCCTATAGGTTACACACTAAAGAGGTCCGTGCTCTGTGGTTTCAAACATACAACTTTTTTGGACTGTTGACTTGAAAGTTAAATATTATCGAGTTCGTTGTGAAATATTTACACTGAAAAATTATTTATGACGACGAAGACAGTGATGTTGAAATGTGTGAAACACCACCAGAAATCCGGGAATGGCACATGAATAACTATTATGTGGCTGGCGCATAATAAGAGGCATTAAACATGAGTGTGGTTTTATGAAACGAGCCGTAGGCGAGTTTCATAATAAGATCACACGAGTGTTTAATGCCTGATTATGTACAGTCACATACATAACTTTATCTACATCCATATCATTAGTTTAGAATGACAATTTACCTTTATTTTCATTGATATCCACTAAGTAATTACCTCTAAATATAAAAATTCAAATCAGTTGATATCACTCAATTTGAGTAAGGATATCCTACAATAAATATTTATTGAAAAAAAAACAACAAAAAGAAGTTGACTTCATAATGTTAAAATTAATATCATGACGACGATACTTTAATGTCAACATTATGATGCACTGTACTCTGCCTGTACTTTAATGTTAACATTATGATACAGCCACAGACACCGGTCTCTTAATATAGGTCATTACATTACCGCTTCTGAATACATAACAAGGAAATTATAATATTCCTGTAGATAAATAACTATTTTCTACTCCTGACCTTTTTCTTGCTAGTTACATAGCTACGCACACTATTGTAAAGATATACATAATTACATCTGTCAAAAGTCTATAGTCTATTTCTCAAAAACGCACTCTCAGCCAGTATCGTAATGTCGCAGCGTTGTTCGGAAAGAGAAGGCACGCGAGATATATGGGCGGCTCTCGATTCCAGACGCCGTCACTTTCCGAACAGACCCAAAAACGTACTGCGGTCTGCCACAGACTGCCACATCACACCCATGACGGACGCCATATTTGATTTGTTCCCATCTTCGAGTTTTTACACTGCTACCAACATTAGTACGAGATTATTTATTACAATAATTAGAATCATTCACTAAATATTTAGAAAATAGAATGAAAATTAGTTTTTTCAATTATTTTAATTTGATATATTATATTTTTGTACCAATAACTAATTTCATATAATGTAATAGTATTTTATGTGACTGGTTCATAATGAGAGGCATTAATATACGAGCGTTGTTTTATGAAACGAGCCGAAGGCGAGTTTCATAATAGGATAACACGAGTGTTTTAATGCCTAATTATGGACAGTTGCATACATAACTTTATCTACATGCATATAATAAGTTTTCTACAATATGTTTATTTTTGTGGCAGCAAATTATTGGTCACGGTTGTAGCGGCGTCCCGGATTTCTGGTGGTGTTTCACACATTTCAACATCACTGTCTTCGTCGTCATAAATAATTTTTCAGTGTAAATATTTCACAACGAACTCGATAATATTTAACTTTCAAGTCAACAGTCCAAAAAAGTTGGATGTTTGAAACCACAGAGCACGGACCTCTTTAGTGTGTAACCTTTAGGCGCCCTAAGAGTTCCAACCTCCTTGTTTGAAACAAAACAAATGACTGAACTGACATTAGTTTTTTTTTATTCATAAACCAGGTAAGGTCTTGAGTCGATATCGATTCTCAGTATTCGAGATTTAGAAGAATGTATGGAATATGAATTTTAATGTGAATGAAATTACAAATCGATTAATTCGATAATCGAAGTTAAAGTGTGTTTTTTCTTTTTAACAGAATGTTCGAAATTTAATTGTGATTAAGATATCGGTTGCCGATATCGTAAAGTAAAAATTATGATACACCCACCGATACAGATTTCTTAAAGTAGGCTATTTGCTTACCGCCGCTAAACATATTGTAGACAACTTATGATATGGATGTAGATAAAAGTATTTTTATCACAGGCAAGTAAGCACGATTTTAAAAGCAAAGATATCCATAGACAATGACAGCTGCATTAAAAAAAAACCTTCCCGCTTTCCGCTAGTAGTTGAAAGTCCTGACCCGAACTTCGAAATTGAGTTTCGATCATTTGTCTCTGTCACATGAACAAAATTATTATTAGAGTAACGGAGACGGATGCTCGACTTTTGCGAATTTCGAAGTTCGTGGACGGCCCCCAGTTGAGTATAGCGCTCGGTTTGATTTGAGTCGATTTGCATTAAAGTTTGTGCAGTGCCTAAAATCTATCTAAAATATGAGTTTTTCATCATTAATTTCTAATGTTCTGCCTGCTCTTCTTGGGAATGCAGGTAGGGATGAGCTATCAATGTTATATTAGTTATACAAACTGTGACTTATTGGTGACAACTGGAATACGTGTGTGCGCTCAGTTATATAGGATATTTTATGAATTCTGTGACTTCTGTGTATGCTATGCCTCTTAGTCGTAGAAAAAGTATAGTATGCAACGTTGTATTACTAGTTCAAAAAATGCTCGCGACGTCTTAAATTGCGATACTCGCCCTTTGGGCTCGTATCGCAACTCACGCCGCTCGCACTTTTTGACCCTTGTAATACCACTATTGCATAAAATACTATTCCTTAACATCGGCGGTACTAAGAACCCGAACGACTCGAAACGCCAAGAAACGTTTCCATTTAGAAACGTTTCCAACCGTGGATCCGCGGATCCACTTAGAAACGTTTTTTTTAGTAAAAAGTCAGAAACAAAACAATACCTTACAAGTACAGTACAAGTATCAAGCGGATTGCCACTACACAATTACACATTGAGAGTGGATCGGACCCGTGAGTAATTAAGACACGGGTACACGGGTACACGTGCCCCGTGTACCCATGTCTTAATTACACGTTACAAACGGGTAATAAAACCGTTTCCCGGTAACAAAGAAACGGGTACACGAAACCCGGGCACGACCGAGAGCCTTAGTTACTATCATCAAATATCACCATGAGGTAGGTAAGGTGTCAAAATTCGACCAAATATAATCACTTGGTTTTTGAACGAGCCCTAAGGTTACGTTAGATTTGTTATAATAATAATGAAGAGGTAACAGAGAGAAAACTAGAAAGAATTATCTTAAGGAAAAATGTATAATTATCACATAATCACCAAATTAAAAACCGGTTTGAACCGATTTCTTCAAGATCCCATCATCAGATCCCGACTTGGTGCCAACGGGACCATTTAGGAGTTATACCCATTCGATTAAAAAAAAATAAAACGGTTCACGATTCTCGGAAATATCGAGAAATAATAATCACCAAATAAAAATTGTAAAAAACCGACTTTAACCGATTTCTCCAAGATCCACGGATTGTTACCATCATTGGTTTCCTCAAATCCTACTTTCTGAATGCAATTCTTGTAAATGAATGAAAATTACCCAAAGCGCCATACATGTTACCTATAACATTTGAGGAGATCCCTCGATTTCTCCAAGATCCCACCATCAGACCCCAACTTGTGCCAACGAGACCATCTCGGAGTTATCTTTTTGTCATACTCTGATAGTAGTTCATTTTTTGAAGTTGTTTACGATTTGCTGTGGCAAAAGCTGAGTAAGACAGGTATACCAGGGGAATATGTGGCTCTCTTCAGGCATTGGTACAACAATCAGCTCAATCAAGTGCGATGGTCAAACATGATGTCTGTAGAGTACAAACTAGATTGTGGGGTAAGACAGGGAGGGATCACATCTCCTAAGTTGTTTAACTTATACGTAAACGAGCTGATCGATGGGCTCAGCAGCATGCATGCAGGATGTTACGTAGGAAGCACTTGTATAAATAATCTGAGTTATGCTGATGACATGGTGCTGCTCACGAATTAATAAACTAGTGGATGTGAAATGCTAGCTTTTTAGTATGAAAACCGGTGTCGTCAAACTCACACAATCCCATTTTACGTAGATACAGGCATACAATTACAAAATGTTTTTAATTGGTAGCAGTTTTCCATACCCATAAGGTAACAACCAGTTATCATTCCCACAATGAAATTCATCTGTATACTGTTTCAGTCAGGGTCTAAATTAGAATGTTCAAGTTATGCATCTTGCGTCTTTTTTTTTCTCTCACAAAGTCTTCTAATACAGCTACGTAATACAGCTACTCCAAACAAGGTGGCGCTACTGTATTAAAATGAGCGTAATGGGCTAAAAAACCAGTTTATCTAACATCTACGATTACGCAGAAATAATTACGAATCCTAGGTCACGTTACACTGGTGATACGAGATCTCTACTCGCCTGTGAGTAGCCGACAAATAAGAATAGGACTACATGGACTGGACAATCCCAAAACACAAAAAGTCATAAGTGACTGTATATCCTTATCTTGTTACGACTTTTTGTTATTTTCCATAGGGCAATACGTATACATTATCGATATTTAAATAGTATTGATATTTCATTAGCATTAAAGGCGGGAAATTTGAAAATTTTGATTGGCTGTTCGATTTTTTAACGGTTTCTACTGACTAGCAAATAGGTAATAATAAAGTCAAACTTTGTCAACCGACTTCATAAAGAGGTTCTCAATTCGTCTGTTAGTTTTTTTTTGTATGTGTATTACGCGATTACCCGGTCAATTCAATTATGAACCGATTTTGATTTTCCTTTGTTCAAAAGTGTATACCTACTCGCGAGGTGGTCCTATTGGATTTTGGTTCTCATCTAATGATGGGATCCGTGCGGAATTGAGGGAACTACTCAATTTCGAAACGCACTTGTATGGTGATTTCGGTGTTTTTCTAAGAACCTTGAGTATGAGTAGTTCCATGAGAAAGCCACAATTTAGGACAAGTGGACCTGATAGTGGAAAACCAGAGATGGGATAAGAGGAAGTGCTCTATTATTCGCAGTTCTGTCAACCAATTTGAAAATATTCTTCATTTATTTTTAAGAATAAACCTCCACTGCAGTCTCCTTTCATTTTAATCTGATCTAATGATGGAATCCTTGACGAACTGAGGGAACTCCTCAAATTTTAATGGCACATTGATGGAGATTTGAGGGTTTTCTTCAGTACCTACTACTGTACTGTACTGGAGCATTTTCTCACGGAAACTGCTATTTTGAAAATAAAAGACCTAAGGATGAAGACCAGGAAAGGCTTAAGTGGAACTAATTTGTAACTTGCAGTTCTGTTAACTCTTTTTAATGTAATTGGAGGCAAACGAGCAGACGTATCACTTGATCTTAAGCGATTACCGTCCCGTCCGTACTTACAAGCAGCACATACAATCAATATAAATAGTAGTAGCAATTAATATAAATAGTAAATAGCAGTAGTAATCAAATAAAAAACAGGTGACCAGATGGTAAATTTAATAAAACTTTTAATAATTATTCTTGTTTAACATTTCAACAAGTACATAACGATAAAACAATTTAGAACCAGGTCCTGAATTCGATCGATTCATATTGCATTATTTAGTACTGAATTTGTACTATTTTTGCGGAAACCAATTGACTTGTCCAGTAGCTTCGATCCGTTTATTTTTAATTTCAGCATCATTTGGGAATCTGAAAATGTAGAAAATATATACGTATGTAAAGTATGGAATGCACATCGGTTAGTAATAGTGTATTAAAATCCGATTTATCGCTTAATACTAAGTAAAAATATAGTTATAACTATACATTTTTTACTTGATTACATTCCCTACTAATAATTAAATATCGAACGCTGATATATCATAACATTAACATTATCGATATAAATATCGACTTTGGACAGCCTGTGAGTAGCGAACCTTGTTTGACATTTAGAGTAGCGAATGTTCTAGAGAAATGTATACAATCTTAACAAAAGATTATGAACTCTATTCTCTGAGAAATAAAATTGAATTTGAATAACAAACGTACGTAAATAATAGACGAAGCAACATGTTTTTGTGTTTATTGAATTAAAATACAAAATAATACTTACCGGTGGTAGGAAATATCTCCATGTGAAATATTTTTTTGTTGCTGTTATTTCGGCAGCTCAGTACAGCACAATACGGCATCGTTTATTTAATAACCGATTTTTTATTCACAAGCACACGCGCGACTCGAACGTTCAATTTCTGACACGGCCAATCACGTACTAATCATAAGTGAGCTTGAAGTATGAACTCCGCATCATAGTATCGGCGACACGGGAACGCCTACTTGCCATCTCCATTTACTCCGTGGTGCTGCTGGCCCCATCGATCAGTGCGTTGGAGATACTGCTTAGGAGATGTGAGAATTATGCATTGGCCCATGGTCTAGAGTACAACCCGAAGAAAAGTGAGGTCATGATATTTAAAGCGGGTAATATAAAACCTTATTATGTACCTCCTATTATGCTTCGTAATATCCCGCTAAAGGTTGTGGATAGGGTCAAATATCTTGGTCAAATATATCGGCTTTGTCGGTGCGGAGCAATCTGGGGGCACGGCAGTGCCCCCGCCAAGTCGAGCAAAAAAAAGGCACGGCCGTACCATCCTTTTCTCGAAGCCGTTCAGGCCATTTTCAACCGTCTGTAATTTCGCGCTGGTTACAGCTAGAAGTCTGAATTTTCTGCGACGTGTAGGCCATAACATGAGTTACATAATAATCTTGTTTGATTTCAATTATCTGGGGGCACGGCAGTGCCCCCGCCAAGTCGAGCAAAAAAAAGGCACGGCCGTACCATCCTTTTCTCGAAGCCGTCCAGGCCATTTTCAACCGTCTGTAATTTCGCGCTGGTTACAGCTAGAAGTCTGAATTTTCTGCGACGTGTAGGCCATAACATGAGTTACATAATAATCTTGTTTGATTTCAATTATAACTTGTAGTTTATAAATTACCGCATGTCAAAGTTCTTTAGTTTTGTCACTCACTGACTCACCGATCATCAATAATCTAAGGTATTTCTAGATGGCCTAGGAGCTCAAAATTTGAAACATAAGTAGTTCATAGCCTACCTATTACAAAAAAAAAAACTTAAAATTTGAAATTTCTGCCAGATTTTAAAGTTATGCAAACTACTCAAATAAGTTTGTAATCCTATACAAATACATGCTAATACAAAATTAATTATGCGGTTGTTGCAAATAAGTTTATATGGCGGAATGAAGCGGGTTGGAACAAAGAGTTCTTTGGATTATGGGTTTTCTAGCCAAATATTTTTATTGGTCCCATACCTACAAGTTTTAAATTCTGTTATTTTTTTAGTTTTCATGCTAATCCCAATTTTCATAAATCCCAAATTGAGGGATAATCTCTGAAGGCCCTCCAGCAGCACGGAATCTGGTAGCGGCCCTCCTGACCCAAAATCTATTTCCATTCCACCCTGTCATCATCATCATCATATCAGCCATAAGACGTCCACTGCGCAAATCATCATTATAAACGTAGTTACCGTAAAATACGGCCAGGGTGCTAGCGGGGTCAGGAGTGCTAAGAATCGCCGACAAAGATCCGGCTACCACCGTCTACCTTTGGCCCTGGCAACGTACAACACGCGTACACTGCGGACCGACGAAAAATTAGTGGAACTGGAGGAAGGATTGAGCAAGTTGCGTTGGGACATTGTGGGATTGTCAGAAGTCCGAAGAGAGGGTGAGGACACGATAATCCTAAAGTCCGGCAACTTGATCTATTTCCGGGAGGGCGACCAACAATCCCAGGGAGGTGTCGGGTTCATCGTCCACAAGTCCCACGTAAACAACGTGGTGAAGATCGAGAGTGTGTCGGCTAGGGTGGCGTACCTTATACTCAGAGTATCTGAGAGATACTCGCTGAAGGTCATACAGGTGTACGCGCCGACTTCGATACACTCAGACGACGAGGTGGAGGCTATGTATGATGATATCTCAAAAGCCATGCATAGCTCCAGAACCTACTTCACCGTTGTTATGGGGGACTTCAAAGCGAAACTGGGCAAGAGAGATGGTGACGAGCTGAGGGTGGGGCAATTTGGGGTTTGACGTCGGAACCTCCGGGGCCATCTGCTGGCTGGTTTCTTGGAGAAGGAGGGACTCTACATGATGAACTCCTTCTTTAAGAAACGCGAGCACAGAAAATGGACTTGGATGAGTCCCGACGGTGCAACTAAAAACGAGATCGACTTCATCATGTCGACGAAGAGACATATATTCAACGATGTTTCTGTGATCAGGATGCTTAGCCAAGTTGCCAATCGCTAGCGCTTGCTAGCGCATCGTAGTTTTCCCTCTCTGTCACTCCTTCATATTAGTGCGACAAAGAGGGAAAACTACGATGCGCTAGCAAGCGCTAGCGATTGGCAACTTGGCTAAGCACCCTGTACGGTTAAAACCGGAAGCGATCACCACCTGGTAAGACGCACGTTGAATATATGTCCTAAGCTAGAACGCTCGCGACTGATGAAGTCTACGTTCCGTCCTGCACTCCATCTCCAAAACCCCTAGAGCTTTCAGCTGGAACTCCAAAACCGTTTCGATTGCCTAGGCGATGAAGTGGACGTATTCAACGACGGGTTTGTGGAAGCTGTTCATAGCGCTGGGTCTAAGTTTTTTAAGGCCCAGCGGCCAAATAAGACCAGAAAGCTCTCAGACTCCACTCAGAAACTAATGGAAAGAAGGAGTGAACTGGTTCTACAATCCTCAGTCGATGCGATTTTATACCGGCAGCTCAACAGACAGATCTCTAAGTCCCTTAAACGCGATATGCGCCAATTCCGTACCAAGTGTATAGAAGAAGCCATCGAGCGGAACAGGGGCTCTAAAGTTTTTGCAAGGGATCTGTCTGTTGGGCAAAGCCAGCTCGCCAAATTAAAGACTGAGGATGGTAGAATCGTCACACTCAGATCTGAGCTGCTGAGTGAGATAGAGAGTTTTTATGGACAGCTGTACACGTCAACTAGCAGACCCGAAGTTGATCTAGCGGAAGACCTCAGAGCTAGACTGACCCGGCACTATACAGAAGACGTCCCGGACATCAGCCTGTGCGAGATTAGAATGGCTATTGAACAGCTCAAAAATAACAAGGCGCCTGGGGTGGACGGAATTACAGCTGAGCTTCTGAAGGCGGGTGGTAAACCGATCCTTACGGCCCTTCAGAAGTTGTTCAATTCCGTCTTACTGGAAGGGAGAACGCCAAAGGCATGGAACAGAGGTGTGGTGGTACTGATCTTCAAAAAAGGTGACAACGCTTTATTGAAGAATTCACTTCTGAGCCATGTCTATAAGCTGTTGTGACTGACCCAAAACTGCTGCTAACAGTTTTGGACAGCAATTACCTACAATATCATGCAAATGCAGCTTACCATTTGTAGTTAGATTTGTTATTCATCCATAATTTACAACAATTGTATTCTGACGACACTTTGATGTATAATAAATACATTTTATGATTATGCATTTTCCGAACCCTGAAATAAATATTGTTTGTTCTATCGTAAATTAAACAAACAATAATATTTTGTTATGAAATATTAATGTTTGTTGATTATGACATTAATGGCAAATGGCAACGTCATTTGTTGTTAAAGCTGTACTTTACCTTTCACGACATTACATTGCGATAAATCCGATGCACATTTTTATTTATTATTATTTTATTTCTCAAAATATTAAATAAATTTATGATTCTAATATCAACAATTTACCTTTGTTGTAAATTTGTTGTATTCAGTTTAATACGGGCTTTTCTAATAGTACATGTCTGGTTTCACATATTTTTATTTATCAAATTCAAATATTCAAAATTTATGAAAGCATTTTCGACGTATTTTGTCATGAAATTTCTGTATATAAGGCTGGGGTTTTCCATAGAAAGGGTTCTTGCGTTTTTGAGTTTTACTGTTAAAGGTCTTTTGCTTTCTGGCTTTTTCATTATGAGTTTAGCTGCGAAAGGGCTTTTGGTTCTTCCGTTTTGATCGCGAAACAGGTAAGATTCCGTCTCCTTAAGTAATGGATTCTCTGGAGGGCGAAGCTCTGCCCAAATTATGTTATGTCAAGTATTCTGTGTGTATCTATTTTAATATTATACTTTATTTTTACTGGAAATTATGAGAGTCAACCTAGTTTCTTCCAAACATTAGTCAGTAGAGTCAGTCATTCACATGGGGAAGGGTGTTTATAACTTTCATTCTAAAGTAACTTTAAAATCTATATTCTCTAACAAAGCCTAATAATATAATTCAATTCTGGGCTGTTGTTAGTTAGATTGTTTTGGTGTTCTAAGGTTCTCTAATTCTCTAGTGTGGGGGGCGTCAAGCGATACACTGTGCCTACTATTAAAGGTGTTCACTATAATATAAAAGTAACAATGATTCTGTCAAGTTGAGTCCAGTAGCTACAGACTGATCCAAAGAGTTTTGGGCAGACTGTTTAAGGTCCATTTGCGAGGCGAAGCAGTGCATTGGATCTTATAGAGCAGAAGGAACGCTCATCTTGGTTGTTCATTCAGAGAGAACGAATGTATCAATCATCATTATTATTAACAAAAGTGCTTGCTTTTCACCTTTAGACCCTGGAGAATTTGAGTATTAGCTGTAGCTAGGCTTAGCTTGGGGTTATACTGCAATATGATACGGCTATGAATACTTGGTGCTTCTTTTCATCTTTTTCCTTTGTTTGCATTGCAGTTAGGTTCCGAAGCACCGTAAACGTTTAGCTAGTAGTGGTAAGGAAGCCCAACTGACGGGGGCGACCCCACACTGGTTGGTTTAGCGTTGCCTCTTTACCCCACCCAAAATTGCTGGAACTGTTAATTTAGCTAGCAGATGTGTTAGGGTTAAAAGCAATAAATTTGTTAGAAGTTCCAGTCAATTGACAGAGGTCACTTAGATGGTCGGGGATTTTCCTCTCTGAGGAATTTTATTTTTATTGTTCCATTCTTCACATCATATATTTTATTATCTGTATTTACTTATCGCTCAACTAACCAATAAACTTCAATTTCAGTGCTTAATACTGTCAAAACTATCTATCTTAATATTCCCTCAAAATCAATAATAACAATGTCACGTTTTCCTTTCAATAAATAGTCATTTCTTTTTATTATTACATGTCCAAATATCTGTTTGTTTTGTGTCCAAAGGTTTAGCTTGTTTCACATTAAAGAATCTCTGTTACTATACGGTTCACAACATAGAGGTGTCCTACCCTAGACTAGACGATCACTGGCCAATTTACCATTAAATTAATTTATAATAATTAAGTTACAATTTATCATTATATTTCCAATTTAGTATTAAGTTTTCAATTTATAATTAACTTCTTTCAAATATATAATTAAGTTCCAATTTATAATCAAGTTATCAATTATATTTAACTGTATAAACTTTGTCTAATAAAAAAATATTATTCATTGAATAGTTTCATTTCTTTTTAGAGGGGGGGGTTGTTTACACTGTAGTGTATCTAGTGAAGTGAAACCAAGTGTTTAGATAAATATGATTATATATAAATAATTTACACAAAATAAATATTAGCATACATAAATACTTTGCCGTGTGGTGACGGCAGTAAGAATACATTTGTCACCACCCCAACTCCTCCTGCGGGTGTCGTAAAAGTCGACTAAGGGATTGGAGTGTTACTGACCATTCTACAAGATTGATGATGGGCAGCAGCGTCATCATAGTGGGCACATTACTGCGATCGTCAATCCGCTTGCCCAGCGTGGCGATTATGGGCATTTACCTCCTAATGCGTCTATACGCATAGTTAATAGGAGAGGCCTACGTCCAGCAGTGGACTAACATAGGCTGATGATGATGATGATACATAAATAATGAGTACAGCTTTAAACATAATATGTAATAATAAAATAATGTTGCTATGTAAAAGTCGTTGTCGGGTCGTAAGGTAGTCGTCGCAGGAAAACGCACAGTATTAATGTCTCCAATGCAAACACCGTTAGAATGCGCCTGCGACGCTGGCCTGCCCCCGCCAGTCGACCGCGAGATTATGCACCGAACGCACGTCGCTTCGCCTTGCGCTTTGTATTGTTTACGCTCGTAATACGCTCGCAAACTATCTCGCTTTTAGCCATAAGTAACCTGTGCTTTCTGCTGCTTACTGTGCAAATGCTGTGCCCTTCTAAATAAACTGTTAGTGCTCTTACTTGGACTTATTCTTACTCACCTTCGCAAGGTCAGTACAATTTCCATTTAGTACCGCTACACTGGTGACCCCGAACCGAAGAACATCAGCAGATAAAGTAAGCAACAAATTACTTAATAAAATATGGCTGGCGGAGATGAAAACGCAGCAAACAACAACCAGGCGCCGCCCGCGCCCGTTACCGCTGGGACCAGTTCAGTGAGTCCATTTACACTCCACGATGTTTGTCGTATCGGTGTACGACCACCACCATTTTGGCCTGCGGACCCGGCGGTATGGTTTGCTCAATTGGAAGGAAACTTTAATTTGGCTGGTATTAAAGATGATGACACAAAATACTATTACGTGCAATCTACATTGGAACATAGATATGCTGCTAAAGTGAAAGATATCATCATGAATCCACCAGCCAAAGGCAAGTATGAGAAAATAAAGAGCGAGCTGATAAAGCGCCTGTGAAAATCGAGGCAAAAAGAAGTTCAGCAATTATTTTTACACGAAGAACTCGGAGATCGTCGGCCATCACAATTTCTGCGTCACTTACAATGCCTAGTTGGACCGAAAGTGCCTGAAGAATTCTTGCTAGCAATTTGGACAAGTCGTCTCCCGTCTAACATCCAAACTGCCATTGCCTCCCATACAGACACAAACTCAGAGGCGCTTGCAGATCTAGCGGATAGAGTGTTCGACGTTGCCCCGGCAACCCTACAAGTTGCGGCCGCTAGCACTTCGTCAGCTGGAAATACTCCCGTACTCGAGACAATGGCAAAGCAACTAGAAGCCCTTACTAACCAGGTCGAGGCACTTTCAATGCGTAATCGCAGGTCGACGAAATTTAATGGAGAACGTGATAACAACAGGTCGCAATCAAACTATAGAAGATTCCCCGTTTGTTGGTTTCACTATAAATTCGGAGGCAAAGCAACAAGATGCGTAGAACCTTGTGACTTCAAAGCGGGAAACTCCACAGGCAGTCGATAATGGCGACCAACGACTGTCAAATTTCACCTGGTCGCCTGTTTGTGATGGATCAGAGGAGCAAGATGCAATTTTTAGTTGATACTGGCAGCGATCTATGCGTCTTCCCTCGCTCCGCGCTCCGTGAACGTCGAACCAGGTCAGACTACCAACTTTACGCTGCAAATGGATCTAGTATAAATACATATGGATCTACTGTCCTTAATTTGGATCTGGGCTTGCAGCGTGAATACACATGGAAATTTACCGTTGCAGACGTCATGAAGGCTATCATTGGCTTCGACTTCTTGTCCTTTCATGGTCTACTTGTCGATTGCCAAAATAAACGCCTTATCGACATCGCAACGGCACTAACAGCAGCAGGGACGCCGGTACCAGCATCAAATACCATTTCGTCGGTTAAACTCCTCAAAGGTGACTGCAGATACAACAATCTGCTCCGGAGTTTCCCCGAATTAACACGACCATACGCGACCCGCACGCAAATAGCCCACGGGACCGTTCATCACATCCGGACAACAGCCGGTCCCCCAGTTAGTGGTGCACCTCGGCGACTAGCACCGGCTAAATTAAGGATCGCGAAAGCGGAGTTCGAAGATATGTTGAAGTGTGGTACTGCAAGGCCCTCTGAAAGTGCATGGGCATCCCCTTTGCACTTAGCTCCAAAAAAAGATAACGGGTGGCGTCTATGTGGCGATTATCGCATGCTAAATGCTCGTACAGTTCCAGACCGCTACCCCATCCGCCACATCCACGACTTCACACACAATATATCGGGCTGCAAAGTGTTTTCCACTATTGTTTTAGTAAAGGCGTATAACCAGATACCGGTATGCGAAGAAGACGTACCAAAAACCGCAATAACAACACCTTTTGGCTTATACGAGTTCCCATTTATGACATTCGGGCTACGTAATGCTGGCCAAACATTTCAAAGGTTTGTTGACGAAATTACACGGGACCTGGACTTCTGTTACGCGTACTTGGATGATTTCTTGATTTTCTCGCGCGATGAACAAGACCATGAAGACCATCTTCGCCAGGTATTTCAGAAGCTCAAGGACTACGGCATGGTTATAAACACGTCCAAATGTATTTTCGGGAAGCATGCAGTTACGTTCCTGGGATACAGCGTCTCATCAACCGGAATAAAACCGTTATGCGCAAAGGTAGAAGCTATAAAAGAATTCCCATTACCCAAGACAGTAAAAGAGCTAAGGCGATTTCTGGGGATGATAAACTTCTATCGAAAATTTATCCCAGGCGCTGCAAAAATTCAAGCACCTCTGCACGCGCTCTTGACCGACTCCGTCAAAGGTTCCCATCCTGTGCACATTCATGGCGAGTCCCTGACGGCATTTGAAAACTGTAAGGAAAGTTTATGCAGTGCAACGCTTCTAGCACACCCAGATCAAAATGCAAGGATGGCGCTCATCACGGACGCTTCTGATACGGCAATTGGTGCGGCACTCCAACAATATAAAAACAAGGCCTGGGAACCACTAGCGTTTTTCAGCCGTAAGTTAAATCCGGCACAACAGAAATATTCGCCATACGATAGAGAGCTCCTAGCTATATACGAAGGAATAAGATATTTCAGACACATGTTGGAAGCAAGACACTTCACAGTGTATACAGACCATAAACCAATATGTTTTGCTTACAGTACCCGCAAAGACAACTGCTCCCCGCGGCAATATTGCCATCTAGACTATATAAGTCAGGGGCTATGGAGAGGGCTATGCTAGGAGTCTCTCTGCGTGATCGGATTAAAAATGAGACCATCCGCAGCAGAACTAAAGTAGCCGCAATGGCTCTCCGAATCGCTAAACTGAAGTGGCAGTGGGCGGGGCACATTGCGCGTAGAACCGATGGACGTTGGGGCGGGAAGGTTCTTGAGTGGCGGCTACGTACCGGAAGGCGTAGCGTGGGTAGGCCCCCCACAAGGTGGACCGATGACCTGGTGAAGGTCGCAGGAGTCCGCTGGATGCGGGTGGCGCAGGACCGGTCATTGTGGCAATCTTTGGGGGAGGCCTATGTTCAGCAGTGGACGTCTTTCGGCTGATATGATGATGATGATGACCGTAAAATTGTTTATTATAATAAGCTGTATTTTAAAATAACATCTTATTCGGATTTCCACTGTTCAATTTACATTAACGCTTTTATGCGGAAGTCAACAAATTAATCACTTGTGTATTATCAAATATGACTACGGACAACCTAGCCAAACGAATTGGAAATGTATTTGTAGTATTACAAAGTTCAAATTACTTTAAATCAAACGCGGGGTCGGGAGTACGCAGTGCTTGTTAAACAAAAAGTAACTTTTAAATGATGCCAGTACAAAATAAATCAGATACCTATATAAACAAGAACATCAAAAACTAAAAAAAAATGAATAATTGTGGTTTGTAATAAATGTAGGTATGTAATACTGGGCGTTTTAATAATACAGTCGTATTTTAAAACGGCGCGGGTGAGACGCGGGTAGTGCCGCGCAGACGCGCACCGCCAACGCCACCGTGTGACAGTCACAGTCAGTTGCCCGTGCGTGTAGGTAATGGATGGCTATTTGGGTGTTTCAGAATTAATTTGCGATTCTCGTGTGCGTACTGCAGGGATCGGAACCGGTTTTTTAGAAAAACCTCGATACAGCTCAATATTTTAAAATGTTTTACGCTCTTTATCTAGTATTCAACATTTTATGTAATTATTAACATCATATTTTACAATTACTCCATTAACAAAAAAATTATAAACCGAAGAACGAAAAAGAACGGAATTCGAACCGTTCTTTTGTATGGAGCAAAAACCGTTATCCGATCCCTGGCGTACTGAAGCGATTATTTGTCTTTTTCAACGTCTGTAAGGATTACGAATTTGTTTAGGGATTTGATTTGCTAGAGATTTGGATATTGTTGTGTAGGTAATTTCAACGTAGGTGTTTCGTATGAACGAAATAATACGTTGGGGTTAAAATAATAAAAAAATCTTTACTTCTTTGTCGTGTTAGCGACTGTTATTGTGTCTAGTAAATATCGATTTCGGTAGCATTAAAGGGTGATTCTTAAAAAAAGTTCAGCAAAAGAAAATAAACAAGTTTTTTTTCTTTACTGTTTTTCGCAATGTACATCGAAAGTATATACCAAAAGCGTATTTTTGATGAATGTGGACAAGCTTAATACCATTGGAAAAGGCAAAAAAAGATTGCATGTAAACACGGTTGTGACAATGTATGACACGGACGTGACACATTTGCAATAAATGTTAAAATTGATGTGTTTAAATTCGTAATATCATAATTTATTATGATTAATTAATAAAATATACCAAAAGCATATTCTTGATGAATCTGGATAAGCTTAATACCATTGGAAAAGGCAAAAAAACCATGTAAACACGGTTGTGACAATGTATAACACGGACGTGACTTTTTCCAATAAATGTTAAAATTGATGTTATTATATTAGTAATATCATAATTTATTATGATTAAGCAATAAAATAAAGCAACGAAATGGTTTCATTAACAGTATTTATTTGTATTTTTCTTCAAAACAGTAAATAATTATTTAGATATCCCTTTTACAAGGGTCGTCTGAAAAGTTTCTGGTCTGACAATGGAGAATAACTTTTAAAAAAAAACCTCCTTGGTACTATAACCTTACTTTTTTCTGATGTTAAATGTCAAAATTGGTGCCATTTTATCGATAAGTTTTCTTATAATTGCTGATTTCTTGAAACAATACCTACAACATTTCTAATATGCCAGATACAAATCTTGGCTCTGTGGACAGAGATTTTCAAGAACGAAGGGGTAATTGGGGCCTATTTTGAAGGCAACTACTACTTGGCCTTGTTAAAATCATGGGAGCATCGTAGGGACAATTGTATAGCCTTACAAGAGTTACAAGGAGACTATGTAAAAAAAAGTAGTAAAAGTAAATAAAAAATATAACACAAAACGACTTGTTTCTATGTCAGGCCAGAAACTTTACAAATCCATGGGAAAATGGACAAAATAAAAATGCTCAATAAATAGTGTATACTAAATATTCTAAATCATCTATAATAACAGTTTAAATCCGTAGATTGTCTAAATGAAACGAAAATGTCACGACCACGTGTTATATATGTCACAACCACGTACTCAATAAGTCCATGGCCGTGACGTTTTTTTTCATATCGTGGTTGTGACGATTTGAGACGTGTTCGATATAACCTAAAAGCTAGCCATGATCTCACAAATCTTAATTAATTATCAGGAACTACACTGTGTGAGGTACATGTTATGTTTCAAACAATAGTGTGACATTGTTACTTACGTTTAAAAGCCAAACACGGCGTTGACGTGTTAAGGTTGTCCCTTTTTATAAAAAAATACGGAGAAATTTTTCTTGAGACACACACAACGTTCAGTTATTTGCAAATTTGACAACAACACAATGTTGCTGTTCTAAAAAAACATAAAAAGGGTTGCCAATATTAAAGACACTTTTTTACAGTGATCCGTATTTTTATAGTAACGTACACGGTCGTGACACAAAAACTACTCACACATTTTATTCTGATGTAAATCATAAATAGTAATGGTTATTAAGATTTCTATAGTATTATCTTATAAATCAAACATTAACCTTCCATAAATGCTGTAATATTTTGCGTGAGAATTTGACAATTCACCAGAAAAAAATATTATATTTTCGAATTCGGCAATCTCACACAACACGGTCCGTGACATTTTGGGGTTAGCAATTTTTTTATATAGCTGGCTAATAACTTAATGGCAAAAATGATGCTCTGACATGATATTATAGGTAATTTACTACATGAATTAATACACACTTTATATATTTTCCCACAAAATATATTCGATTCTTACATATCACAGAAAAAAATGTAAGAATAAGAATCACCCTAAAGCGCAGGAATCTGCAATATTAGAATATAATAGACTAAGACGCAAATACCGTCCAGAATTGTCAGATATTGTTCCATAAAAACCCCGGAAAAAAGCCCATAAAGACAGGGAGTGAGCTATGAGAAAAATGGTAGCTGACGTACAAGAAGTAGTACCCGAAAAGAAAAAAAGAAGAATACCTACAAAAAGAGATGAGATCCCATCAAAAACATTACATGTAAAAAGGTGCAAGTCTCGCAGCATAGCAGTTGTTACACCACAAAAAAGTTATGAGATCAATTGTTTACCCAAGTCAATAATTCTGTAGTTACTACAAGGGGGTATCCATAAAACTCGATTTCTACTAACTTGCCTAACTTGAAACTGCATGTAGAAATACTCATTTTATTATAGGTATCAATAAAGAGTAAACCAAATTAGCTTGAGATTACCAAGCGAATTAAGTTTGATGATCCACCACTACCTATCCATGGGAACATTTGTCTAGCAGCTTTGTCATAAATTGTTACCTTATAACAATTACTTAATTAACAACATCTTATAGTAACTGAATTAATATAAGATATCTGTATTTTTTTAATATAAAGAATGACTTGGCCATCGACCACATCTTACTGAATGTCTTTAGGGCATTGCTAAATTAGGGTTGTTTTAAGCAGTTGATTTTATTACTTACCTATGTACCGAGTGTTTTGAGGTCGTGGAGCAAAATAATGCACATAATACGGAATTAAATCTGAGAGCGAGAGAAAGAGTGTTTTTTAAGAAATAGAAAATTTCGTTTGTTATAACATGGTCACCAGATATCCTATACACCGTTTGACAAAGGCATAATAGGATGACTATACAACCAAATTATGTCAGTAGAAAAGCGTGCGAAATTCAAAATTAGTATGAAGAATAGTAGGAAGGGCAGACAGGCCAGTAGATTTTTTTTATTTCACGCGGTTTCCTATTGACACCGTTTGGTTTGAGTAAGTATATACATATACGTAAATGATTTAAGTAGTTTTAAGATAATATATTGATCACAGTCTACGTCACGAAAAGTAGTTTTTGATCACGACCCAACCCAAATCATCCCTGTGCGATGGCCAAGTCATTCTTTATATTTAAAAATACAGATATCTTATATTAATACAGTTACTATAAGATGTTGTTAATTAAGTAATTGTTATAAGGTAACAATTTATGACAAAGCTGCTAGACAAATGTTCCCATGGATAGGTAGTGGTGGATCATCAAACTTAATTCGCTTGGTAATCTCAAGCTAATTTGGTTTACTCTTTATTGATACCTATAATAAAATGAGTATTTCTACATGCAGTTTCAAGTTAGGCAAGTTAGTAGAAATCGAGTTTTATGGATACCCCCTTGTAGTAACTACAGAATTATTGACTTGGGTAAACAATTGATCTCATAACTTTTTTGTGGTGTAACAACTGCTATGCTGCGAGACTTGCACCTTTTTACATGTAATGTTTTTGATGGGATAACTTGTAGTTTAAAAATTACCGCATGTCAAAGTTCCTTAGTTTTGTCACTCACTGACTCACCGATCATCAATAATCTAAGGTATTTCTAGATGGCCTAGGAGCTCAAAATTTGAAACATAAGTAGATTATAGCCTACCTATTACACAAAAAATCTGAAAATTGGAAATTTCTGCCAGATTTTAAAGTTATGCAAACTACTCAAATAAGTTTGTAATCCCATACAAATACATGCTAATACAAAATTAATTATGCGGTTGTTGCAAATAAGTTTATATTATGGCGGAATGAAGCGGGTTGGAACAAAGAGTTCTTTGAATTGTGGGTTTTCTAGCCAAATATTTTTATTGGTCCCATACCTACAAGTTTTAAATTCTGTTATATTTATTATTAAACGGTTTTTATTAACTTCACCGCGTATCAACTGTCGTCTATGCTTCAAATCTTGTGATCGATTTTTCGACCACTTCTACTGCACCGAAATCAATAAAAGGAACACTTATCAAGTCCCCATAACAATGCAATATTATAATATTTGTATCCTTGTATCCTCAAAGCCTGATGCTGCAGACGTACTGCTTACCTTAACCGAGAGTGTTAGACACGTGAAAATAAAAGTATAGCATGTTTGGCATAATCAAATACTAATAGCCTGATCTTGACTTCCAACTCCTCACTCCTGATGCTGCAGTACTGCCTACAATAACCGCAAGGTTTATCTTTAATGGATATCTTGATTTTAAAGAAGTTCTTTAGATATTAAGTAGAAACATGCGAATTTAACACTAACGTCCAACTCCTCAAATCTGATACTCCAGTGTTACTGCCTGCCACAACCACTAGGTTTAGCGATATGTAGATATTGATTGAAGTACTGCTTTAGGTATTTGATAGAAACAAACGGATTTAATTATCATCATCATATCAGCCGAAAGACGTTCACTGGTGAATATAGGCCTCCCCCAAAGATTGCCATAAGGACCGGCCCTGTGCCACCTGCATCCAGCAACCTTCACCAGATCATGAGTCCACCTTGCGGGGGGCCGACCGCCACTCGAGAACCTTACCGCCCCAACGGCCATCAGTTCCACGCGCGACGAGCCCCGTCCACTTCAGTTTAGCGATTCGAAGAGCTATATCGGTTACTTTGGTTCTGCTGCGGATGGTCTCATTTCTAATCCGATCTCGCAGAGAGACTCTTAGCATAGGCCTCTCCATTGCCCTTTGGGTGACCTCGAGCCTTCTTATGAGGCCCATTGTAAGCGACCACGGTTTAGTACCGTATGTTACTGCCGCCCTCCTGCTGATAAACTCATAGGGTCATGCACGGCTGATAGGGTGACAGCGTGAGTGATTCGCATAGGGCGAGCCGTAGGGCCTGCTTCCCTCGGGTTTATAGACCGACAGCGTGAGTGGATTGCGTAGGGCGAGCCGTCGGGCCTGCGGCCCTCCAGCTGATAGAGTGACTGCGTGTGTGGATAGCGCAGGGAGAGCCGTCGGGCCTGCGGCCCTCCAGCTGATAGAGTGACAGCGTTAGTGGAGCTCGTAGGGTGAGCCGTCGGACCTGCGGCCCTCCAGCTGACAGAGTGACTGCGTGAGTGGATCGCCTAGGGTGAGCCGTCGGACCTGCGGTCCTCCAGCTGATAGAGTGACAGCGTTAGTGGATCGCGTAGGGAGAGCTGTCGGGCCTGCGGCCCTCCAGCTGATAGAGTGATAGCGTGAGTGTACCGCGTAGGGCGAGCCGTCGGGCCTGCGGCCCTCCAGCTGTCGCGTAGGGTGAGCCGTCGGGCCTGCGGCCCTCCAGCTGATAGAGTGACAGCGTGAGTGATTCGCGTAGGGCGAGCCGTCGGGCCTGTGGCCCTCCAGCTGATAGAGTGACAGCGAGAGGGGGTCGCGTAGGGCACGCCGTCGGGCCTGCGGCCCTCCAGCTGATAGAGTGACAGCGTGCCTGGTTCGCGTAGGGCGTGCCGTCGGGCGTGCGGCCCTCCGGTTGATAGGCTGACAGCGCAGGTGGTTTGCGTAGGACGTGCACTCGGACCTGCGCTCCTCCAGTTGATAGACAGAGAGTGTGAGTCTTTCGGATTCACGTAGTGCGTGCCATAGTGCCGTAGGGCCTATGGCCCTCCGGTTGATAGATTGCATGGATTGACCCTTATGGCCCTCGGTTCGCATCGGACTTTCCGTCAGACCTGCGGTCCTCCGGTTGGTCGACTGAGAGAATGAGTATATATTTTATAGTCTCGAAATTCGACTTGTATAATGTGTACAATATAAAAATTTTATCTTGATTTTCTCAATGAACCAAATTGATTGATATATTTCTTATTGTCAGATCTCTGTTATCTAAGGTACTTATTGTATGAATAACACGTCCATTTGAGACACTTCGGGCATTCAAGCTTACATTATAAATAAATAAATATCTTCGGACATCTTACACAAATCGACCTAGTCCCACGGTAAGCTCAATTAAGGCTTGTGATGTGGGTACCAGGCGACGATATATATAATAGATAGATACATATAGATACTTAAATACATAGACAGCCATGACCAAGGAACAAATATTTGTGATAAATAAATACACAAATAATACCCTCGCCGGGATTCGAACCCGGAACCTCCAGCTTCGTAGGCAGGGTCACTACCAACTAGGCTACAGAGGCTGACGATTAATTACGCCCAGCCTTTGGTTTTCATTTGTCGATCGAGATATTTAATAACATTTTATTAGTGTCGAATTTTTAAAAATATCTATTCAGCAGGGATTAGCCTCCCGTTGGGTACACATAAAATAATGTCCATTATGTTTACATTATGTGTCGTGATTCGTGATGAAAGCGCAAGAGTATAAACGCTACTTACGAGTAGCATGCATAATTGTATTGCATAATTACAAACAATATCTTTGATCTAGAATAAGTAGGTATAGTATCGGAAATTAACTTAATAATTGCACTAAAAACTTGAAAATAAAATAAGTAAAAAAGTTTTAAGTTAAACGGTTTTTATTGCACCAAAAACTAGAAAATAAAAATTTGTTATAACTAACCGTAGATGCTACTTCCTGTAGATTACTCACGTGAAACTATTATCACTGTAGTCTTCCCAAGTCGGATGCTGAAAGCCACGTTTAGCCTCTATGTCAGTGGATTAAGCGTTACCTAATCGGAAACTTTTACCAAACTAAAATTAAAACGTGGGGCGTTATTATAAAGAAACATACAAGTTCAAAATATGTAATTGCAGCTTTAATTTTGCATTTAATCATCCATCTGTTCCATCACTTCTACAGAGATAAATAGCTTTAATCAAGGCCAGGACAAAACTTATTACACTATTGCTGTCTTGATTTCTATGTGTGTTCTTAAATAACTATAGTGACTTAATCACAATTGAGTACGCCCCACGTTTTTATTTCAGTTTGGTAAAAGTTTCCGATTAGGTAACGCTTAATCCACTGACATAGAGGCTAAACGTGGCTTTCAGCATCCGACTTGGGAAGACTACAGTGATAATAGTTTCACGTGAGTAATCTACAGAAAGTAGCATCTACGGTTAGTTATAACAATTTTTTATTTTCTAGTTTTTGGTGCAATAAAAACCGTTTAACTTAAAACTTTTTTACTTATTTTATTTTAGTTTTCATGCTAGTCCCAATTTTCATAAATCCCAAATTGAGGGATAATCTCTGAAGGCCCTCCAGCAGCACGGAATATGGTAGCGGCCCTCCTGACCCAAAATCTATTTCCATTCCACCCTGTCATCATCATCATCATATCAGCCATAAGACGTCCACTGCGCAAATTTGTTCCATCAAAGCCCCGGAAAAAAGCCCATAAAGACAGGGAGTGGGCTATGAGAAAAATGGTAGCTGACGTACAAGAAGTAGTACCCGAAAAGAAAAAAAAGAAGAATACCTACAAAAAGAGATGAGATCCCATCAAAAACATTACATGTAAAAAGGTGCAAGTCTCGCAGCATAGCAGTTGTTACACCACAAAAAAGTTATGAGATCAATTGTTTAACCAAGTCAATAATTCTGTAGTTACTACAAGGGGGTATCCATAAAACTCGATTTCTACTAACTTGCCTAACTTGAAACTGCATGTGGAAATACTCATTTTATTATAGGTATCAATAAAGAGTAAGCCAAATTAGCTTGAGATTACCAAGCGAATTAAGTTTGATGATCCACCACTACCTATCCATGGGAACATTTGTCTAGCAGCTTTGTCATAAATTGTTACCTTATAACAATTACTTAATTAACAACATCTTATAGTAACTGTATTAATATAAGATATCTGTATTTTTTTAATATAAATAATGACTTGGCCATCGCACAGGGATGATTTGGGTTGGGTCCTGATCAAAAACTACTTTTCGTGACTCAGAAGCCTATCAACATTATGTAGGGTAGACTCTGATCAATATATTATCTTAAAATTACTTAAATCATTTATGTATATACTTACTCAAACCAAACGGTGTCAATAGGAAACCGCGTGAAATAAAAAAAAAACTACTGGCCTGTCCGCCCTTCCTACTATTCTTCATACTAATTTTGAATTTCGCACACTTTTCTACTGACATAATTTGGTTGTTAGAGTATATAAAGTCATCCTATTATGCCTTTGTCAAACGGTGTATAGGATATCTGGTGACCATGTTATAACAAACGAATTTTTCTATTTCTTGAAAAACACTCTTTCTCTCGCTCTCAGATTTAATTCCGTATTATGTCCATTATTTTGCTTCACGACCTCAAAAACACTCGGTATATATGTAAGTAATAAAATCAACTGCTTAAAACAACCCTAATTTAGCAATGCCCTAAAGACATTCAGTAAGATGTGGTCGATGGCCAAGTCATTCTTGAGTAAGTATATACATAAATGATTTAAGTAATTTTAAGATAATATATTGATCAGAGTCTACCCTACATAATGTTGATAGGCTTCTGAGTCACGAAAAGTAGTTTTTGATCAGGACCCAACCCAAATCATCCCTGTGCGATGGCCAAGTCATTCTTTATATTAAAAAAATACAGATATCTTATATTAATACAGTTACTATAAGATGTTGTTAATTAAGTAATTGTTATAAGGTAACAATTTATGACAAAGCTGCTAGACAAATGTTCCCATGGATAGGTAGTGGTGGATCATCAAACTTAATTCGCTTGGTAATCTCAAGCTAATTTGGCTTACTCTTTATTGATACCTATAATAAAATGAGTATTTCCACATGCAGTTTCAAGTTAGGCAAGTTAGTAGAAATCGAGTTTTATGGATACCCCCTTGTAGTAACTACAGAATTATTGACTTGGTTAAACAATTGATCTCATAACTTTTTTGTGGTGTAACAACTGCTATGCTGCGAGACTTGCACCTTTTTACATGTAATGTTTTTGATGGGATATGCTTGTCCGTAGGTTCGCTAAATGTACACGTGAAGTCAAGGTAACGCTGTTTAAAGCTTACAGTCAATCCTTCTACACGAGCGGCCTATGGGTTAGGTATACAAAGCGTGCCTACAATGCTCTGGGTATACAGTATAACAATGCGTTTAGAATGATGATGGGACTACCTAAGTGGTGCAGTGCATCTGGTATGTTTGCCGAAGCTCGTACCGATGGATTCCAGGCTATCATGAGAAAGCGTATCGTGTCGGTCTGGAATCACATAAGGCGTAGTCCCAACAGCATTCTAAATGCAATTGCTGGGAGATACGATTGCCCTATACAGAGATTCTGGATGGAGCAGGTCAAGGGCGCGGCCCAATATTTATTGTAATTATAATTATAATTAATTTTAATTCATTTAAATTTTAATATTAACCTTAAGTATAAGATATACTAACACGCTATGGATTGTAAGTTATCCGAAATAAAATTTTATTCATTCATTCATTCAAAAACACATTCATTTTGACAAACCTTTTTGAGCTCCTCCTTTTGGTTCAGCAGTTGCACCACTCTTCTCTTCTGTTTCTCGTGTAGCTCTTTTTCTTTCGCAAGCTGCTTATTCACCTTATTCAACTGATCTTCTAACTCTTTCTCTCTTCTCTTCTTTTGGTTTTCTAGTTCTTTCAGCTTCTACAAAGAAACGAGTATATTTTGTTGTTATGCCGTAATTATAAAATATTTTAAAAATAAAAATAAAACCGCCTTCAAAAATTCACCCGAACTAAAAAGTTAAAAATAATTTTGGTTCCTACTTCTTAGGATTTCCTACCCAAACCTTTAATCCTTTTACCCTATTCATTGAAATAAAACATTATGGCTAGGTACCCTACAGATTTCTTAGAAGTCGGTGCCAAGCCGAATACGTTCATAGGTATACAGGGTGGAAAGGGACGACGTTCCTTCCCGCTACCGACCGAGTCTACCAACCATTACAATGAACTTTCAGTATGGGACCAACATCGAAAGCGTACATGGAAAATTGACTTTTCCATACTATTGAACTTTAACTAATCACTCACTTTGTATGAGGGGTTAATTTTTTTTTTTAATATTTCGATGTTGGTCCCATACTGAAAGTTCATCTTAATGGTTGGTAGACTCGGTCGGTAGCGGGAAGGAACGTCGTCCCTTTCCACCCTGTATATTAGATAGAGCTTTGTAACTTACTGTCACTCCGATTACGCTTTTATCAACAGAATGGTCTGCCTCAGTCATTTTCATGAAAGCATAACCGGAGTGACAGTAAGTTACAAAGCTCTATCAAATACATATAGTAAGTACTCGCAAAGTGAACATATTTGGCTTGGCACCGACTTCTAAGAAATCTGTAGGGTACCTAGCCATAATGTTTTATTTCAATGAATAGGGTAAAAGGTTTAAAGGTTTGGGTAGGAAATCCTAAGAAGTAGGAACCAAAATTATTTTTAACTTTTTAGTTCGGGTGAATTTTTGAAGGCGGTTTTATTTTTATTTTTAAAATATTTTATTTTTTGCTTTTTAGTAGTGTAAATATAAAATCGTTATTCAGTATGCTCTAAATACTTATAATTAGAATGTACTGCACTGTAGTAGGCCATAAAACCTGAACTGGCGAACTTATATGAATACAACAAAGATTTCGTCGAATTGTAAACCTCCTCCTTTTTGAAGTCGGTTAAAAACAGTTTCAAAGGTAACAGACTTAGCATGCCAATATTATTTAAAGAATCACTAACCGCTAACCGACATGTCATAACTACTAAGCAAACACTTGAATAGATCTCGAAAATGTATGACATTTGTTATATACAAAGAATGATCCTTCAACCCCTAATCGTTAAGGAGTTATTCCTTTCATCATCAGCTCACCAACATGAGACTATGACCACCTAAAGGCAAATACTCGAATAGCCTCCAAAATATATGAAATATGTTATATTTAAAGAATTATCCCCCAACTCCTAATCTCCAAGGAGTTGTACCTTACATCATCAGCTCACCAACATGAAAGGATGACCACCTAAAGGCAAATACTCAAATAGCTTCCAAAATACACGAAATATGTTATACTTAAAGAATTATCCCCCAACTCCTAATTGCTAAAGAGTTGTACCTTCCATCATCAGATCACCAACTTAAGATGTTCATGACTAGATGTAAATACTTGATTAGTCTTCGAAAATAAATGAAAAATGTCATGTGTGCCTACAACATTTGAAGAGTTCCCTCGATTTCTCCAGGATCCCATCATCAGATCTGGATTCGGTGACAATGGGACCAACTAGAAGGTATACCCTTTCAAACAAAAAAAGAAAATTTCAAATCGGTCCACGCGTCTTCGAGTAATCGGGGAACATACATAAAAAAAAAAAAAAGATTTCGACGAATTGTAAACCTCCTCCTTTTTGAAGTCGGTTAAAAACGTGGTTCAAACACGGTGGGTACTACCGCTTTATATAAAACAAGAGCCAAATAACAGTATAATAATACAGTAGGGAGCTGTTCAAATATTACGTAAGCAAATATTATAAATGTTTTTTTTACATTATAAGTAATAACCAGAGATCGGTTTTTAACCGACTTCAAAAAGGAGGAGGTTAACAATTCGTCGAAATCTTTTTTTTTTTTTTTATGTATGTTCCCCGATTACTCGAAGACGCGTGGACCGATTTCAAATATTCTTTTTTTGTTTGAAAGGGTATACCTTCTAGTTGGTCCCATTGTCACCGAATCCAGATCTGATGATGGGATCCTGGAGAAATCGAGGGAACTCTTCAAATGTTGTAGGCACACATGACATTTTTCATTTATTTTCGAAGACTAATCAAGTATTTGCATCTAGTCATGAACATCTTAAGTTGGTGATCTGATGATGGAAGGTACAACTCTTTAGCAATTAGGAGTTGGGGGATAATTCTTTAAGTATAACATATTTCGTGTATTTTGGAAGCTATTTGAGTATTTGCCTTTAGGTGGTCATCCTTTCATGTTGGTGAGCTGATGATGTAAGGTACAACTCCTTGGAGATTAGGAGTTGGGGGATAATTCTTTAAATATAACATATTTCATATATTTTGGAGGCTATTCGAGTATTTGCCTTTAGGTGGCCATAGTCTCATGTTGGTGAGCTGATGAGGAAAGGAATAACTCCTTAACGATTAGGGGTTGGAGGATCATTCTTTGTATATATAACAAATGTCATACATTTTCGAGATCTATTCAAGTGTTTGCTTAGTAGTTATGACATGTCGGTTAGCGGTTAGTGATTCTTTAAATAATATTGGCATGCTAAGTCTGTTACCTTTGAAATTGTTTTTGTATTCATATAAGTTCGCCAGTTCAGGTTTTATGGCCTACTACAGTGCAGTACATTCTAATTATAAGTATTTAGAGCATACTGAATAACGATTTTATATTTACACTACTAAAAAGCAAAAAATAAAATATTTTAAAAATAAAAATAAAACCGCCTTCAAAAATTCGCCCGAACTAAAAAGTTAAAAATAATTTTGGTTCCTACTTCTTAGGATTTCCTACCCAAACCTTTAAACCTTTTACCCTATTCATTGAAATAAAACATTATGGCTAGGTACCCTACTGATTTCTTAGAAGTCGGTGCCAAGCGAAATATGTTCACTTTGCGAGTACTTATATGTATTTGATAGAGCTTTGTAATATACTGTCACTCCGGTTATGCTTTCATGAAAATGACTGAGGCAGACCATTCTGTTGATAAAAGCGTAATCGGAGTGACAGTAAGTTACAAAGCTCTATCTAATATATACCTATGAACGTATTCGGCTTGGCACCGACTTCTAAGAAATCTGTAGGGTACCTAGCCATAATGTTTTATTTCAATGAATAGGGTAAAAGGTTTAAAGGTTTGGGTAGGAAATCCTAAGAAGTAGGAACCAAAATTATTTTTAACTTTTTAGTTCGGGCGAATTTTTGAAGGCGGTTTTATTTTTATTTTTAAAATATTTTATTTGTGCGACGTCTCATACTAAATGTCATGAAAATGACGGAAGTCACTAAGAATGTCGCAAATCTATCCGATCTCTGGTTATAACTAATGTTTTAATTACACAAATGTGAACTTGCTTTGCTATGCTTACAATACGTCTAATCGCTATAGTATCTAAACGAAATAATACACTGACGCAGGAAATTTAAAGATGTGAATAGGGCGCGGTTATGTCCCTAATCAGTTCTAAAGCGCGTGCCTAAACTTATACATTATTTGAGGGAATCCCCGAAAATACTGGTTACTGATTGTCTCCTGTTCGTTGCCGCCGCGATTTGGGCTCTACTTTTCACTTACGATCAGGTGGAGTGGAGCCACTTTGTTGTGCCAACGTTATTTTTATTGGGTCGGCAACGCGCATGTGACACCAGAGGTTGCAGGCGCCCATAGGCTACGGTGACTGCTTTCCATCAGGCGGTCCGTATGCTTGTTTGCCACCGACGTGGTATAAAAAAAAAAAAAATGCATTGCGTTTTCAAGCATAGACCATGTGAGGGTTGTCATCCGCGTAAAAGAGTAAATAAGTATCTATTACGTAGTCAAATCATCATCTAGACTCCCCTACCCCCATCCCCCTCATAGTGCTTACGTAATACTTGAACGGCCCCTAACACCGTACCTTAATGCTTCTTACGACCTCAGGAATACGCTAGTAAAGTTATTTGGTTGCCTCATGTTACACTTACATATTTGATCAATTTCCATCCAAAAAAGCTTAATTTAGATAAATTTATCTCGAAATCATAGTGTAATAAGAAATAAAATATTTTAAAAATAAAAATTAAACCGCCTTCAAAAATACGCTGGAACTAAAAAGTGCAAAATAATTTTGGTTCCTACCACTTAGGATTTCCTACCCAAACCTTTAAACCTTTTACCCTATTCATTGAAATAAAATATGATTCCTAGGTACCTCACTGATCTCAGTGAAGTCGGTGCCAAGACAAATACGTCCACAGGCTACACCACACTCATATTTTAGGGTTAGTTATTATTTTAGGGTTAAGAAATACCCTTCAAAATATTATAAATTAAATCAAAATATTATTAATATTATGAAGTGTATACGTAATATTATTTAGTTGTTGTTGTTCTGTATCTTGGCACCGACTTTTTTTTTTTTTTTTTTATGTTGGCACAACAAAGTGGCTCCACTCCACCTGATCGTAAGTGAAAAGTAGAGCCCAAATCGCGGCGGCAACGAACAGGAGACAATCAGTAACCTGTTAGTTGCCACCGCCTTGCTGGCCCGCTAGATGCTGGTAAATACACCGGCTGACCCCGAAACACGTGATCAGTGAGGTAACTAGGAATCACATTTTATTTCAATGAATAGGGTAAAAGGTTTAAAGGTTTGGGTAGGAAATCCTAAGTGGTAGGAACCATAAAATATTTTAAAAATAAAAATAAAACCGCCTTCAAAAATTCGCCCGAACTAAAAAGTTAAAAATAATTTTGGTTCCTACTTCTTAGGATTTCCTACCCAAACCTTTAAACCTTTTACCCTATTCATTGAAATAAAACATTATGGCTAGGTACCCTACAGATTTCTTAGAAGTCGGTGCCAAGCCGAATACATTCATAGGTATATATTAGATAGAGCTTTGTAACTTACTGTCACTCCGATTACGCTTTTATCAACAGAATGGTCTGCCTCAGTCATTTTCATGAAAGCATAACCGGAGTGACAGTATATTACAAAGCTCTATCAAATACATATAAGTACTCGCAAAGTGAACATATTTGGCTTGGCACCGACTTCTAAGAAATCTGTAGGGTACCTAGCCATAATGTTTTATTTCAATGAATAGGGTAAAAGGTTTAAAGGTTTGGGTAGGAAATCCTAAGAAGTAGGAACCAAAATTATTTTTAACTTTTTAGTTCGGGCGAATTTTTGAAGGCGGTTTTATTTTTATTTTTAAAATATTTTATTTTTTGCTTTTTAGTAGTGTAAATATAAAATCGTTATTCAGTATGCTCTAAATACTTATAATTAGAATGTACTGCACTGTAGTAGGCCATAAAACCTGAACTGGCGAACTTATATGAATACAAAAACAATTTCAAAGGTAACAGACTTAGCATGCCAATATTATTTAAAGAATCACTAACCGCTAACCGACATGTCATAACTACTAAGCAAACACTTGAATAGATCTCGAAAATGTATGACATTTGTTATATGTATATACAAAGAATGATCCTCCAACCCCTAATCGTTAAGGAGTTATTCCTTTCCTCATCAGCTCACCAACATGAGACTATGACCACCTAAAGGCAAATACTCGAATAGCCTCCAAAATATATGAAATATGTTATATTTAAAGAATTATCCCCCAACTCCTAATCTCCAAGGAGTTGTACCTTACATCATCAGCTCACCAACATGAAAGGATGACCACCTAAAGGCAAATACTCAAATAGCTTCCAAAATACACGAAATATGTTATACTTAAAGAATTATCCCCCAACTCCTAATTGCTAAAGAGTTGTACCTTCCATCATCAGATCACCAACTTAAGATGTTCATGACTAGATGCAAATACTTGATTAGTCTTCGAAAATAAATGAAAAATGTCATGCGTGCCTACAACATTTGAAGAGTTCCCTCGATTTCTCCAGGATCCCATCATCAGATCTGGATTCGGTGACAATGGGACCAACTAGAAGGTATACCCTTTCAAACAAAAAAAGAATATTTGAAATCGGTCCACGCGTCTTCGAGTAATCGGGGAACATACATAAAAAAAAAAAAAAGATTTCGACGAATTGTTAACCTCCTCCTTTTTGAAGTCGGTTAAAAATTATTTTGCACTTTTTAGTTCCAGCGTATTTTTGAAGGCGGTTTAATTTTTATTTTTAAAATATTTTATTTTTTGCTTTTTAGTATAGTATAAATATAAAACAGGTTCAGTAACAGTACATTGTGCATCTAGGCATGTAAGTACGGTATTACCAACGAGAGTGTTAGAAGCCCGACCCCGTAGGCGGTAGGCGGGGGCTTTTAATGACTTGAGTTAGTATTCCGCTTAGTGAGAATTATCCTCCAACTCCTAATCGTTAAGGAGTTGTACCTTCTATCATCAGCTCACCAACATGAGCCTATGACCACCTAAAGACAAATACTCGAATAGCTTTAAAAAAACATGAAATATGTTGTATTTAAAGAATTATTGCCTAACTCCTAATCGCTAAGGAGTTGTACCGTCCATCATCAGCTCACCAATATGAGCCTATGACCACCTAAAGGCAAATACTTAAATAGCTTCCAAAATACATGTAATAGGTTATATTTAAAGAATTATCCTCTAACTCCTAATCGTTAAGGAGTTGTACCTTCCATCATCAGCTCACCAACATGAGCCTATGACCACCTAAAGGCAAATACTGGAATAGCTTCCAAAAAACATGAAACGTGTTATATTTAAAGAATTATTGCCCAACTCCTAATCTCTAAGGAGTTGTACCTTCCATCATCAGCTCACCGACTTAAGACGTTCATTACTAGACGCAAATACTTAATTGGCTTTCGAAAATAAATGAAAAATGTTATGTGTGCCTACAACATTTGAAGAGTTCCCTCGATTTCTCCAGGATCCCATCATCAGATCTGGACCCAACGACAATGGGACCAACTAAAAGGTATACTCTTTCAAACAAAAAAAGAATTTTCCAAATCGGTCCACGCGTCTTCGAGCAATCGGGGAACATACATAAAAAAAAAAAAAAGATTTCGTCGAATTGTAAACCTCCTCCTTTTTGAAGTCGGTTAAAAATAATTTGGGTCAAAATTCTTTTCGTTGTCTTATTTTTTGTCCCTAGAAAACATGACGCAGTGGTGATTTTTGTATGAGATGATGTTTTGTTTTTAATTTCTGATGTATAGATTAAAATCTAGCATGAAAAGGAAATACAAGTGCATTAGATTTTTTTTATTTACTGAGTCGAAACAGTAGCTAATAGCGTGACAGTGGTAAGAAACAAGACAACGAAAAGAATTTTGACCCACTTATCAATAAAATGATTGATATTATTTTATTGGTAATTTATTGTTTCTTATTGGTGTCCCTATCGAAATTTTCATTGTGCCACTGTGAGTTCTGTGTCTGATCATATTAAAACATAAACCACTTACTTTTTCTTTATCAAGTTTAAGTTCTCTAGTTTCTCTGCGAAGTTTCCTAAGTTCCTTCTTCGCTTTCAGTCGCTCCCTGTCCTGCTCGCGCCTCACTTTCGCCTGCTCTAGTGATTCTCTCGACGAACTTCCTTGGACCACTTGTACACTCTGTTTATTTGATTTCTCTTTGGAACTCTTGTTTTCCAATGATTGAGATGATTTTTTTTCTGCCTGAAAAAGGTTTAAACAATTGAAATGCAACATTTCTGTGAGAATTAATCTCTACACACTTTTTTGTAGAACAAATCTAATTAGGTATTTTATTAAATACTTTGATTTGTGAGCATTAAATAGTGACACTACTATGTTTATAAATTATTAATATTATATGTCATATACAAAATATTAAATGTAGTGTTCACCAATGCCAAATGTTGCATTAAATATGACACCTATTAATTGGATATACACCGTGTTTTTATTGATTTCCAGTAAATTGGACAGGTTACTTGGGACATTAATAGAAGTTTCCTGGTATATCGGCTTTTGTTAATTTCGAAAAAATTTTATTTTTATTTTCATACATAATAATTGTAATGGCAAGTGTGAGAGAACCTTAAGAATAAGATCTCAGGCGACTGACGGCTGTTGACGGCATATGTCAAAATAAGTAACTATAGCATGTAATAAAGGTTGCAATACACTTGTTGACAAATAAATAATAATGTAACCCAATCAATATTACACAACCATCATAGCCTCTGTTAATAAATTGCAGTTTTCTATGTCTGGTACTAGTGACCAGACCAGACTTAGGAATAATCATATAATTGCCTTACCATTAAATTAGCTTTAGTGGACTCTATAGTTTCTCTGAACTTTTGCAGCTGCAAGTCCCTCTTCATTTTAAGCAGGGCTTTCAGACGTTTCACGGTCTTTTTATTGCCCTTCAATTTCTCTATGCGAGAAGCATAATCATCATATATTTGTTTCTCTTTTCTACTCTGCTCCAATATCATCTGCTCATTTGTTGTTGGCTTCACATTTTCAATTTTATCCTTTTTCTGGCTGCTCGGTGACTCCAATTTATTTGGAACAATATTATGATTTTGGACATTTTCATCATCGTGTTTGCGTCTCTTGCGCATTGTTGAAGTTTTGGTATTTGACATGAAGGTGTATACTAATTCGTTTGAGGATTCTAGCTTGATTATGTCTTGATTACACAGAACGTGCTTTTGGCCTTTACGGAGCTTGTTCCCGTTGACACCAATGATGGAATAACTACAATTCTTCAATATCCAATTGCCTTCTTCTTTCTTAAATTTGCAATGGGTTTTTGCAAGAGAGGGCACGACAACAGTGTTTTGTGGTCCACGGCCAAGAGAAAACTGAAAATTATGGAAATTTATTAATATCATAAAATAACCTCTTAAAATAAATAAAAATTTACTTTACTATACATTTTTTCTCAAATTAAACATAATTTTGTCGAGTTTTTCGGTAAGTTACATGATATATCTTGTTGCACATAATTATGCAATATCCATATAATAAGATATTCTTCAAAGTGACTCAAATTAAGATATTTGCATATATTTTCTCACTGGTACACCCTGGGTGCTGGCAAATATTTGAAATTTGAATACCTATTCTGTTATGTTACTTATGAGGTTAGGTATGAAACTTTTATGTTTAATATAATCATGAAAATCATTTTTATGACTCAATGACAAATAAATCATATGATTAACAAAATTAATACAAATTACTTTGTATGATAAAAAAGATGTTAAATGAGATTATTCAAACTTTAGTAACTATTACAAAATTCAGAGAGTTATTATGCAGAATTATTTCTTTTGTAAACTCCTTTTTACAAATGACAAATTCTCAGTTCTCATTACTAATTTGAGCTATATTTCTTTGAAGTCAATATTTATTGTTCAGATACTTACACTTTCTGATGTAATTAGAATTCTTTGAAGATTTTCTAAGCCAGGTTTTAAAGGTTTCGTTGAGCACAGAACCGGGAAATGCGTAGTCATTCCGAAGCGCGTAAAATGTAGTACGAAAATGCACTATAAGATATAATTATATATTGAATTACATTATTTACAAATTAGCTAAATAATAGTGAGGTAACTTATTAGAAAATGCTTGCATTACACTCTAAACTAAAAACAAAGTATCAATGTCACTGTCAAATTGTCAATGTCAACCATCCCAACCAGAAATAGGTGCGTTCATATAATTACTCCGCAACGCGTTCTATAGTCTATTGTTTTATGTATTTAAATAAATGTAAACAAAGTCTACCCTCAAATGGTCCCTATCAAGGTCTATCTGTCGATGTATCATCTTCGACATTAGCGGAAAAGCCCATCAAACCGCTTTTGCCAATATTATCATTATCACTCAAAAAAGCCCTCCGGTACCATCGGTCCACTTTCCCGATCTGTCTACTTTACCGAACGGTCCACTTTCCCGATCTGTGTAATTCTTTTTCTTAATCCGTCTATTTACCTATCCGTCTACTTTCCCGAGATGTCGACTTTACCAAACGGTCCACTTTCCCGATTTTTTTTTTTTATATGAATCCGATCCGATCCGTCTTTTTAACCGAATTCAAAAAAGGAGGAGGTTTTCAATTCGACAGAATTTTTTTTTGTTGTATGTATGTTACCCGATATCTCCGAGAATAGTGAACCGATTTTAAAATTTCTTTTTGTGATCGAACGTGTATTACCCCGAGATGGTCCCGTTGGCACCAAGTTGCGGTCTGATGATGGGATCTTGGAGAAATCGAGGGATCTCTTCAATTGTTATAGGTACATGTATGGCGCTTTTGGTAATTTTCATTAATTTACAAGAATTTGTATTCAGAAAGTAAGATTTGAGGAAACCAATGATGGAAACAAATCGGGGATCTTGGAGAAATCGGTTAAAGTCGGTTTTTTAAATTTTTTACCTATCCGTCTACTTTCCCGATCCTCCTAATCACCGATGCATCCATTTTCATTGTTCTACTCTACCGTTCTACTCTATCGTTTTTATTTATTGTTCTACTCTACCGATTTGTCTGTTTCTGTGTCAGTCAATTTGCCGTTTTTCTGGATCCAGGCCCCTATTTCACCATGCTGACAGGTGCGACAATTGAGACAAGTAGTATTTACTGGCGTTGTAGGCGTCCATAGGCTAGATTTACTACTTACCGCCGGGCGGAATGTGTACTTGTTTGCATCAAAAGTTGTGAAAGTTAAAAAAATAAGACGTACTCAATATCGGTTCCATCTATCAGGAAATGTTTCATTCTGATACTGCCGAACTGGAAGAGCAGAATGAGCAGGATAGCCATCATTTTGCAGTTATATGTTTGCCAGTTTGTTCAGTGGCACGTCCTCTAATAAATAGGGATGGGACCCTAATGTTAGACTCAGGTAGTTTTAGTAAATTATGTAGACAGTGACCCATATTAGGACAATAACGGTCGGCAGCTTCTTTAAAAAAAATACAACGCCATGCAATAGTCTAAGTTTACCCAATTAAGACCGGTTTATCTTTAAAATATTATGTACCATTTTGTACCTCCGGTAGCGGGGTCTACGTATTAGTATAGTCTACTGTTGACAGTTGCTGATTAATATAAGAGGCCAGTACTTGTATCCTTAAAGGCGCTCGAAAGAGAATGATCTGAATATACAGGTTAAAAGTATCGAGAGCGTGGAATAGGCTACTTGACCCATTTTTAAAGTTTGTCGTATATTATTAATCAATATCAGATTAACGGAAAAAAAATATAAATATATTTTTTCACGACCTAGAAAACCGCGAAATTATAACTTACTCGCGACAACGATACTAGCCATGTTAATGCTTAGATTATCTGTGGTGTGACGTCACTCAAACCGAAAACAATCATTTGACATGTCACTTATGTTATGTCAATGTCACAGCAAAGCTAGATGCCTACATGTCCATGGCGAATTTCACTCGTATAAGATTCGACATGAAGTTAGTTTAAGATCCTATGACGTCACATCATGGCCGACACCGTTTTCAGAGTACGAAATTGAAAAAAATTTCAATAAAAAACATATACCCATCAAACACTTTTAATACACCGTAATCGAAAAATATTGATCTTTTCAATAAATACTACAGAAAATAATAATTTTTTGCACTAAATTTGATATGAGTCAAGTAGCCTATTGCATTAAGGAGGTTGGCCGAGCAATAAGGAGGTTGACCACTCAATCTATATTTCAATTTATAATTTCCCATACTAGGTACCAGCTTAAAAAGTCAAGTTAGTATTTTGCTACGAAACGCCAAGTAGACCAGCTATACCTAATACCTATGCCTACTTTTTTGTGGTAAATATGTACAGTCAACTAAAAATAGATGAAATAGATGTATCCATGTTAGTCTTAAAAAGTGAAGGAACTTTTGGTATGCAAAAAATATTTTCATCATACTTGCTTTGAAAGGGTGCCATTGCTAGCATGCATCACGAGAGTAATAGAAAAGTGAAATTCTCCAGGGAGTAATAGAAATGTTAGTACGTCATTTAATAATATTTTGTCTTGAAACTAATTTTTTGCTCGCAAGTGTGATGAAAAACATTGTATGCATCACGGTTGGTAAGCGGAATACTAACTCGAGTCATTAAAAGCCGTATTTACCTCCCTTGGTGCACAACTGCACAATGTACTATTACCCTTGCTTAGTGACTGTAGATGTAGTGCTATCACAATTATATAGGGTTTTCTAAAATATCAGACATACATTTTTGTAGTTGATTATTTTTTGCATATTAAAAGTTCCTTCAACTTGTAAGACTAAAATAAATACTTACATCTCTTTGTAGTTGCCTGTACCAGTAGTAGTGGAGACCATAAGAGACACAGTACAAAGGCGAACTTATCCCTATAAGGGATCTCTTTCGGCCAGGAGTAAGCGATCTAACTGTAGGTGACGCAGGAGAAATGTAAAGAAAACAAATTGAGAAAGTGGACCATTTGGCAAAGTAGACAGATCAGGAAAGTGGACCGTTTGGCAAAGTAGACAGATTGGGAAAGTGAACCATTTGGTAAAGTAGACAGATCGGGAAAGTGGACCATTTTAGTCGGGGGAAGAAAAGTTTTTGGTCACATTAAATTCTACAGTTTCGGAAGCTTTTTCTAATGAATATTTAGGGTATACAGATTCACACCATGCAATAATCCCCAGTGCCGCGCGAGAGCTTCTCATCCAGTCGAGGACTTGAAGGTCAATAATTGGAACAGCACGTTCAATAATTTCTACCCTCGAGATTATGCTTTAATTCTATTGTTTCAGATGATTTATAATTAAGGAAAAAAAAATCCCCAGTTTTTTAGTAAAGCTTATAAAAAAAAAATTACACCTTCATTTTTTTTCTTTATTTGATAAAAAATATAACTTACAAAATCTTGCGCAATTCGAAAATTTGGTCATTGGACCAAAATAAAGATATAAACGTCTTAGTAACTTTTCTCCGCGGTGACACAGTTGCATCTTTTTTTTTTTCACTGTTATTATTTTATTTTGCTTATAAGACGTTTCAATGAAAACGTACAGCCACGATGATCTATTTCTTAGATAATATGTTTATTAACACGCAAAATAAAAATAAAATATTTGAAATATATTAAGTGCTTTACGAGCAATCGACATTAACAGCTATAATCTTAAAACGAATATTTTTTAAATCCCGCCTTCCCGCGCATGTGCCTACGATACGTGTGCGGCGATGCCGTGCGCTGTGCGCGAAAGAGAGAGGTATAGTTATATATACAGGGTGTGGCCAATAATAGGAGCTTTAAATTTAAGCGATGAATCTTTGGACTATACGCAATTACCTAGACCTTATCATAATGCTTCAAAGTTAACCAACACTGAGATATAGCACTCCAAAGTTACAATACATAATCAATGTATTTAACCATCGTTAAATTGTCGTTAACGATCGTTAGATGTCTTGGCAGGAGGTGGTTTCTTGGTACTGAGGCGAAGTTTCATAATCTACTCAATCGAAACTAGTTCTTAAGCCCAGGTATAAAGAACAACTAATCGCGTGAGAACACGTTTATTTTGACAAGTTTGTTTTAAAATTCTCCAAAAAGATGCCCTAGCAACAAAGAGGTTTTTACTTTATCATCGGAAGTTCACAATGACACCTCGAAAAAGACAGCGAACCTAGCACATCTTGGGTTTGATTGCCGCTCGCGAAATTGTCGCGGCTACTCGTCTCGTTTTGATTGTATTGATTAAAAAAGCCGCGATAAGGCCGTGAGTGACTATCAAACAGAAGATGTGCTAGACCCACCAACGACTGTTTTGTACTGTAGAGGGGTGCCTGTCGTGTCGCATAACGTCGATTGTCCTAAAATTTTTTGGCCGAGAATGTTTGGCATAATGTTACATGGCATACTACTTGTTTAGCCTACTTAATTTTGCGCATACACGTTTAAAATACCTACACCATATTTATTCTAATATTCATTACTCGAACGTCAAATGACTTAAAGTCTATATCGAACCGCATAAAAGTATTGTTCCGAATATTATGTCGCATAAGAATTTTACGCCGAAAATTGTTTCGCCGAATTATTGTTTCGCATATTTTTCATGTGTCGAAGTTTTTGCGCCTAAAGTCGTCTGTCCGAAACATTATTCATCCTAATGCTTATTGTGTCTAAGATTCCTTTGCCGAAATTGTATTATGCATATGTTTGATGATCCTAATATTGTACATTCTAAAATTGCTGCTAAACATAACGCCTACTAAAATGAAATACGATCCGCCAACATGTCGACGGAGCCCCTAGCGGGGCTCCTATTTCCGCTCTAAGGGACAAAAGATACCTAACGAACCTATCCAGGTGGAATACATGATTTTGAAATGTTTTTCTTTTTCATGCGGGGGGCTCCGCCCCCCGAGCCCCCCCCGTCCCCCCTTATTTGGTCTTTCTCCTAGCAGCTGGAGCAGACCTAGTATTTGTATTGTAAAATGTCTAAGATTAATGATTTAACCTAACTTAACCGTATCGGTTCTGCCCCTCTCGTTTTTCTGCAATCAGGTTATCTACAAATAGCTAATTCCATTTGATAGACGTGACAACTTAATATTGATGTAGTTTAAGTTAGTTTAAAAGACTAGTGCTGGTATTTTAGCCACTCCAATAATAATGCGAAATATTTTTTATGACAATCAATATTAGTAATATTACATTTTAGATAATGTAAAAATCGGCATACGAATATTCGGCAAAACATACTTTAGGACTTCTATATGTGTATGCATAAAAATAATTCGGCGTAACGATTATTATGCCATTCAACAATATGTCAAATGTTTCGGCCAAAACATTTTCTGCACAATGAACATTATGCGAAGAGACGGGCACCCCATAATAATCCTAATGTTCGTTGTAATAAATATTGTTTTCCCTACTACTCGAACTGTCAATTTTCACTGCGCCTACTTTTATCATGTCCGAAATTTCATTCAAAAAGGCATTTTAATAACAACATGCAAAACATTTGAACAACAGGGTGAATGGTTAAAAAAATATTCAAGTGATAAACTAGGGTAAAACCGACGTGGATTGGTTAGATTTCGAAGCTAGGGCGGAGTGAATGGCGTAGTCTTTAAATACTTAAGTATTTTTAATCAATTGTTTACACATCCTCATACTTACAAAACCAAAAAAAGGGGGGACGGGGGGCGAATCCTCCACCAGGGGGGCTCGGGGGGCGAAGCCCCCCGCATTAAAAAGGAAATAATCTGAACCTTCCCCTACCTTAACCTGGATAGGTTCGTTAGGTACCTTTTATCCCTTAGAGCGGAAATAGAAGCCCCGCGCAGCGGGGCTTCGTCGACCGGTTCCCAGGTCAAAATTGCTCACTTAAATTCTTTGGACAACAGGGCTAATTATTCAGTAATAATTAAGTATAAGGAATCAATTTTTTTTTTTAATTAGTTAAAGGTAGGTATTTAATGTACTAATCACTTTTAGTACATTAAATAGTAGGAACATCACCATTATGAACAATAATTTTTCGATACATATACATGAGACACAAAGATCATTAGGACAAACAATATTTAGGAACAACCAAGTTAGGATTAACAATTTCGTCATAACAAAAATATGCGCAACAATGTTTATGCCATACATTTTTCGGCGTAAAGTTGTTATGCGACAAATTTTTCGAAATAAAAACATTATGCCACCCGATATAAACCCACTGTAGAGGTTTTGATTTTTATTTGAATTCCAACAAATATGTTATACCTACTAGATTGTGCACCAAAAAACATAATTTAGCAAAAACGAGACTTATTTCAACACTAGGTCCTAGAGTAGATATTTCTTTATAAGCTAGGAACGGTCCTGGCGAGAAGTTTATTGCTGCTAGGGTGTCCTTGTCTAACGTCTTGTCGGATACCTAAAACAATCTTTTAGACTAGAAGAAATGGTAGAAAACTTTTTAATCATTACAATCGAAAAGAGGTGGGTATCTGCCAGTTGCTGTCTAACACAAGATTTGCTAAGCCGCACATGGCATATTTATAGCAGTCCCTTTGCTTTACCTAAGACAGGACAGTTATAAGGTAACCATAAAAACATCAGTTTCCGGTAAAACCGTGAACGGTCATTGGTTAATCAAGCTTTGTTATGAAGTAGCCATAGCGACGTCAGCATCCGTGTAACTCGCGCGATCGGTCATTGGCCACCCGAGTTTTGTTATAATGTAACCATAGCAACGTCCGCATCGTTGTTGAACATAGTTCGGCAAAAGTCGTTGATAACGAATCAAGCTTTGTTGTAATGTAACCACAGCAACATCAGCATCCGTGGAATTCGCGGACTCGGCCATTGGCTAACTGAGTTTTGTTATTATTTAACCATAGTAACGTCTACGTCATTGGTGAACAGATTTCGGCAAAAGTCGTTAATAACGAATCGATCCCGATCAGTACTGTGTACCGACTAATTTACGAACTGTAACAAGTGACTCAACAATCCCGGTTCGCGACTGTACCTTCTGTTTGACAATGACAACATCACTCGGCCTGTCCTTTTCTTTTTTCGTCTCTTTTTAATCAATATAGTCCAATAGGGACGGGTAGCCACGAGAAAGCCGAGTGTTTCAGTCACACACAAGATATGCTAAGCCCCCGGATACTTACACAATCGTTTTATAAGCCATTTGTCCCGTGTTTTGTTTGGCCATGGTCATTTCAATAGAAAGGGACACAATTCTGACAGGAGTCATCTCACGAAGACCGTTTTTGTTTTACTCTTTAGTGCACAATTTAGTAGTGGTCTTTGAGGATTTAGTAATGGAGTCGGCTTCATATCGTTTCCCCTCTGCCAAAGACTTTGGCCAAGAATTTGTACATTGACCAAACCTGTTTATAAAAACTATTTCATTAATCGATTCTTCGCAGTCTTGTAATCGTTATGTACCCGTAACAAGCTCCGTCAAAATGCCTGTATGTGCTATGTATGGATTCAAAACTCGTTCAAATACATCATGTATACAAAATATGCGATACCATTTCATATTTTGCCTTTATTTGTTTGTATTACAACATTTTATTACATAAAATTGTTCAAGAAAATCAAGTACTAGCGAATCGATAGCATAATCGGTTCCAAAAATATCGCACATAATTCGTATTTTCATTTTTGACTGATGGAGAAAGTTTGACATTTATTGTATTCTCGTATTTAAGGTTAATAAGGTCTACCCATCTTTAAATTTTGTAGGAAATATCAGACTTAGTGAATCAAGTAAGACAGAAGACTCTGCCTTGGTCTAATGTTAAGCTTATATGTAAGCCAATAAGGTTGAATATTTATTGCGCTTATTTGGAATACGTATTACGCGCGAAAATACATAGTGATGTGAACGTTACTCTTTATGACACAATGTCAAGAGTAGGTATAGTCGAGGTACAGTCGAGTGCATTAATATATAGACACATTTGTAAGGGATCAGTATGGAGAAGTGTATACATATATATTAATGCCCTTGACTGTACGGACACTTGTGTTCACGTATATTAGTGTTCTCACAGTAAGTAAATAAAAACACAGTCTTATCGAATTCAATAACTTCATTTTTACGAGTGCTACTTAACGCTAGTTGGACCTATATTATAAATTGTATTTAGGTACTTACTAAAATATCACTAAGGAATATCAATATCACCGGCCTTATTGCAAAAACTTGTATGTATACGCACCTACGCACCTTGTACCTACGCACTTGTATTCAAATTGTATCCTTACGAGTATTCACAATTAAGCCTCAGTGAGTTTTACCCCAGCTAACTAAAACTTTCTTACTACAACAAAATAAATAATACTCGTAGGTATGTACACTCGTATGTACATACATTGTTTTCTTTCACAACCGCTAATTAATATTATTTATTAAATATTATAATTGATTTACGGATTTCGAAATGCACGTGACAGACCGAGACTTTCCTTACAGTTACAGCCTTCGTAGTCAAAGATCGCGATAAACGAAAACATAATCAATTGAAGTAGGTTAATGGCAAGACATTCAGGCGGTTTTGTATTAAAATTGGTTGATTAATTAATAACTGTTACTAATTGTTTGTTTACTTTTATTTAAATACTCAAAACAACAATATATAGTACCAAGGTACACGTCAATCTATGACGTTTAGAAAAATATATCGATACGATAATCTTCAGACACTTGAAAGCCATATTAATCGGTTCGATTACACCTACGTCGATAGTTTGAAATTGTGTCCGCATAGAAATGTTACTGTATTAGTGTGATAATTTAACTTAGTGTTGTGGTATTGTTTAAGTGTGCGTGAGTAGTAACGAGAAGAAAAAATGCATTTGTAGTTAGATCGTTTACATGTGTGCTACCTCGTCCCCCTCGGAAATTGGCAGAATGTTTTGTTAGGAAAGTTATAGCGATACCGTCTCCCCATACTAAATCCTCAAAGGTAGTGGTATCTTTGCATTCGAAGCCATAGACCATGCAGTTGTAAATGCGAACTTTTTTATGTGAAGTCACTTTCTCTACTATTACAACATAATGACAATTTACGTCAAGTTGTTATATCAAAACATTACCAAAAATAATAAAATAAATTATAAAATTGCGAATTGCGATGCACACGAAGCACATAATTAATAAGAAAAGTAAGCCAATCATTGTGTAAACGACTTGTCAACGAATATTATCTGAGTTGATAATAGAACCAAGCACTATTGTTGTCATCTCAAAGCAACGTATACCAAATGCAGTTCTGACTGTGACCTGTGGGTTTTCACTTCCAACCTGATTAACAGTGAAATTCTTACTTAGTTTCGACAAGATCCTGTTCTCAGTACGTGTTATGTCGTGTCAGAATGGAGTCAAATAAAGAAGCAGATCGTATCGTCGACATCATCGTAGTCGTGCCTATGTCTACAAATTCAATTAATTTAAGTGCAAGTTGAGTGGTTAAGAGTTCACCCGGTGAGATATGTGATTAGTGCACTATTTTTGTTGTAACCGTTTACTTAATACCTAAATTGTTTTGAAGTCACTTTATGGCGTTTTACTAATTTAGTTATTTCGTCAGTTCACACCTGATAATTGAGATTGTGATCTGTTACGTAATGTTGAAAAAAGTGACAAAGTAATCAATAAGTAGATAGGTATGTTTAATAAGCAATACTGATTCATTTAGATTCAATAATACGCGAAACCGATAGTACCTAAATGTCAATGTCAAATGTTCGACTGGACCCATAATGTCTGCAGTACATTGCTGGGTCGATTAACTTTGTTAGAAAAATATAGAAAATTTATTTTTGTTTTTAATTAATTAAAACCATTTGGAGTTAATTACTGATTAGTTAAAGGGTCTATGTTTTCATTTATTGCTCTTATTACAGGCCACACCCTGTATACATTTTTGAATAATTGTAACACCTCATTTTGCTTCGGGATTTAAATACAGGCCCCTAATAGGTTACAAGTTGTATAGGTGCCTACATTTTTAATCGTCAGTTCAAAAACTGCTTAATATCTATTTATTTTACTACTATTTTTTATTTAAGACGTTTCTACTTCCTTCCTACGAAATTCCTTCTGTAATTTGACGCACCGTCCTGTCTACATACTCGTAGTACCCCACCTACGTTTATCCGCTGCCCTGCGGCCGGCCGCGCATTTATGACGTCAGCGCCGCTCATATTTATTTTAACAATAACCATTTCGAAAATTGTAGGAAATGCTTAGAGTATACATAGGGGATTTTTTTGGTATTGTGCCACAACTAATTATTGACAAGAGGTACACTAAAAAAATAAAATGTAGAATTAATGCGCCTGCACGTAAATCAGTTAAAACTGTAAAAAAAATAGTTAGCATTGAGTCACTGACGTAATTTTTTCTTTGGATGAGTATAATAATTGTCGGGTCATTATAGTAAAAAATCACCATTTGTTTAATTTCTGTTTGATTGTTATGAATTTTAAAAATAATTTTATTTTTTTCTGACTATATCTACGATTATTCAGTGGTGACTTTTTAAAATATTGTCTTAAATATTCAGTTAGGCCCCTCGGATAATAAATCCCTACTGTAGGATTTATTGTTTCTTTTTATTAAACAATTAAATCTTAATATTGATTTTATGAAAAAACCTCCACACATTTATCAGGGATAATTAGATTCATATATTCACAAAACGATGTTTTATCATATTCCTGAAATAAATATACTGTAGGATTTAATGTAATTTTCTCGAACAAGTTAAAGTTTAGCTCCCGGACTATTTGGCAAAGTTGACGGATCAGGAAAGTGGACCGTTTAGTAAAGTAGACAGATTGGGAAAGTGGACCGCTGGTACCGGAGGGCAAAAAAGTGCGACAAATTGAGTCAAATTTCGTAACTGATGTACCTGTAACATGTACAGAATGGGGTTCTTAAAAAAAGTTCGGCGAATACCGATCGGCCGTTGATAGATGAGTGGTCGCCCTAAGACTTCCATTGTTATAATCAATGCTTTTTCTGTCCGTAGTGCTTAGGTATAACAATAAGTATAACAATAATAATATAGTACTTAGGTATAATAAGAGTAGGTATAGAAAAAGAAACAAAGTTACGCAAAATATAATTTAATAATTCTTTAGGATACACCAATAGGAACCACTTCAAAATAGTTAAGTACATGGAATTAACACTAACAACAAATGTATTTCGTCGAAGTAGTTCGCCTATCGCGAACTTCGAAGTTCGCAAATTTCGAGCATCACACTAATCGATCATTTGCCTCTTTTGGTCCAATGAGATTTTCTTTGGGAGCGGCAGAGCCAGATGCTGAGATAGACGATACGACGAAGTTTGAGGTAGGCACCGACTTAAGGCTAATTCAACTTAATTTTTTTTTTTACATCGGGTCACTTCACCTCCAAAACACAAACTGCAATATTCCCTAATCTTAAAAACTAGCACTATTATTGCCAACCGTATAATAAAAGCCTAGCCTCCTTATTCATAAACCTCTCCTAACTTAGCAAGCCGCTAGGTAATGCTTGTCTCTCTCGAACTTATCAATATGTCTTTAAGATCGAAAGGGACAAACAATACTTGGCGGCTTGTTGTTAGAAGACTTCATGATTTAGGGGGTTGGACTTAATGCATCGAAACCATGAAGGCACCATGAAAGCATCGAAACAGAAGGTGGCTAATCATATAACTCATAGAAGTATACACATATTCGAGATTTACATGTAAAATATTGAAAAATATATTACGCGTAAATTTTACAGGTTATCGCTTTAGCCTTTGGCCCGAAAGCCGCTCTCCACTCGTGAACGAATCGCAGTGGGAAGCCACGAACGCAAGTGTGGCACACTCACGTTCGCAGCTTCGTGCCGCGGTTCGCGCGCGCGAGTGGGGTGCGACATTTAGAACATCTTATGTTTGATAGCAAATATAATGTATACAATCAGCAGGTGAGTGAACACGACAAGGCTGTCAAAATTCGAACATTTCAAGCATTTGTCTCTGTCACCCATGGATCTAATGTACTTACTTAATTATTTATTTAGATCTAAACCTGTTTACCCAACAAAGGCGTCATTACGTCATTAGAGTGACCGAGACTGATGATCGAAATAGCAATTTTAAATGTTCGCGACATGCTGTCAGCTGTTAAGCCCGCTCCTCACTCGTGAATGAATCGCGGTGCGAAGCCACGAAAGATTTCGCAGTGCGCTCGCGCAGAGTTGAGCAAAAAGTAATGTGATTACTTCTGTAAATTACATTTGTATGTGTCCGTTGTAATCTATATTACAAAGTACACATACAAAAGTAGCCGGAAGGACTAAATGGATTACTTTTTGCTCAACTGTGGACTCATGTATCACGAGGCCAAATGCCAAGATAGTTATCGGTTAATAATGGTTCCTCACTCGCGACTCTCGCGAGCGAATCGTGGTGTGGACCATCATCAAGCCGATTAGGTACCATCGGCCCTATCGCGAATGACGCTTTCATTGGAGTGACAGAGATAAATACCAATAACAAACGCTTTGAGGCCTGTAGGCTTAGCACGGGATTAGTGCGACAATATGTCTCCGCGAGATACATACTGACGTACCAATCATGTGCTAAGCGTACTGGTTGGCTTTTGGCCTCGAGTGCTACATTTATATGTAAACTAGGTAACACGCTAGACGCTCTTGGCTAGCTCATGGGACTTGGCGATGACGTCTTCGATGGTGCCGACCATGTAGAATGCCGCCTCTGGAATATGGTCCAACTCGCCAGCCAGAATCTGCAATTGGGGATAAATGCATTGGAT